>VWZF01000296.1:260374-394004 GCA_013396755.1 Sclerurus mexicanus | reverse complement strand
CAGTTAAAATAGGAAAAACAAGTGGCCTATTTCATGTCAATGCAAAACTGTTCGTTCAGTAAATATCTATTATTTGCGTCTCCTAGTTGGAGTAGGTGTAAGTGCTGAGTTATTTTATAATTATTATCCTTCTCTTGTAAATATTTTTTTTCCACTCTTACGTAGCATTAACTGAGAATCTGCATAGGCATTGTGCATTCTTCTGCTGCAAATGTACCTGTGTTTAAAGAGGGGAACATGCTGGGGCTTTTTCGAATTGTCTTCACCATTCTTACTCAAGTTGGTTTTCCACCTATGTGAAGACCTGAAAATACCTTTAATGATGCATATGACTGCATGGTTGGGGAGACAGACTTCATAGATTTCACAAGAAATATGAAATAAGTGCGTAACACATGGGGGTTTTTTTTAGTGGTGGTTGTGTTTTGTTTTGTTTTTTTTCCCAATATTTGGATGCTTTTCTGCTTTTCAAACATAATTAATGCTATACTGGTTTTGTGAAAATACTTGAAAAGCATTTTAAAGCAGCATTGAATATTGTGTCATATCACATCTATGGCATATCAGTGAATAGTGCATGCCATATATACAGTTATGTTTTATGTATTACAAGGCTATTCAATATTTGAATATCCTCTCTGTAACCAAAATGCCCTCTCTGTAGCCAAATCAGTGTGTCACAGCATTGTGAAACTTAAAAGCCAGCAGTGCAGTTTCAAGGCTTCTTACTCTTATTGGGCCCATGTGCCCTCCTTTTTCAGACTGGTTCTCTCTTCTGAGTGGGGGCAGCTCAGGATCTGCTGCTGTGTTGCTGTCTCCTGGGCAAGGCTGTCCACACACTTCAGATCTCTTCTTAAAGGTGGACCTGTACTCAGCACCCTTATACTTGGAATTCATTTACTACTGCAAGAGATTCCAGAGTGATAAAACTGTCAGAAGAAATAAAGCTAATATGGACAGTGCAGATTCTCCTAACTCTGCTGTAGAAATGGGCTTTGATTAATTAAGGTACCTGTCAGGCATACTTTTTATGAGTTGTACCTCACCTGTCCTACCTTCACAAGCTCAATCAGTTGTAGACCCAACTGTTACATTAAAAGACTGTAAGGATAGCTGCTTACTTTGCTTGACTTGCCACGGGATGCCTTCCCTTTCTAAGAGTGCTGCTGAGTAGTGGCAGCCACTCCTCTTTTGTGTAGCTTTCCAGGCATTTTAGAGGCCCAAAGAGCAGGCTGTGGAGTAAGACCTGAAGGGAGTCTAGTTCCTGTCATCTGAATCTGCTGATGTGCTTCAGTGAAAGTTTTGGGCCCACTGATTCAAGAGAGATTTTTACTTAATAGTAACACTTGCCTATGAAACTTGTCTAGCTTGCTTCATGCCTTGGTGCCTCATGAAAATTTTACAAGGGGCATGGATTGATTTTTTTCTGGTTTTATCCACAGTTGGCTTTGGGACTGACTCTTTTCCAATGTGAGAAAATGGTTTGGTTGGGGATTTTTGCCTCTTAGTTATGTTCTTTTTGTCTGTTCAATTACTTTTACCTATACTACCAGATTCCTGTGGCCTGCTAGACGGTACCATTTCAGTGAGCACTATCCTACTTTCTTGACACTTGGGATAATGAGAATTGTCTACTAGTACTAAGAAATTTGTTTCTTTGTACAGATTTATTTGATGTAAGAATTTATCTCTTCAAGGTTCTAGGAAGTAAAGAATGAAAAGATAGTCTCCTTAAGAAGGAGTTTTCCAGCATTAAACTAAGCTGAATTTCAGTTGCAACAGCTCTTTGAGGAAGTGATACCTGAATAAGAAATATCCCAGCTGGACTTTCAAGTCTTGGAGTGGGTTTTCAGGACTGGCGGGTAGAAAAGTTCTCTTCAATTATAAATTGAAGGCATTTGGTATTCAAATTGCTGAGTCTATAAATGCCATGGATTGCACCATGTGCTTTTACAGTGAAGAAACATGTATACCACTGTGTGTTAACTTCTCTTTTGGTGGCTGTAGGTGGCTGTATGTGGACCCCTCACAGTATTCAGGTTTCTGCCTGAAATGACATTGTCTGGAGTAGAGAACTAGAGGGAGTGAGAGGGTCTCTATGTGTAGACATTTATTTATATAGGTAGATTTACAGTTGGATAAATGTGTCCACATACACTTTTTTCACATGGAAAAATGATTTAACTACTTTCTACTTCATTCTAGGATATGTATTTAGTTCTCTCTGTCACTTTCACTCTTTGTCTCTGATCTTCTCTCTGTATCTTTTACAAAACTGACAAGACAGTGATTCTTTTTCAGTGTGTCCTTTTCTCTTGCTTCTTTGTGGTAGTTGCACTGAAACAATGTTATTACAATCAGTCTTGGAGCCAGAGGGGGTTTTCTTTCCCAAAGGCATGACATTCATGAATGCTTGCCCAGTTGCCTCTGAGCCAATCAAAGTAGACTCCTAGAGGATTTGTCTTGAGATTTCATTTTATTTGTATACAGTCATTGAAGTAGTAGTGAGTCTTGCATGATTAAAATATTCATCAGTTATCAAGTGTATGCTCTGACAGTTCGTAACCATTTCTGAAACTTTAAAAACAAAGGAAAATTATGTGGGAAACACAGAGAACAGAGTAGTCAAACTTTGTTGTAGTTCTGTTAGTTTTGGGACAGCATGCTTCCTGGAAAATACTGAACAGGTTTTTTGAACTTCTCTGAATTGGTACTTGGAGGAGGTGCAATGATGTTAAAATGATGATGTAAACTCTTGCTACTGGTTCTTGTGTAGATCTTGGTTTTTTTCTTTGTCAGCATAGTATCCTATAAGTAAATATGGATTGTTTTTTTAATAGTAAATGTTAAAAGTGGTCCTGTTGATATATACGAAAACCAAGCACACTTATTAACATAAAAACAGCCACAAAAACATGTAGTTTTGTTAACATTGGCTGAATCTGTGTTCCAACTTGAGTTATTTTGCTTTTGTTATGTAAGAGTAAACATGAGTTAAAATCTTGTTTAGAAAATGTTTCTTTTTGATGTATCTGTGTTGTTTTTAATGTATGTTTGGGAGTGTGGTAATTTGAAGGACTTTACCTTTTCCTTACTTTCAAACTTCTTCATTCACCTTACCTCCTACATGCAATAGATTGGGAGCTATTATCTTAATAGATGTAAGTTTAGAGAGAAAATTGTTATCCCAAAACTGGAGGGAATAAGAAATACATCTGTGCAGACTATCTGTGCTTTCAAAACACACTGTCATTGAATACGTTTTTTTTTTTTAAGTTAATCTGTTGGACTAATTATCCCACTGCTTTATGTGCTACCTAGTGACGTGTTAACGTCTTGGTAATTGTATTTCCTTTCATTCACAATAAGTCTGTGTGATAGAGGGGTACTTTTACAGTCTCACCATCAAGGTGAATGTGTTGGTTTTATTCTGGTTGGTTTACTTGACCAGTCTTTTTGTTAAAGCAATTAATATATTTCAAGTTCTGCTTACAGTCTGAATGAGCCATCATTGTTTCTTAGCTTCCACCAGACTGGTGAAGATTTTTCTGGTCATATTCTTGGTTTGTGCTTCGTTTTCATCTGATAAAATACTATTTTGTTAGAATTATCTTGAGATCATTAGGATGTAACCAAACGATATTTTTGTAGAAAACATGCTGAAAGAAACTGTGATTTTTAATCTTTTTTTTTCCCAATGTTGTGGTTAATGCCTGCTTTGTCACTGTAGGAGGCAGTCTTTGTTTTTCTTGCCCAGAAATTCTAAAGGACCATAGTTCAGACATTCCCTTCATGAACTGTGGTTGTTGGGACACATCACATGATGTGGACACAGCACACAGAGATTCATATTGTATTTGGCTTACATCTGGTACTGATATTCTGCAGTCATTACAGTTCTTGCTGCATTAGACATTGACTGATCTTTCTCAAATGTAATTTTTAAGCACACAGGAGCTCACCCATGCAGTGGTTAATAGTTGCCTCGTCTGCTGCACTTCTTGTCAGAGGGCTTCAAACTTCTGTTAGTGATGTTATGTACCTACTTCTGTGGCTGCACATACTGATTGACGGGCTTACCTTTGGTAGCTCTTTTTCAAAGCTGGAAATGGTGGTCAGAACAATGTATTTCAGGGCAGGTTTGCCATGAATTTGGGCAGGGAAGAACCTTCTGAAATTCAGCAAGGGCAAAAGTAGGGTCCTGCACCTGGGAAAGAATAACCTCTGTCCAGCAGGTCCAGTGGAGAGCTACTAGATTGGTCAAGTGTCTGAAGCATTTCTCTTATGAAGGAAGGCTGAGGGAGCTGGGCCCATTCAGCTTTGAGAGGAGGTGACTAGAGGAGAACCTTGTTAATGTGTGTAAATATCTAAAGGGCGGGTGTCAAGAGGATGGAGCCGGGCTCTTCTCACTAGTGCCAACCAGTATAACAAGGGGTAAGGGGCAGAAACTGATGCACAGGGAGTTGGACCTCAACGTGAGGAAGAAATTCTTTACTGTGTGGGTGACGGAGCACTGGAACAGATTGCCCAGAGAGGCTGTGGAGTCTCCCTCACTGGAGATATTCAAGAACCTTCTGGATGCAAGCCTGTGCTGTGTGCTCTAGGATGAGCTTCCTTGTGCAGGGAGATGGGGCTAGATGACCCACTGTGGTCCCTTCCAACCTGACCCATTCTGTGATTTTGTGAATTTGTGACACATGTCATTGTGCAGGAGTGGTAATGATTTTGTTAGTTATGAGACATGAAATCGCGTAATATTTTGAGTGTTTAGAACTCAAAGGTACTGATGTAGGTTGAACATTTCAAATGAAGTTTATTATATGTTTCACACTAAAAATGATGTAAAACTGTTTAACATTGCAGTAGCAGTTCTGTGTATATTGTAACATTATCTATAGGCTGTAGACCTGGGTCAGGATGCCATGTTATGTTATTAGTAAAGTTTAATGGGAGGTAGATTTGTTAGGAGGAATACTGCGATGGCACCAGGACAGGTGCATATGTACGTCTCTCAAACTGAGAAAAATTAGAAAGTTCACTTATCTTTGATTCGGTTGTATTCAACAGGTGTATTGCATTTAGTGATGGCTTGTGGATTTTCTATTGTGAACCTCTCAGCGGATTCTTTTCCTTTGAACCTTCACAAATTCACTAATTGCAGTAATTGTGAAATTTTAAAGCCCCATCCCCCTCCCCACCCCGCTCCAGTATCTAGTACTAATATATAAAGTTTTGCCTAGGCAAAATATGCAAGGATCGTATACTGAACTCTGATTTTCATCTGATGTGAGAGTCTACTGCACAGTTACTTGACTTAATTTTTCATGTTACTTAAATGTACACTTGTAGAGATATTTAAGGAGATTGCTCACACTTAATATACGTGGCATTTTTCTATCTATTTCTTGGACCGCAAACTTTTCAGCCCTCATATTTCAGTGGTCTTTTTGAAGCATTCCATACTTTATATACTGTTGATACATACTGTATTAGTTAGGTCGGCTTCAGCAGGCTCTTCCTACCTTAACACAGCTGAAATCAAAGAAAACCCCACACTTTCAGTGCTGCATTAAATCTCATGGTAGATCAGTTCTGTGATTTTATTTAAAATATTTATGGTAGTGAACTAGAAAACTCAGTTTGGCATGTTTCCCAGTAAATGTAAACATACTCAGAAGCACTATAGCGCAGAACAATTCCCAGATCGATCTACTCAATAGAGAGACTTCACAACTAAAGACTATGCCTTAATGGTATCCTGCCACTGACAAATGAGTATAAAAATACTGGGATCATGCCAGAAAAAATATAGCAATCTTTTTACCCTTTTTTTCAGCCAGCAGTGGTCTTTCCTAAATAAGTGTTTACAAATAAGGACAACCATCATGCTCTCTTGTTTGTGAAAGATTATTATTTTAAGTAGCATCTGTTATTCCCATGAAATTCTGACATATTCACTTCTGATGATTAGAAAGCAAAAACTGGTGCAGTTTCCTTATCCCACCCATTCTTTTTTCTGCACTTGCAGTAATGACGTAGGTGTTCTAGCATGAAATACCCTGCTTTTGAGCTCTATCAGTTGACTTCAGCCTAGGTTTAAAGTAACGTATTAAAGAAAAATAGTTAAAATGTGAATAGTGAATTCTGTATTCCTCCTTCAAAAAAACGTTGAAGATTGTGTCAAATGAGGCACTGCTTACTGGTAGGAAAATGGCTTTATATCTTCCGTCTTTTTTAACTAGACTGGTTTAAAACATAGTTATTAGCATCCAAATAAATATTGGGAAATCAACTATACATGTGATCAGTTTTAGAAAAATAGTTTAAACATTTGCTTGTCAGCAAATTAAAGATCTCTTAATGGTGGGTAGACTAAGGTAGTCCTGTGTAAAGTTAAGGGTGTTGATTATTGAAGAAACACCATTCAGATACTTAATTTGCTGAAACAAACAGTGTGAAGTGTTACACATTGCAACAGCTTAGTTTAATAGAAATGTATATACCCTAAGTTCTCTTAGTGCTTGATTATAATGTGTCCTAGAGTTTAAAAAAACATTATTTCTCTCAAGGCGATAAGGTAGTTGTAGGAGAAATGCTGTTTCTTTTTTGTATGTCAGTAAAGAAGTACATCACTGAACATTTTTTATGTATCTGACAAAATTGTTATTTTTTTTTGTGTTGTAAGACACATGTGAATGTAAACTTACCTACTGCAACATTGAAGAGGAAATGTAAACATTTTTGTTTATTGTTTATTTTCATATGTATCGGTATATGTGGTGTCCTTGCCCATGGCAGGGGTGTTGGAACTAGATTAATTTTTTGAACTTTACTAATTCAAACTAGTATAGCATTTCTCTTGTGAAATACCCTATCATCTGAATTTTTTTTCCTTAAGAAACAGGGGAAGGATTAACTTTTTTGAAGTAGTACTGTGGGTATAGGTTTTATCTGGCGCTCAACTTAAGAGGGCTAATAAATTAAAAGTTACTTTCTTTGAATGCTGGAACTTTTCGCTTGTTGATTTAAGAGGTGCTCAAGATATGCATAACTGAAGCAGTAGTAGGTTGACATTTTCTTTATTTTTCTCAGGTTGTTTTCTTGCATGCATTTGGGAACACTGCCTGGTCAGTCTTCCCTCTCTGGGCTGCTGGGCCCCCATCCTGGTCAGAATTTGGCATAGGCTTATGAACAGATTCCTGCTTTTCAGGGGACATAGATTTGATATGTGGAACAACTTGCAGTGCTTTTTTCACACTTAAGTGTTTGGGGTTTTTTTTTCCATACATACTTAAAAGAGACCAAGTTTATGTTATAGTTAGTTGCTTTGTTAAAGCTAATAATCAGATACAGATTTCTATAAGAAGCGTTTACTTCATTTTTGAAATACATTTAAATACAGTGTTTTTATTCATCAGTTCTATGTCCTGAAGTTGTTATAGGGAAGATGGGTGCATTAGCTTGAATTAGTTGAGCTTCCTTCAATAAATCTGAGTATAATGAATCAGCTTCTAATTTAATTTCTTATTATTCTTAAAATCCTCTTGAGTAACTGCTATTATCACTTCTTGGATGAGATGCTTGAATTTTCTGGAAAGGTGTTCCTACATGAAAATATTCAGAAAGCTCAAAAGTAGAAAACAAAAGAAAGGTAGTTGTAAGAATGCTGTATCTTGTAAATATGTACTTTAACCCTGAAACCTCCCCTCACCAAACCCAAACTGAACTCTAAGGGAACATGAGAACTTACTGGTGTTCCTGATGGACACACAGAGGTCTCTCTAACTGGGAATCAGGGCCTTTTTCCAGCCAAGATGTGATGATATTCTGGCTAGAAATTCCAGAGATGGCATATCAGTGGCTTCATGAAGCATCTCTGGCACTCTGGATAGCTGAACAACAGTGAGGGAAATTGGCCTTCAAGGGAGTTTGTAGAGCAAATGGTACATGAGAGATGAAAATTTTGCAGGAGGATTGTATAAAATGTCGTGCTGTGATTGAATCAGAGGACATAAATCCATAGAATATGTAGGTTCCCTGGAATTATTTGTAACAGATATATGTAATTTAATTGGAAAAATACATCAATGAGCCTAACAATCCAGAATGAAGTTCTGCCGTCAGTGGTGGCTGTTTCGTCTTGAATACAGTCCAGGCTGACTGGGAAAAAGCAAAAATCTTCATCATAATTCTTAGTTGATAAATATATCTTTACAGATTTTACACAGCTCACACATCCAAGCAATCCAGTCCTTGATGAAACGGGAGTTAGATACTGATGATAAGAATAAATCAGAGATATATTTCTACAAACAGCTGTCTTGATGTTTACGAGAATTTGTTGTCAGGATGGTTTTCACAATGTAAATCAATACTTGGCTTTTTTTATTCCTTTTTTGGGAAAATGGAAGAAGAATGCTTGAAAAATATCTCCATCTGACAGTGCTGTTGACTGAGAAGTCGTAATTAACTAGCATTCTTTGTGATAGTACTGTTAACACTCCTGGAGTTTAGCAAATAAAAATTAGATTTTGTACATTTGTTTTACAGATTCACTTTTTCAGTGAGTCTAGGTCTAGCTTGTTCTTGCGTGTGAGTATGTCAAGGCAATTTCCGTAAGTGCTGTAACAGTAGAAGCTAAAGCAGTCAGACAAGTGCAATATGCTCTATTCACCTTATCTACAAACACCCCATGCAAAAGAATCATTATGTCAGTTCACCATACCATTGGGTCTTGACATAGCATCTTCCTTTTGCATTCCCCAAATAATGAACAGAGAAAATATATAACGCTTTTTTAAAAAAGTAAGCTTGCATTATATACTTTTTTCCTTACCTGAGGATTGGTGACGTGGCTTCATCCTTGGCCATTCTGCCATGTTTCGATGATTGAACTGTTGTGTTTGGAGGCATCTACTCCCCATCTGTGACCTATGACTAACTGGAGAACATGAGTTCTCTTGGGAAATGCACTTCTGTCTAGTTTTTCCTTGCTGCTTGATTGTGTCTCAGAAGTGCTATTCTGTCTTGCCAAATGTCAAAATATTATCATTTTTTGCAAGGCTTTGATTTCTATCTGTGGGAAAAGTTTCAAAACAGAAAAATGAAACTTCTTCCTGTTTTGGTGGGAGTTGGTTTTTTTGTTATTGTTTTGTTGGCATTTTTTTTCCTGTTTGAGAATGTTTCTTCGCATTATTTCTTATGTGACATCTTGAAATCTTAGAAGAGCAAGCTGCCTTTTTTCCCCCTTTTCCATAAAGGAAATGCAAAACATACTACAGTATATGAATATACTAGGTTATTTTTTAAAATATGCAGATTGTTTGTGTGGGTCAGACCTAAGCATTCAATATTATCTACAAATTAATACCTTTTAAGCATTATGCATTTCCTCCTTCTGATTCATAAATTATATAAGGCAAGAAGAAACCAGTAGGATTACCTACTCTGACAGTCTACAGGAAACAAGACACAGAGTAATAGTATTAGAGATTTAGTAATTTGGCCCTCCCAGGCAAGGTAATGTGTTTGTATAATCGTTGACAAGTTTGGCAAAATGTGAAACATTTGACACTTTTCTGGCCAACTTTCTTTTGATTCTTATTGTTCATTAAGTGAATTGTTTTACCACTACTGATTTACTGCTGATCCTATTGTCTCTCACACTAACCTTACTAATGGCCTCAGAGACATTGAGCCAGTCTTTTTATAAATGTAAAAAAAATGTTCAGTATGATCTTTGAGACTGACTGCCTAAATCCACTCCAAGGGTTGCCAGATGGTTATTAATAGAAAGAAACAATCTAAAGAGAAGTCCAAAGGACTGTCTGCATTTTCTGCCTCAGTTAGTATGGAAAAATTAATTTTCCCTTCAAGTCATACTGGAAGAATAATGACACTGTGTTTTCTAAAAGACACCTGGCCGAGGAAGCTGGCCGATGGACTGACAGCATGGCCTGGGTTCTGTGTGTTGCGGGAGGGCTGAGCCCAGGTCCCTGTGGAAGTCTTGGATGTGTATAAGGGCTTGGTGGGAGGAAGTCGTATGCTCTCTCTTAGGTGAGACAGACTGTCTGAAAGGATGGAAGTGCGTGGGAGTTGTATGAAGGAATGTGTCCTGCTGAGGTGTTTTTGGAAGGCTGTAGTGCAGTGGGAGGCAAAAATTCCCCAGTGTCCCATTAGTCTTGTTCATTGAGACTTACGAAATTATCTGTAGAACTGCTCCCAGGTTTCGTCTTGTAGGTAAATCAGTTAGGTAATTCCAAAGAAAAGGTATAAGAATGAAGTAAAACACATGAAGTACAGACAATCAGAAGATCAGAGTCCAGGAACCAGAACATCCTATGTGGCAGGAACACCCAGTGCAGGTTAGAATCCTGCACCCTAATGCAATGACTTGTTGCTGAACATTATTTTACTTTGGGGGTATTGTGTGCATGTAGAATATTACAATATCTGCCAAGTTTCAGATTATTTAAAGTTACAATTTAAATTAAACACTAGGGGTTTTTACACAAAGGTGTTGCTATTCTAATATAAATGTGCATATTAAACAGGCACGTAACAGAAAATACAGAATTATGAAAGTCATTGTAATTGCCCAATTCTATGGAAAAGATTATATGAAAAAAGGCCATTTTTTAGTTACAGGCATTTTTAATGTTAGAGAAAGGATTAGAGTTTGAGAACTGGCTTGGAGTTCTACCTTACACAGGGGCCTCATTGAGGTCAGAGTAGCAATGCACATAATGCTGCACAACCAAAAGGAAGGATGGAGACATAGTTTTCATACATGTTTACAGATGTTTTACCTGAACAATTTATGCTGTTAAAAATACAGGATTTTTTTCCTGCAAACTTATTATTTTATAAAACCATTTTTCTGATAGACAGATTCTGCAAACATCAAACTCCTAAACCATGAGCAGATGGCCTCATTTGATGATAACCATTCTGAGGGCAAAGGCAGCAAATATTAATACAGCTCTTCAAGTTAAGTGAAGATGAGTAAATACAGGACTTTGCTTGCCCCAGTGTCAAAGTCCAAGTAGTTAAAGGACAATTCATTGTAATATGATTTGAAAGGAATGTGGTGCTTCAGGTTCTTAGGATAAAATTGGGCGCAGTATCAGATTTTTTTTGTTTTAAGGCATTTGCTTTTTGTCGTTTTTTTATGATAGCAGCTTTCATTGACCTGGTAACATCTACCTTTATTAGGCAATGTATTCTTTTAAGTCCTGTCAAAAATGAGGGCTACTGTTGTCTCATAAAAAACGTAGAGAATGAAGAATATGAAAGGTAGATTTGTTCCCAGCTGTGTGACTTGGCTACTACTATGAGAGGACTAAAGTAGTTGACCAGTGTCACATTTTTTCCTTTTTCTTGAACTCTCTGACTGTGGTGTTCTCAAGACCTAAGACATTTTCCAAACAAAAATGAAGACTGCAGAAATGGTGGGTTTATCCTTTCTGAACATTAATTCTTCAGGCATCCTTCTGCTGTGATGCAAATAGAAACCTTAAATTAGCTAATGGCCTAATAGGTCAGATGAGTAGTGAGGTGATTACTCTTCCTGATGGCCAGAAATTGTAGCACACCCTATTCTGTCACCTTACCTCATCCACACCCTGTTCTAACCTGTTGGAGATGTTTGTCTTGTCTCTGTGTTGAGCCTGGGTTTTTGGACTTGTGTAAGCTCTTTTGAGTGGAGTCTGTCGTTTGTTGTATTCATATGATATGAGGAACAATGAGGACTCATAGCACTACTGCATGTATAAGAAGTAATAATGTTTCTCTCCACAGGACTCTTGCATGGTGAACAAAGAGATTTTTTTCATGAAAGTAGAAAATGTGGGGTTTCCTCAGTTTTGACAGATCTCTCAAAATCTTTCTCTTTTAAAAGACTTGGGATAAATCTGACTACTCCATTTTTCAGAGGTTCTGCAAATTCACTCCATTGCAGACTAAAAGAGGAAGGCTGCAGTCTGAAATCATTGTAGAGTGTTCAAGAACAAAGAGCAAGATCAGTCATTATTTGTAAAAAATAAAGTTGCAGTTCATTTTTTTCATACATTTGCTGTGATTTAATTTTTGAATAGAAAATATGCAATGGTGTTAATGTACGTGGTGAGTTTAGTGGTTGCCAAGGTTTTCAAGCCAAATGTCTAATGTATAACGTATGACTAATTTCAATTGATTTTATTTGTTTGAACTAAGCTGGAAGGTACCCTGTACCCTTCTATAACATGCTTAGACAGTAGTCTCTAAGCTTAAGCCTTAATGATTTTTTTTCCCTTCCTTTCTCCCGGCTCACTGAATTTATAAAATGACAATAGAACTATAATGAGTACTTTTTAAATTTAAGATATTTTTATTTATCTTGAGGATATGCTTTAGTTGTTTCTGATATTTACTGTGACCACACACCACCTGTTAGCCTCAACAAATAGAGTGAACTTCTGTGCTTCTCTTTGCGTACTCAGTGGTGATAACCTTCTGAATTTACCTGCTTTTTATACCTGGCCTGTGATTTGATAAAATTTGATTTGTTAAACTAGATAGCTATGTACTGCTAAATTTAATCTCAGTCATCCTCATTGCACTTTCTTGTCAGAGTTGGTAAGTTCTCTTGAATGATGAATTTCATGTACATCGTATGTAACAGACTTATTTATGTTCACGTGAATAGTTTTCAGTAGCTTAATTCTGTCAAAAGACCTGTTGGTTTTAAATTAAGTGTTGGTGGAGAAAAGCTTAAGGTAACCAGGTGTTTACTTGACACAAATGTGCTGTCAAAGTGATAATACTTTTTCTTCAGTTAGCTTGTTGAGATATTGAAGAGCAACCCAAGACTGAAAAAAAACCCAGATTCAGTTCATTTGGGTTTCTGATTGTTCACTAAGCTTTTTCACAAGTGTGTGCTTGACTACCTGTATGCTTACTAAAAGCAGTGATCTCTAATGATCTCATGAGGTTGGCAGCCCAGATTCATCTGCAAAACAGCCCTATGCCCTGCAGCACTGTATTGGGGTGTGTGTTTAGCTCTGACTCGGAGATGATCATCATTTCCTGCAGCAGCTAGTTAGCCTGATGCTGCATAGCCCAAGATGTGAAAAAATCGCAGCACGAGGTGGTATTGCTAGAGGCATTTGGACTATTAAAACTAGACTTGTAAAGGATATGACATGTAGCTCTGTGTCACATTGCAGCATGATTCCTGTTTCCAACACTGATGAATGACATGGTTCTACTTTTATACGTGTGAAAAAGTGTGATGGGAGACTCTAATAAATAGGAAGATGAGAATTTGCACTTTGGAGAGAGTGACTACACTATCTGTTTCAAAAATATGGTTAGTATAACATACTGAGTAGTCAGAATTTAAAAGCAGAAGGTTACTTTTTGGAATTATTACCATAACTTGTTTTTTGATCTCTGAGTAGGAAATGCTTCAGTGACTATCTGCTGAACTAATGTATAACAAATGACTATCAGAATGTAATATTCAGTCCAGCTTCAGTCTTACAGAGACTCTTGGAAGTTTAGCAGATTTTTGCAGAATGATACTGTACCTATCCTGTGGTAAATAGATGGGAAGCTGCTATTCTTGTTTGAGTTTCTTTGCTTAAAAAACCAAAAATTAAGAGAGTGAGTTATCCTATTTCTCTGATAAATACAAATTAAAAAAGAATCTCTGTCAATCAGTAAACAGTGTCCACAGTTGTGTGGATCCTAACAAAACACTTTGGAAGGAAGAGGTGATCAGATTGCATTTCTGTTTCACCAAATTGTTGTATGTCAGTTTGAAACTTGAATTTGTTTTTTTATTGGTAGTTTTTTAATATTTCTCTGTTTTTTTCTGTATCAACTAAATTTATGCTAGTCACAGTGAGGCAAGAGCTTAGATATCCCCATAAAAACAAGTCAGAAGTCTGTAATCGATTCAAGCTAGGTGGAGAAAACAATCAGTCACTTTTTAATTGGTCACACACCCATATGTAGATCAAACTAGTTGTCCAGCCCTCTTAAACTGTGTTCTCCCATTACCTGCACAGACTTTCTTGAGGTTTTGAAAGGCTGAAAATAATTTTGATTTAATGTTTAGTTATGAATTTATAGAAAGGAGATGATTAAAAAGCATGTGATTATGTAAACATTGATTCATGTGAATGTTCTATCATTTATTTCTTCAAAGTGGTAACTTTTACAGTTATGACTTGAAGAAAGGATAATCCCAACAAATGTCTCTGTTATTTTATATTCAAGACATTTGGGGAGGTGGCTCTAGTGGACATTAATTTGTCTTTCAGAGGTATGCCTACATTTGGCTTTCAAGCTGAATGTAATCTGTTTGAGGTTATTTGTAATGATTACTTGAAAAGCTGAGCTAGAGCTTGTGTTAATAGCAAATCTAATGTTTGGTTAAACCACTGAACCAATTAGAGGAGTGTTTTTTTCAAAAACCAGAAAATGAAGAATTAGTGTTCAAACTCTCAGCATGTTCCTCCTTGCTACTATGGGGGTAGAAGATCACAGAATGCCGTGTTGTATTTTGACTTGAACCTGTCTCCATTATGTCAAATGGATAGTGTGTGGAAGTTATGCCAAAGCACATTTTCAGTGGAACAGAGTATTCATCTGTGAAAACTACTGAATTGATCTTAAACTGTAAATTCAACTTTGTCTTCTGTTCATCCATGCTCCTTAAGATGACTGGTAATCTGCAAGACTGCCTTCTGTGGTGGAATCACTGGTGTGAATCTCAGAACAGTATTTACACTAACCTCTGTCAGTACAGCTTACGGGAATGTTTGAAAAGTCTTGGTTTTACCTTGTCCATGCAAGAGTTACTTGTTCGCATAGTAATGTGTCTTAGAGAACTTGTGGAATGTGATATGAGGTAGTGGTACTTAAACACAGTTGAGGAAAGGGCGAAATTTCCTCATTATGGATGCTGTTTTTACTGTTCTATTGACAATTTGAATGTTTTTTTTAGGTCTAAATCCAATGTAAATCATAGGCACAAATTCTAATTCAAAATAGTTGTGACCTGTGGAAGCAAAATGTGTGACTTGTTCAACTTAACAGCTTTTGTGTAATTATCCATTTTATAAACAGTGACTTAATGTGAAGTTGTCTTTTGTAGGAGGATTTCAGCTCTCCTCAGTTAGAGAGTCTTAACTTTCAGACAAATTCGCTTTCCAGTTTATTCCTTCCACTGTCATATTTCTACTGTCCCAGACATTGCTGCTTCAATGTGGAAATTTAATGGAATTTTAAAAGCTATACATATCTGTTCCTGAAGGATTATGAAGTATTGAGATACTTTTAACTGTATAGTACTAGAATGCTTGCAGAGATTGATGAGTAAAGAAGAAAGGCTGTACATGAATATTACTGCTCAACTTTGTATGCATTGAAGCCAGTGTTAGTGTTATTTGGAATGAATTACTGTTATATAGATTTTAGAACTTTATTTTCTAATATTTGTGGGTAGCAGTTAATTTTTGTCTGGTTTTAGGTACTTCAGGTTCATGGTTAAACTCTCCATTGCCAAAATAGGCCTTGAAACATGAACTTCCAAGAAAAATTGTCACACTACAAAGCAAAAAACCAAACCCAGCAACAATAAAACCATACCCTCAAACACTGAAAACTCTGAGTTTTCGACTCATTATATGAATCCAGAAGATATAACTTGAAGACTTACTACAGTACTACATTATACAATTTAACATTTGACAACACACTCTGATTTCCTCTCCTTTAGTTTGCCTGCAGTTCTGCTTGTATTGGAGCAGATACTGTTTAAACAGTTAAGTTTTAAAACAAATATTAGCTATCTTGTGTTATGTAGTTTGGCAGGCAGTATTTTCTGTAGCATCGCAGTTTGTTCTCATTACTTAGCAGTAGCACTGCTAGATCTGGCACCTCAGAGTGTTGCTGCTGCTGGGTCACAGGGGTTGTGGGCTGTCATGGCCTACAACATGGACAGTAAGTTAACTGATGTGTCCAAAATGAAAATGTTAACTGTAATTACCACTGCTTGCCTTTTTTGTCTCTTTAGTGCGTGCCACTTTACTCGTCATTTTATGTGATACTTCATTCTTGACACGCCAGAGTGAATTAAACAAATCTCTGTTGTGAAATTGTTCCTCTTCACACTATTAGCTCATAGCTATAGACACTTTAAATCATATCCTTTCTTCATTTTCTTCCTTTTCTTCTTCCTTCTACACTGAGTCACTGGCATTTGCTTTCATGAATCCTCTGTGACATACTTCTATTTGTGAGTAATTAGTACATTACTTTGGTGGTAAAATGCTCCTTTCCTGGTGTTTTTATGGGGCAAAGTATATGCAAAAATTGTTTTCATAAATTGCTTGTATACTCTGTGCTGTGTTTAAGATGGACTTAGCCTCTTCTCTGTATTCTTGTGGGATATTGTATCGATGTATAGATTTAAGTCTGCTATAGAAAGTTTACTAGGTATAGAAGTTAATTTTCATTTTTCTTTTGGCCTCATTCCTGTGTTCTTGGATTTCTGTGAGAAAGTAAGATGTTACTGACCAGTGAAGTGATCAGGAGAGCTATAGACGAGAAATCAGTCTTAGGTAGTTCTGGAAATTCCTTTGTTTTCTGTAAAACTTTACTCAGAGAAAGAAATCTCAGTAAAGACATACTGTGAATGAGTTTTGTGGACCAGATTCATTCATGGAGGTATGTTTCACTTCATTAAAGCTCTACTTGGAGACTTGAATGGTTGAATGTGTACTGAGGTTTTTTGGTAGGATGATGCTACTCATTCACCAGTTTCACCCACTGTTAGGCATAAATTTAAGGATAAATTTAAGGTTGTGTTGTGTTATAGTTGTACTGGGTCACCAGCTGTGGGAAATAACTTGAAATATACTGTTGCACAGAAAAGGATTCCCCTTTCCTGGGGTAATGCATAAACTCTTCTCAAAGCCTGTATGAGAGATCACAACATCCAGCATTATAATTTCTTCATCTCCAAAAAAACCTATCTTAGATAGGCTTAAGTGATTCTAAAGTTGTACAGTATTTGCAATTCCGAAACTTGGATACTTGGATCATTAAAGTGGCATAACATGTCAGAAGGAGAGGAATGTTTGATGACATAACATGAATGCTTTATCAGGACTTTATTTGCAATGACCTAGATAATTTGTTTCTGACCTCACAGTTTGAGTAAACCAGTCACTTGAAACATACACCACTGAAACATTTTTTATTTTAATGCTGTGCCACGCTATCTTTAATACTATAAATGTGCATGTCTATATAGTACAGGTCTGTGGCAGCAAACGGAAACACGTAAGTCATCTGATCTTTCCTGCCTTCTGTGGTGCTTGATGATTAAGCATTACCAAAAAAAAAATAAAAATAGAGTGGTTGTCAGAAGCCTTGTGTTGTCATCCCCACTGATGACTGTGCCTGGAGTTGTTTGAATTGCTTCACCAGAGATTATTCAGATGTTTCCAATTACCTCACTGTGACTTTGCAGGAAAGCAGTGATGATTTGCATGTATAATAGATTGCCTTCCTCAGTAGGTGTACTGCCATGTGGAGCTGAAGTTTGCTCCCAGACCTAATCTACGTGCTGGGTTTTAAATGGGGATAATAATTTGAGCTATAGCTAGTCACTTAATTTTCCTGACACAGCTTTGTTACTACACAATTGCAGTTGAAAAGCAAGTTTGTATTTTCATCTGGGAAACTGAACCAGTAGAAGACTTCTGTGCTATGGTGTAACATCGTCCCTAGAAGGGAGAGTATGTTCTTGTAACTAGACCATTTTAGACACACAACTAACACTTTAAGTGTAGGTATTATATATCTAATAAAAATATGTGGGGAGAGGAAATGTTGACGTTGTTTTGTAAACGGTGTCAGATATGTGCCAGTGCACACTTCACTTTTTTTTCAGTTAAATTTCTCATAAAGCTTTGTTATATAAAAAATAATACTACAATTATGTCAGTTGCAAAAGCTCAGTTTTAACCTAGAAAAAAGCTTGCTCAGACATTTGTGTTTTTTGTATTAGTTAACTGTTGTTCTGCTATTACAGGGATGTAGCTGTGGTTGGGAACTCCAAGGGAAACAGATTTTAATTTGTTACAAATTCATGTGACTGGGGAATGTGACCTTGCTGGCTGCAGGTATATATGTAGTGGTGTCTTAACATTATGACTGTGGAGTGTTTGGCTGCTTGTATTTTAGCATAACTTTGCAAACGTCTGGTTCCTACAGAACAAACAGCCTCTTCATGAAAGCCACCGTAGCTGGCATTAATTGATACCCTCTGTGGCAGGCTTAACAGACACCAACAGCTGAATGGGCACAGTGAATGGATTTTTTTTTCCCACTGTCCCCTGGGAAAATAATGCTTCTCGATGCTCTAATTATGATTTAATTAAAAAAACTTTCGGTCAGCTGTCATGGGGAGGGAAGGAGAATGTGGGTCTTGGTAAAGAGAGCAGGGTCTTTTGTTTGCAAACTGAATTTTGGAGCTACGGTTAATGTGTGTGCGCTCAAATGTGGGACACTGATGGTGCTGCCAGAGGTCTTGTGGGAACAGCCGTAGTTTTCAGGTTGAATGCCTTCCACTTAATTGTTCATATTCAGTCTCCTAGCCAGTAAAGGGCATAGTTTTCAAACACTCATATTTTGTCCTAAATAATGATATTTTTATTTTACTTTATTCTTTATTTCCTTAAGTCCAGTCTGTTAACTGCTTATGCATTACTGCGTTTGCATTACTAACTACTTATCTCCAAACAAATGACAGTACAGAATATTAATTACAAAATGTTTATTACTTGTATAGAAAGTGACACTTTAGTTATATAAAACTGCCTGTTGCCTATTTTAAAACCTAATAAGTGAAAATCAACAGGACCATTTTTCCTGTTATTTGCAATGATTCCCTTAAAGAAAAGATACAAACTTAGCATTGTTTAAAACTAGGCATTTATTGCAAATTTTTGATAGTGCTCATGTATGTATGAAAAAAGATAAACCAAAGCAAACAATGCCAAAGAAGGGATGAAACTCATTTCCCTCATTTGTCAGATGCTCAGCAGGCAACCTGTGCTTTGTCACTGTGATGCATGTACATCTGTGGATGTGTATCCTCACTTCTCATTCTCAAGTGGTTAAATAATAACTTTTTGCTTTTACTGGGACAGTGTGTCTACTGGAGACTGTCCGCCTTAAATGCTTTTCCCTGCTTTGTTTTTGTCCCTGCCCAAGTGAGAATCCTATGCAAGTAGGAGTAAAAGAATTTAGACTCTTGTCCTACTGGGTTTAATCTACTTTGTAGTTTTCCTGCAGTAAGGTGCATTGCTCAGGCATTGTTTTACCTGTTAATCCCTTAAGTCTTTGGTAGTATTTGCTAAAGGTTTAAAGACAAAACACTTAATCCACTGTGTGCACGCTCTTAGTTTTGAGAGATTGGAAACTACCACGTTTATCAAGGGAGGAAAGAAGCAGTCCTGTTCTCTCTGGACTCACTGCTCTTTTCAGTAAAAATGAATTGTTTCTGTTTAGTTACAGGAGAAAGGAGTCAGCTGTAAATATAAATGATTTTAGGATTAAACCAGAAGAGAACTACTGGATTAGAAAGTAAACCCGTGTAAAATCTATCTAATTCAAGCAGCTCTTAATTTCCTACCTTTGAATTTTAGGGTGTGATTAGTTATACTACTTCAAGATTATTGGGGGGCGGAAGAGGGCTGAGGTGTGGAAAATGGAAAAAAAGCACCTTAAAACTGTCCTGAAAACACTGAAATAATGTAGGAAAAAATATTTCTAAGACTTTTAGTGGCTTTTCTCCTGGGGTGCATCTCTGCAGCACAGTGCAAAGCAGACATTTTATGTGATAAAGGGTACTGTGTAGACTTTTTGTTTTAATAAGCTTCTGATTCTTTTTATGTGAAAGTAGCCTCAGCAACATAAATTTTTTTTGACGGGTGCAAACAAACGAAGGAGGTTGAAAGGAAGATGAAGCACATCTTCTGTAGCAAGAAGCAGGGCAGACTAAATAGTTCCCTCTTTTCTTCCCCTAACTGGAAATGTATTGATTGTTTCTGAGGTGTCTCCTAGACATGTGCTGAGGAAGCAGACTTGCTAGACTGACTGCATGTAGCCACGTGATAATTTCAAAGCATGGCAGATTTTAACCCATTGAGACTCCATGAGTATTGACACCATGCACACAGCTTCTAGCCAGGAGAAGCTGCTCTTCATGCTATTTGGGAAATGTGGCTTATCCTGGCCCACTGATTCCTAGATATATGTTAAGTTGTGAACAGTGGTGCTCAGTGCTGTGGTGCTTGGGAAAACCACCCACAAGGAAGAAGCAAAGAAACCCAACAGGAGGTAGGTGTAAGAGGAAAACAAAATGAGAAAGCTGGTGAGAAGGTGAACAGGGTTTCACTATGGTAGGTAACTGGATAAACAGGTCTTCAGTCTGTAGTTTGGAGGCACTCCCAGCTTTTATCTAAATTCTGAACTCTGCTGTCCTCTGTCTCAACCAGAGTTACAGAAAACTCAGAATATGTGTTTGGCTCCCTTGCAGTACTGAAATGGCCTGAAGATTTGACTGTAGTTAGTCCTAGAGTCTGAATGGATGATGTTCAAAGGAAATATGGACGGAATAGTACATTTTTTGTTTATTGGCTTTTTTTTTTGTTTTTTTGAAGGGCCTGACTGGGTAAAAGTTGCTAGTATGTTGACTGCTCTGTTCAGTATGAATGTGGAACAAGCTATTATTCCCCATCAACTGGGGATGGAAGGGTGAGGAGATCCTTCAGCTACCTCTTCTTATGAGTTTGACTGCTTGTGTTGTGAGCAGCAGCAATAGGGCACCAGCCTATCTTGCACACTGGGGACAGTCAGTGGCAAACGTTGCCTGTGACAGTGTCTGTGCTGCAGCCTGGCAGACAGCAGCCTGAGGTGGATCAGAGGCTCTGGAGGTAATGGCATTCAACATCCTGGCTCACTTCCATCTGCTCTCCCGGTTTCTCCCAAGCTGTTAACAACCAGCAGTGGGACAGAATGAGAAACATCCTGCCCCCAGCCTGGCCACGGCAGCATGATAGGAAATGTCTGGCTGCATTCTCTTAGCCCAGGAGATGCACCAGGAGGTTGTAGTCTGCAGTGAAAATCTGAAGTGGTATAGATTAATGTGAAACTGCAGGGAATAGCCAGGAGCAAAATAAGACCTCTTTTTTGAACCTCCTGTCTGCAGCCTGGCTAGGCATTACCTCTGGTAAATAGGGTATTTCCTGTCTAATGCAAATGGTTTCTGCAGGGTTGTCTACTGTGCAAGTCAAGGCACTGCTTCCTTTGGTTAATGTGTCCAAACTAATGATGCTTTGATCTTAATAGGTGTGATGTATGACACTTTTTTTTCCTTAGCACTTCTTAAATGTTGTAAACCTATCACAGTGGGTCCTGATTATTATTTTTTTTCCAGTTAGGCATTTCTGCCTCTTTTTTTGCATGTCATGAATTATGTAGCATACAGATAATCATACTTAGCAGTTGTTTAGGCCAGCCCAGCATATGTTTCTTCTACTTTTGGTGCTAGCTTCCTAATTACCTTCATATTTTGATTTGATAATATTTGTGTTTCAAGGAATTCAGTTAAATATCTCAGTATGATAGCAAATGTGCTGTTCAGCTAATAACTTGGTGTAAAGTAAGATAACACAGAGGTACCCACGAAATGCCAGGCAGTGAAGATTTAGGAAAATTTTTTCCAAAAGTCAAGAATACTAGACTTAAATAGGGAAAAAAACCCTCTAACAGTGCAGCAAAGCACTGGACCTGAGAAAGGCACACCTCCTGTTCTTTTCAAGGCCTTTTATCTTCTCTGGCCTCCCCCCCAGGCCCTCTCCACTGTGCTGACCTATAACATCTGTTTATCTCTCCTCATACCAGAGAGAGACAGAGCCTACAGCTTTCTTTGGAATGCAGAAGGAAAAGGGACAAAACAACTATGCAGTTATCTTTGAGAAAGGTACTTCTTAGGCAGGAAAGACTTGCAAAGCAAAACAGGTCCTAATCGCCTTGTTATAAATCTTCTGGAAGGATATCTACACTTACATTTGGTTTATGTCCCTTCTCAGAACACAAAACATAAATTCAAGAAGTGGTACCATTTAAATGATCCTGTCATCACATTCTCAGTGGGTTCTATGCTGTGAAGGTGCCAAAACTGCATTTTGTGTGTAATTAAGCAGAGTTGAGCAGTGGGCTGTATGTATGATCCTGAGCATTCTTTTTGTCTGCCCTCCCCTTCCTCCTCACTTGGTATTACAGACTGAAGTTGTGTGCAGCTATTTTATGAATGTTGTACAACTAAGAAGTTAGTGGTTAGCATAGTACTTTTTTTGTTGCTTTCATGATAAATATTTAGTAATGTAAGCTAAAAGTGAATTGACTGTTCTATGAAAGAACAGAAGTACACAATTTTAATTCTGCAGAAGATATTCTGATTTCTTGTAACTACTGATCTTTCTCCTGTGTGAGAAGAAGAAAAATTATGGATTGAACTTGCTTACAGTAAAAGGGAGCACAGTCAGTGAAGCTGAATACACCGAACACATCTAATTAGCAAGTTCAGTTGAGAAGGCGTAATGAAGGATCTGTTTATTTGTGTTTTAATACTCTGTAGTGATGGAGATTGAGACACCTTCTACAGAGTAAGGTTTTGTAAAGACAACCTTCCTCAGGTCTGACCCTTGGAGATTTGACAGATATTTTTGCAATTCTGTGGCGGTTTTTTGTGTGTTTTTTTTTTTTTTCCCTGGTGGCTGTTTTTGCAATGTTGCTGTCTTGCATGCATTTGAATCCTTTAGGCAGTTCATGGAGAAAGGTGTTCATGCATCCAACGGATTGCACTTTAAATTTTATTCTCTCTATAGATTTTTTTCTTTTAGAAGTATGAAGAAAAAGAAGAGTATGAAGAAAGGATCTTTTCTTTTGTATGACTGACGAAAAGTGATGTTCTGATGGTACAATGTCATGCTGGTAGTTGGTGTTAATGGTAGGGAGAAGGGAGTTGGACACACATTCTTGAGTACCTAGAGAGGGCCCATAGCTTACTGCCCATGTTTACTTCGCCAGTAGCCAAAACTAAGCGCTCGCTGTAGTGTTGCAAAGATTTAGAGCAAACCACCAAACTGGGGCTGCCAGCAGCTGCATATTTCATCTTGGTGTGTCGTGTTCATTATGTTTTGACATTTATTGAGACTAATGCTGACCCTACTTAAGTTGGCTGAACCTTAAATACAAAGGAGGAAAATCTGAATCCGTACATTGTAACACTTAAAATTTAAATCCCAGTACCCTATTTTTCCTAGTTTCTTACAGACTGATATAAAATTAATTGCAGAGAGTGGGATATATAATAAGTAGAATGATTGGCTCTGTGTGTAATGTTGTAAACATAGGATTTTGGATACATATCTTTATATAAATATAGGTATTTTATGCATGTAAATATGAAGGTGTATATGTATATGCTTATATACACATCTGTATGGTTGTACCAGATTTGGAGAGTATATATGCAGACATACAATCTAGTACAAATATGTCAGAAAATACTGCTAGATGATAATAAATGGGTATGAGTGTGAAGTACTGAAAGTTTTTAAAAGAACAAAATGAAAGTTATGAGTGTTTCTCATGGTATATCTTGCTTGGAGTTGGTTTGCACACTTCTCTCAGTGGTTGTATATACTTACTTCAGACTAGGAAATATGTCCCAAAATGGTAAATGTTTGCTCCCTTACTCTTCAGTCTTTCTTAACTTTAACTCATACCAGGGTAGCAGTGATCAGCACTGGATGGAGCCTGTTGATTCTCCCCATGTAATCCTAACTCCACAGTATTCAGAGTTCATAATCTTGGTCAGTTTGTTTTCTTCCATAAAGCAGTCTAGGCATGAACTGGTGTTAAATTAATGCTGTGTCTTACTTTGAGTTTCTAGGTCTGGAGATACTTCATCAAATACGATCTTAAAGGCTGCTTTTGACAAGGGAGCTGCTGCACTTATCAGTGTGCATCATCTCTTCATGGCAGCTGGTTTTTGCATTTATTCCAGTTAATGTCACATAGAACTTGTCTGGATTCTTGAGAGCTTGGAAATACTGAACTACTCTTTAATGCAAAAGGCTTCTTTTTCTTTAAAAGCAACAAACAGACAAAAACAAACCAAGCTAAATTTCATTTAAGTGTTTAAGTGCTGTGTGCATTCTTGACTCTTCATGTTGTTGCTTAAGATAGTAATTATGAAGTCATAGGTTAGCTAGCTTCATAACAAGTTAAATATAACTGAAATATAACTTTCCTGTATAAACAATGTAGCCATATCTCAAGTCTTGCTAGGGATAGCATGTTCCTGCTGAGGTAGTTTTCAACTCTGTAATTTTAACACCAGAGAAATTCAAACCACCTTTTTTATCCCTAAAGCATTTTTGCGAGGGCTGGTCTTGCATTATTAGTCTCTCTTATGTCTGCATAGAATCACATAATATGCTGAATTAGAAGAAACTCACTAGGATCATCAAGTCTAGCTCTTAGCCCTGCAGAGGACCATTCCCAGGAGTCACACCATGTGCCTGGGAGTGTCATCCAAACACTTCTTGAACTCTGTCAGGCTTGGTGCTGTGACCACTTCCTTGGGGAGCCTGTTCCAGTGCCCAAACACCCTCTGAGTGAAGAATCTTTTTCTGATATCCAACCTAAACCTCCCCTGATACAATTTCAGACCATTCCCTCAGGTCCTGTCACTGGTCACCACAGGGAGGAGATCAGTGCCTGCTCCTCCCCTCACAAGGAAGTTGTAACTGCAATGAGATCTCCCCTCAGTCTCCTCTTCTCCAGGCTGAGCACACCAAGTGCCCTCAACCACTCTTCGTACAGCTTTTCCTCAAGGCCTTTCACCATCTTTGTTGCCCTCCTTTGGATGCTAAGAGCTTAATATCTTTCCCGAAACTTCCCGCAATATTCTGGGTGAGACTGCTGTGCCTGACACCTCCCAGAACAGGGTTGGCCCTCCTGGCTGCCAGGGCACTGCTGACTTGTATTCAACTTGCCATCAAACAGAACCCCCAGGTCCCTTTCCATGGCACTGCTCTCCAGCATCTCACTCCCCAGGCTGTACGTACATCCTTGATCAGCTGAGTGGGTTCCCTTGTCATAAGAAGAAATCAGGTTTGATAAGCAGGACTTGGCTCACATGAAGCTGTGCTGGCTGTGATCAGTGAGTGTGTTGTTGTTCAGTATCTCGCAGATACTTTTTGCCCCATATATTTTCCATGATTTTGCAAAGTACTGAAGAGAGACTGATAGGCCTGTAGTCTCCAGGGTTCTCCTTCTTGCCCTTCTTGAAAAGTGGGACAACATTCACTAGCTTCCTGTCAGCTGGAACCTCTCTGGATTCTCAAGACCACTCAAAAATCATCGAGAGGTTTTGTGATAACATCAGCAGCTCTTTGAGGATTCTGGAATGAATACCATCAGGCCCTGTAGATTTGTAGGGATCCAGCTGGATCAGCAGATCCCACACAATTTCAGTTTTGATCATTCTTACAGTCATGGTCCTCCATCACTTATGCCAGTGATGTCAAATCTCTGGGTCTGGGCCGAAGCTTTGAGCTTGTCTTGTTTCTTCCTCATGCTGGGTANGCTCTCCAGCATCTCACTCCCCAGGCTGTACGTACATCCTTGATCAGCTGAGTGGGTTCCCTTGTCATAAGAAGAAATCAGGTTTGATAAGCAGGACTTGGCTCACATGAAGCTGTGCTGGCTGTGATCAGTGAGTGTGTTGTTGTTCAGTANGTCATATAAGGAGATCAGGTTTGATAAGCAGGACTTTCCTCTCATGAAGCTGTGCTGGCTGTGATTGATGATTGTGTTTCTTTCAGGTGTTTTTCAATACCTCCCAGAATAATCTTCTCCATAACTTTACCAGGCACTGACAGGCCTGTAGTTTCTGGGGTCCTCCTCATTTGCCCTTCTTGAAAATTGGGACAATATTTGCCTATTCCCAAGACTGCTCAAAAATAATTGAGAGATGTTTTGTGATGACATCAGCCAGCTCTTTGAGGATTCTGGGATGAATCCCATCAGGCCCCATATATTTGTAGGGATCCAGCTGGATCAGCAGATCCCACACAATTTCAGTTTTGATCATTCTTACAGTCATGGTCCTCCATCACTTATGCCAGTGATGTCAAATCTCTGGGTCTGGGCCGAAGCTTTGAGCTTGTCTTGTTTCTTCCTCATGCTGGGTACATTAGTGTAGAAGCATTTCAGGTGTGGTACTTTGTAGCCAACACCTTGTGAAGCAGATTGAGGGATCCCATGAGTGCTCCTTCAAGTTTTGGCACACCATCCTGTGGCTCATCAGTGGCTGGCGAGGCTAGTTTTGTCTCTTCCACGTTTCAAGCTCGTTTAAAGCTCTGTCAATGAGCCCCACTAGCTCCTGTCCTAGAACTCTTTTTCCCCTCTGAGAAAGGTTTATCCCAGGTGTTAGTAGACCAGGGGTTGAGTAGATCATCACATTGTCAAAAAACCCAGTCTTTGCATTCTGGATGTGGCAATAACTTAATTTCTTTGTGCTTGTATTAGCAAATAAAACTATTTATTTGTAGCCTCTCTTAGAATGGAAGAAATCCCATTCTAATCTTTACCTTCAGCTGGACTGCTATATATTACACCAATACCAAAATTAAAATGGTGTGTTGTAGACTAGTGCTGTACTCAGCATAGCCTGTGAAAGATGGTGAACTGTCATAATAGCTTGCAGTCCAAATCTGTCTTCATTGGAAGTGTAAATATTACTAATTGAGAATGTTGAAATGAAATAATTAGAAATTATTGAAGCAGATGCCACATTTCCCATGAAAAGCACGGCAAGTGGTAATCTCTGACAATATAGTCTGCTTTCCCTACTTTTTTTTTTTTAATAAATGAAAGCAATTACCCTTCACCAACAATAATTTGCTCATCTATTAGCTCTTATTTTGAGGAATAAACTTCCATTTCAGTTCACATCTCTAGCAATTTTTGCCATTTCTTGATTACTCTGTCAGGAAACCTGCATATAATATTTCAGCTCTGAATGAAGTACTGTCTGTCCTAGAAGAGCTGCATTTCTGCTTCAACTTTTTATTCTGTTTAGTGTTTTCAAGAACTTGTGGAGTGTAGCTGTAATGACAATACTAGTACTAGTATCTTGTATTTTGCTGATTTCAATCTAGCAGTTCCCCTCATTTCTGCCTAAATGTCTTTTGCTTGATACGGGAAGAATTGGGTCTATTTAAGGAGCAAAGTAATCAAGCTTTATGCAACTGGATTGCATTTTTCAACAGCTGTTCACCCTTGCTTTGTTATAAAAGAAGTTCAGCACAAAGCACTATCTCTCTAGTGTCTTCTGCTTGTTTTATCCTGAGTACTTCTCATCAGAAATGTTGATTGTTCTGGAGAAGTGCAGCTGGAGAAGTGACTTGGAATTATCTGTTGGGCCTGATACTGTAGCTTGGGTGAAGGAGGAATTCCTCTGCAATGAGACATAGTGGGAAGTCAGGACAGGGAAGAGAGGTGTGAGTGGGCAGAAGTGTCAGTGATGGAGAGCAGGTGGTAAGGCAGAACCTGTCTGGAGGGGGATTTGGGAGAGTCCAGGGGGGATGTTAGTGATGCAGAGAAGAAAGCAAAGGGCAACAAATGTCAACTCTGTGTTCTGTTCAAGTTTTATGTGCACCCTGAAGTTTAGTTACTAAACCTGACTGAATTTTCTGTTCTTTGTACTCACTGCTCTGATTCTTATTGGAAAAAGTTGCTTTTTGTGTTTTTCAGCGTTCTTAAACCCTGCATCCTACCTGCTGCTTGGCTTGCTAGTACCTTCTTTGTGTGCAACCTGATCACAATACAAAATTTAAGGCTTAGAGACTTGGATTTTGAGGGCTAGCATGCTGTGCTTTACCAAGGTTTATGTTTTCCCAAGTTACAGTTCCTGTAGAGTTTTCCTTCAGTGCTACAACTTTCCTGCAGACAAAGAGGCATTATTTCAGGGCTGCCTCTTATCAATTAGTTTATCTTGTCAGATTGGAATGGGAGAAGAATAGTTTTATGAAGACAATAGAAGGGGAAAGTTACTTGATATGTTCAGAGATGTAGGAAAAACAATTTTGTCTGCAGAATGGTTTTAACTTCTGAGATTGTTTTGTATATGGAAGATGGCTGTTTTAAGGTTAAATACAGTTCGGTAAGTAATATTTGTAAACTTCCTTAGAGCCACCCTGCTTCCCTCCCAATTGCAGTGTTCTGGCAGCTTAGATCATCTTTCAAGGTTCCTTGAAGTTTATTTTTTTTCATCCACAAAATGCCTCTTCTAGAATAGCAGTATTTTGGGGAAGGAATTGTGTTTCATAGATTATACAGAGTGGATAACATTTCAAAATCTTTGTGGGAAACACAGCTGTAAACCAAAGCCTACAGTGAGAGCTCTGGATGAATTTGTTGTTTAATGTAGTGAGTTGTGTCTTACCTTCCTGGTAGGACAAATAGGGTAGACTACATCTCTTTTATTTTTTATTTCTAAGTAGAACATTTCATTTGAGCATGATAGGAGATAAATTCTCCGTACAGTTGCAGCCGCATCTGAGCAAATGGCAAAGAGATTTTTTTTAATGGCAGTTGGGGGGAAGATTTCTCCTTTCTTAAGATTTGATTTTTAAAGTAATGCCATCATACTCCCCAGAAATAGTTCTTAAAAATCCACACCCACCAAAAATTGAAGATAAGTTGAATTAGATGTCTTTGATAATGGTTTATGAAAGGTACAGCACCTTTACCTGAAGAATGTAAAGTTTGAATATTAATGTAAAAGGAATTATTTACGTAGGAAATTCTGGCAAAAGAGGTAAGTCTCCATTTCTGCAGGTAAGGGCAAATGATAAATAAGGGCAGGGAATCATCCTTGTAGCCAAATCTGTGAAGGATACCTAAAATTTGTGTGCTCAAAATGTATTTCCTTCTTGTGACAGGAGATGTGGTGGTCCTTTAGAACCCAAACTTCAGGCATGCAGAATTGCTTTGAAGTCACATCATGGGGTCTCTTCACCCCAGCCTGCACCACAGATGTTGTAGTGATACCTTCATATCATCATGAATAGATGCAATCTGTGTGTCTTTTAATGAATGTGTAATGAATATCAAGTTTCTCCTGGGTTCAATTTTAGATTGGAGAATTGCAAAGGAACAGTTATTCAAGCTTTTAAAATAAGTGTATCAGATAAAGGAAGGCTTGTTGTGGTATGATACAAGGAAAGTTGGTTAAAATGCAGTGGCATTATATTAAGCCAGAAAGAAGAATTTGGACCGTTCTTTGATAAGAGGAGAATTCATTATGATTCTTCAGATGGACAAAATTTGGAGGGGGTTGGAAACAATACAACTTTGTCTAATGGAATATTTGCTTAAGTTCCATGATTCAAAATGTAGAATTAATCTAGATGGATTCTGTGTATAATTTCACATTTAATAAGTTCTTCCTGTTTGTTTGGCTTAAAAATTGCAGTGTATGTCATAAATAAGTTTCTACTCTTCCATTACTCTAAATGTAAATCTTGCAATAATTTTGTGCATTCTTTTCTTACATAGGTCTACAGTAATGATATGCTCATGGGTTAAATAATAATTGAATATAATAAGTAATATGGCAATTGTGCACATGAACTTTGCATTAACCCATTAAAGAGTTGGAAATAGCACTCTGCTGTTTCACAAAAATTTTTCAAAGGGAGAGCAGTTTTAGTGTTTGACTTTTTTGCATATTGCAGGTATTTTCTGTATTACTTTCATACTCTATCCTTTTTTTCCCTTTATTTTCCTTGTTTTGAGTATTACTTTTGTTTACTTTTGCATCTGTTTTTCTTAGCTGCTTTTGTTACTAAACTCCATCCATTCTTTTGACTTTATTCAACTTACACCAAACTAATTAGTGTTGCTTTCTGGCTGTTACATAGAGATCATAAAGTTACAAAACTCATCTTTGGAGACATCAGCAACTGTGATCTGAATCTGCTCCCATTGGAACCTGCTTTGATCATTAAATGGTTTTATGTATGAGTTTTCCGCATTTTAATAGTTTGGGGGTTTTCTAAACCTATACAGAAAGATTCTGATTGGAGTGCTGTAAACTTTAGCATATGCACTTCAGTGTATATACAGATAAGGTCTCTTGATTTCAGGATAATGTTTTCCTTTTGCATGACTGTTTGGAGTGTTGGGGATTTATGGTTGTGAGAATGTTCTTTATAGTAGAAAAAAGGGCAAAAAAAGCAGTTCTGCCAACAAATATATAAAAACTGTATGATGTATTTAAGAAAAATACCTCCTTTCCCATGTTTAATAGATGTGTTAATTTACTGTTTATCTCGCTTAATGATCTTGTGATATGGGAAATTAATGGCTTTGCAGATGAAAAATGTATGAGTAAGAAAATGCATTCATCTTCTTAGGCATCATCTGTTCCATTGACAAAAGGCACAGATGTGAAATTTATCTCAAGAATTAGATTTATAATTATTATATTGTTCTCAGATTGATAAATCTTTCTCTGTCATGTGATTTTGAGCTACAGTTCATGCAACAGAAACAGGTTTAGTCATTGGTGATTGTAAGCTTGAGAGCATGTTTCACATTATATTCTTTATTTTTATATTTTGTAAAAAGTGTATGGGAGAGAAATAAGCTGTAGGAGAGAAGAACATTTTGTAAATGACTCTACAGGGAAATGCTGGTCTTTGCATAGAACAACAAACGTGCAAGCCTGAAAAGTATCCATGGTGCATTTTCTTTGGAAACTACTGCCTTTGCCATTATCCAGTATGATCGTAGACTTCCTGAACATGCCTACAAAACCAACAATAGCTCTGATTTTTAATAGGAAACTGGGAAGTCAAGGAACACAGTAGCAGAATCTGAAAACACCCATGTGTGGTACGTGCTGTATTTTTGATGCTAATGTCTTCTTTCCTCTCTATTTCCCACAGCTGCAGAACAAGTAACAGGAAGAGTTTGATGGGCAGTAGCCAGTCTCCAGCTCTGCCTCGGCCACATTCACCACTCTCAGCTCATACAGGTGATTGTATAACTGTGCTACTATTGCTATTACAAAATTCTTAGAATGTCTGTATAAGTAAAGGAAAATAGATTCTACTCTTCTTTCCCCTGTTTGTGGTAGCAAAAAGTTGCACATCATTCCTTTCAAACTTTTGTTTTACATTTAGATCTGTAAATCCTATGTTATGGTCAGAAGCAGTCCAATAATATGTAACATGGATCATGTAGCTATTTTTTCTATCCCCACCTTGCATTCAGCTATATTTTCTCTTTCCCCCATCATTTCCTTTCTTGTAGCTTGCACCACATGGTGAAGGTAGTAGAGTTAGTGAGCAGCATATTAATTGTATTTCTGTTGCTTTTGCTCCCTAGATTTATAGTTTTGGGCATTTTGCTGGTAGTTTCTGTGCTTCAGTTTGCATGGCAGTAAATTTATGATCTCTTTCTTCCTCTGAAGCACCTGAAACACTTAAAGATTGAATGAATGCCCATAAATAAATATTTTATTGATAGTGATTGTCTTCATTTTAAAAAAGGGACATTTTTAGCGTATCAAAACAGATTTTCTCAAAGATTTATTGTCTCCCTATGGTTTTGGGGCATTGGCTGTAAGTACATACCAAAACGAAAGCCCCATACCAATCCTTATGTTGTCAGTGACACTGAATACTTTGGAGAACTGTTCTCAAGTGGGTACTAAACAAGAAGATGCAGAGTTTCACATGAATTTTTGAAGAGGATGGTGAGTTTATTAAGGCATCTCCAGTTTTCTTGTTGATACGACATTGGTAGAGAAAATATGGTGGTGGTTTTCACTCTTAGCAGCAGCTGTCACAACTAGGAATCCAGGCAACGTGAAGATTTGTGAAGAGTTCAGGGCAGCAGAGCATTTAAAACAGACAAATCAAAACAAGGTGCAGACTGATTTAAAACTGAAAAATTAAATATTGGAGTGTTTGGGATCTCTTTTTGGGTCTCCTAAGTGCAGAAATTGCCATTTGGAAGAGGAGATCTGTAACTACCACAGAAAGTGTCTTTAATTGTGCTTTGCTAACTTGATGGAAGTAATAACAATGCTTTCTTTGAGAACTGGTGTGTCTGCTGCTGTGAGTGACTATACCACCTGTTTGGAAACTTTCAGCTTGGACCAGTGATGCCTAATAGGTTTCAGAAGTATGGACTGACCAGCACATGTTATGTGGGATCTGGATATGGGCTGTGCATTTGATAAATGTTGAAGGCAGTGACTGACTTAGGTTTTCATCAAGTTGCTTGGTATTTTGAATTGATTTCTCAAACAAGAAGAAGGGAATAATATTGCTGATGTCACAGCAGTTGTCAAGTGCTCTGAAGGTGGAAAACTGATAAGTAAAAGGACAAGTTAAGTGTAAGCACTTCTTTTTCATGCACTCAGCAGTATGTACTGTGTGTTCAAAAACGGATTACAGAAATTTGGCAACTTCTCCGGTTACACAGGATACTGCATGTTCTCTTAGTTGGATACGTTCTTGGAAGGTTTGTGCACCAAATGCTTTAGCAGCACTAGGAAATCTCATACATGTGATGAAAATTTGCATGTGTATGGCTGGCTCTGTTATTAGCTTGCCTCTGTGAATAGCTAATTACAGTAAATAGTCATACAGTCATTGGCTCCTAGCTCAGCTGGCTAGTGTGCTTAGATAAGTGTGTACATCAAACCACTGTGTATGCCATCCTAGTTCATGCAAATAAAAAAAGATGCAAGTTTCATAAGTTAAAAACTTTCCTCTGTGTATGTAGGAGGACTTCAGTGTTCTGAGTGTTTAACGTATATAAATCCACGGTAATGTCAGAGTTAGGAGGCTGTGGATTTTTAGTGATGCTGTGTTTTTTTGTTGTGAGAGCTGCCAGGTGTTAACTTGTAATGGCTTCTGCCCGCTCAACTTGCCTCCCTGCTCTCTGTAATGACCTGTACTGGAGGCCTGTCTCCTTGCAAAGTGTAGGAGAGGGATGTGATGAGAGACTGTGTGTGCTGCACAGCTTTCTGGGTTTGTTCCTCTTGACAACCCTTGGCTGAGAGAGATTACTGCAAGTCAGGGAGGCCTTCATGACTCCACTGAGGCAACCTGGTGTATCTCCTGTCCAGCTGATTTTAGGATTTTTTTTTTTTAATTGCATCTGGAAAGTAGGTGGGAAGGGTGAGATTCTACTAGAAAAGTTCTCTAAATTAAAAGTTTTTACTTTATAGCCTGCACCAGACCATCTGCTGGGAGCATGGACTGTGAGTTCTAAATCTCAGAGGGGTTGGAGATGATCCTCTAACACCTTCACGTGTTTGTTATGAATGCTTGCTGTTGCTGGGGGAGACAGTAGAAAAGGGAAAGGGAAGCAAGAGTTTTCAGTTCTAGAGAAGCATTTAGCAAGCTGAACGTGCAGCAAAGTATCAGTGCTTGCATTCACTGAAAACAGCTTTATTGATTAGATTAATGTGAGCTGAACTGTGGTAATAACAGGCATTTTTTGAAAATATGTCCTAATGAGATTATGCAGAATATGGAGGACATTGGAGAAGACCTGTCTAGAGAAGTTTTTCATGTGTGTCATGTCAGAGTTCAGTTTCATGCGAGCATTCTGCCTCAATGAGTGCAGGCTCAGGATCAGGCTGCATGGATGCTAACAGTTAATATAACTTTGTGAGACCGTTGCACAATTGCTTGTCGCTGGATATGAAAGGAAAAGACTGATTCTTGGATCTGCCTTTTAGGGCACTCAGTCTAAATGATGAGAAAACAGGGAACTTTAGCCACTGGGGACTCTTTCAGTCCCACCCACCTGAGAAACATTTAGCTTCCTCACATCTCACCTTTTGGTGGGCGATGCTTTCCTCACTCAGTCCCATGCACCAGTCCTCCTGAGTGTATGAGAGATGATGCAACAAACCCAGACTGTCAGCTTTCCTAGATCCTCTAATTCCTGTTTCATGTTCTTGGCATTTTTGTACATGCATTGCCAGTTAGTCTCTATCCTCTCTTCTGTTCCTTATTTCTGTTGTGTCTGCTTTTATTACTTTGCTTCCTGCTTTAGAAAAAACCTAACATGCTTCTGTAAGTTAAATCAAAAGCATTGGTGAAGATGTGTGGCCTCTGAGAGTTCCACTTTACAGTGCTCTAGTCCCCTCATCTTACCTTGCCCTTTTCTTGGGGACCTCAAGGGTACTGTTTAAGACACAAAATTGTCTTCTCTCTCTGGAACAAGGAGAGGTAGTGCATTACAGGTCTTTTGTAGTAGGAAGAGGAGCCATTTTGAGCATAGGGAGTCAGAACATTCGTCTGTCAGCCAGCTGGGTCCTGGCTCAAGTAGAAGTCTGTCTGGCAGTTCTCATTCAAATGTGATTAGAAGCATGTGTTTGGGACTTAATTTTATATGCTTGGACATAGTAATATATACTTAACATCATTTTAGGTCAGAAATTATTATATTCAGCTATTTTTGACCATGTGCTGCAAAGTTACATTTATTGGCTTTTCACATCTTGGAAATTTAACTGAACTTGGGCTTGCTATGTCGGACTGGCATCAGGTTGCCCTGCCATGGCCTGTCTTCTAACATAGTTCAAAGAACAATCACATTTGCTTCAAGATGAGAAGTTAGAAGGGACATCTCTGAGGCTGTTTTCAAGTTCTGGACACACTTTGAAGTCACTTTGCTTTGGTTTTGGGAGAGGAAGTATCCAGAGGTTCCTTGTTGGGCACATTCCTGATTCCATGAAACAGGAAAACGAAAGATACCATCTGCTATGGTTTGAGTAATTCAGATGGAAAGATGGATAGATTATGCATAACCCTTATTGTCCATGCCTTTTTAAAACCATTTTGGCTTCTGGTTTCACACCCTCAATGCTTTTTCTGACAGATCTATTTTTCTTGGGATACTAGATCCCACTACTGTGCTCCTTACTCTCAGGGAACTCCACTCGTCTCTGGGGAGAGCCTGCTGTTGCCCTTACTGAAAATATATCCATTAGCTGCCCTTATTTAAGTGGACTAGGTTCTTAATATTTGTGCCATCTTATTTGCCAGCTGAGGTTAAAGCACAGCAAAGGGATAAGGACCTGCACTAAGAGCTAAGTACCACACAGCTCCTCACCCCCTTGTACCACCCCCCTGCAGCAGGTAGGAGAATTAGGAAAAAACTGCAAAGTAAAACTTGTGGAATGAGTTACTAATGATAGTAATAGCAACAAGAATAATTGTGATGAAAAGTAGAGTGGGGAATAAAACTCAAGAGAAACAGGTGAGGCACAGTGCAACCGCTCACCACCTGCTGTCCAGTACCCATCCCCGCCCCTAGAAGTGATCAGCCCCTCCTGGCCAACTGNCATGATGTTTTGTGGTATGAAATACCTCTTTGGCCTGTTCGGGTCATCTCTGCCAGCCATGCTCTCTCCCAGCATCTTGTGCACCTGCTTGCTGGCAGAGCATGAGAAACTGAAAAGTCCTTCGTTCAGAATAAGCACTGCTCAGCAACTATACCAGCACTGTGTAATTGGCATTATTCTCATACTGAATCTAAAACATAGCACTGTAGCAGCCACTAAGAAGAAAATTATCCCAGCTGAAACCCAGTACTACTTTAGACTATTCAAGCTGAATGGAAATCAAAATTGTCACAGTCCTCAAAATCCATGCAAGAACAGTTTCTTTTAGTTATAATCTTGGTAATATTTAGTGTTATCCTGGACACTCTCTGTATGGTTCTAATGAGATTGTTGGCATTTCTTGGGAATTCATTGCCTCAGAGGCATGTGAAGTCAGTATTTTCATCCCTTGTGAGAACAGTCTTGTATCTACAACCAACCTCTTCCCTTTTACATTAATTCATTGCTTGTTGGGATAACAGGCAAAATACATAGTTACCTCTGCTTGCAAGTTGTACTTGAGATGGGTTTTATTTATACCACTAGTTTAAGCTCTGTTGTTTTCCCCAAAAAATTTCTCAGCCCTCTTGGGGCAAAAGAGTGCTATGAATCCTCTATGTCAACTCTAGCAAAGTGATTTGAAGGCGTGTGATGAATCTTAAGGTGGAGCTCTCTTAAAGTGCACCTCATTAGCACTCATGCTAGTATCTGTGGCTTTGCTCAAGAATGTTTTCATCTTTGATATCTGCAGAGCAATCATTTAAAGGCCTGGCTGCACCTTTGGAAACAATGTGCGATTATTTCACATCTCCTGAAGAGTTCAAGTAGTTACCGTGTGATCATGATCTGTATTTGAGTTAGCCGAAACAGAGTGGATGTGAATGATATTGCTCTATTTTAGAAGAAAAGCTTCTTGAACATAATCATACTTCTTCAAGGTGCATTTTATACCCATGTTCTTCCTTGTAGTCCTGTTTTTCTCCCAGGTATGGCCTGAACTGGAGGAATTGGCTAGTCTCAGTTTAGACAGACATTTGTCAGAGGACCAGTGGCCCAAGTTCAGGATGATAATAATTTTCCCTTATGAGAAAGTCATATAAAGATCTCTGGCAAATTGCTTCCCCCCATCCCCAGTTTTCATTTGTTGTTCTGGAGATAACAGAGGATTGTTCCTATAAAGGAGTCTGTTGTTAATCTTTTCGGGGTTTGTCCAAATTAGCTTGCATCTATAGACTTACATAGAGTATTTATATTGTTAACCTTACCGTTGCAGTTACACTCAGATTCATGTGGTACAATGGAAAGGAAAGACAGTGAGACAGTACCACATTGATGAAGTAAATAGATTGTGCAGGACACAAAATAGTGCATGGGTAACACCTGTCAGAGAAGGGGCAGATTCATTTGTGTGCAACAGTGACCATAAAAGCTCATGGGCTACACTAAAGGGTTCTTAGATGAGTAAGTAGTCCGAAGTTTGGGAGCACACAGAAGGTCTAAGATCTGAGACTGAGTGGGTAGGAGAAAGACAATGCGTACAGCCGTATTATATATTTCTGTTATATATGTTAATTACTAATAGAGTATATGTAATGCCATTTTCCTTTATGCAAAATCCGCAGCTGTCTGCAGAGATAATTTGTGTCAGGAATGTCAGATTTTTAGTTTGCAGCCAGAGTCTCCTTCTTTGCCTTATGCGTGTGTGTAAAGATCACAAAAGATTTCAAGGAAAGTATCAGCTTTCACTGTGTAAAATCTTTCTTATGAGAATAGAAAATTAATCTATGCCAGGTAATTTCTTTGGGTTCAAACCTTCATCATTATTAGCAACTGTCCTGGGTCAGTTGTTTGGATATCCTTTGCCCTTATTATCTGGCTGGAAGCTGTTAAAACTACTAGAAAATCCTTTTAATTTTGACATGAACTGTTGGATAAATTTAGAATTGTGGGACATGAAGAGTTGCAGCATTTGCTTGGGCAGTATCTGGTGCCCAGGTCATTAATGGGCTTTCTAGCTGACTGCCTTGCTCTGTATAGGCAGGTCATCTGCACCACCCAGCCTACAAAGGGAATGATTATAATCTCAGCAAGTCAGGGCATTCCAGTGTCCTCAACTCAGTAGTCACAGGAGCTTGTTCCTGTGGGTAATACTTGTGCCTAATGATTAATACTCATATGTGGTGCTTTTTAATTGTATCTGCTGAAGGAGTAAGATTTAGCTGTTAGGAGCAATGTTGTAAATTTTACCTGTCTGTATTCTAGTAAATGTTTTAATGTGGTGCCTCTGAGTTGACAAGTACTAGGATAAGAATTGCAAGATAAGTAGGAAATTTTTTAAGGGAGTAAAGACAGGGCTTGTACTAAAATGAGAGATACTATAAAGTGGGAGCAAAGGTTATCAGTAGAGTCCTCAGATTTTGTTTTTGTGGCCAAACCTTTTTAATATTCTCGTAAGTGACTGGCAAAAAATAACTGTCGTTGATGTAAATTTGGAAGACATCCAGTATGAAATAGCATTGGGGAACTGTGTTGAAGTGAGTGAACTGTCTCAAGGGCTGGAGTAAAAAAGTATGAAATTACATTGCAATATGCAGCACTTTGTGCTGGAGGACCTCTAACAGATTCTGTCTATGGTAAGTTGTGGACTCATCTATTATAAGCAATTTATGTAAGGATTTGACTGCTTTTTCTGATCAGATAATGTTAGCAAGGGCCAGTCTATTGTAGCATTGGAAATTAAATTTCAGAAGATGTATAAAGGAAGTAATTTTCAATTTAATTTGGGAAGATTTCATGCTACTGTACAATGTCCTGGTTAAATTTTCATATGGAATACTCCATACATTTGTGATCATACGTGTTCAAATGGGATGATGTGGGAGCTTTTCTGTGTAAGACTGAAAGACTGTTACTTGCTTGCCATAGAAACAGGAAGACTGGAAAGATGGTATTGTCATCTAAACCAGTCAGTTGCCTTTTTTTCTTTTTTAAAAAATCATTTCCTTTTTTCATAGAGTGGGAAGAGAAATACATTCTGGTCATATATGTCAAAACATGAGGGTTCTTAAAGAATCATCCACCACGTATTGCAGGGACAAACCTTACCTTTCCTATGGGATTCAGTAAATTTGTAAATGGGATTACATGATACAATTGCCTAAAGCAAAATTAAAGACCAGCCTTTACCTCTGCTTGTAATCCTTTTTCTAGGATTTCTCAGGTCCACTTAGACCTTTCTGGGCAGCCACAGAGTGCTGACTGCTCCTGCTCTCCTCTCACTATGTCAGAACTTGCTGCTTGCATCAGATAATTCTGTTTTAGGGACGTACCTTAGCTAGCTACATGGAAGCATGGTAATGAACAAAGCTGTTTGCATCCAGTTTTAGTTGTGTTAGGCTTTGAATCATGCTGGAGGCATTTATGAGTATGCATTCAATTTAGAGTTAGTTTCCCTGGATTTTTCCATTCACTTCTGTGGATTTTGTCTGAAGTAGGTGTTAATGCATACAAGTTTACTACAGCTTATTTGAAGCAAAAAAGAACCTGTATCCTGTGCAGCTTCTCTGCTGTTCTCCTTTAGCTACAGTCCTCATTTACTAGATTTTGGGTAAAGGGAGACTAGGTTTTTAAATGAATGAGGCCTTAGTGTGTTTTCATGACAAAATAGGGAATCCTAAAAGATGGGTCCTAAAGCGGGGTTCTGGATATCAGCTGCTTTAAAAAGAAAGCTTGATATTTACAGAAAGGACAATAATGCAGTATTTCAATTATTCTGACTGTTGTTAAATGTACAGAATTATAAAAATGGTTTTGCTAAAATGAAACTTTTTTTAGTCTTGCTTTTGGGTAAAATAAACAGTTGTGGCAATTTCAAAGCATCTTCTACTAGTTTACAGACAGGAGTAAAAAGTGTAAGGGGTACATTACAAAGTTACATGCAGATAGAAACACTTTTTACATTAAATCCCATTGAAACATAGCACTGCCAGTATTTAAGTAGTGTTGGAACATGCAGAGCCTTCTTGCAAATGGATTCGAGAGGCATCCAAACCTTTTTTGCTGTAACTGGGGAAAGTAATTTGTTAGTTTCAAGAATGGTTAATGCGGATTTTGGAATAGCCTGAGCTCCTCACATGGGTGCATTTCAGTGCAAAGCACCTGCAGAAGTATTCAAAATGATTCTGCTGCCTAGCTGTGCATTCTGCTGACTGACCCTGCTTCTTATAGTATGAAAGTCAGACCTGTAACTGCTGGTACATGATGTCTTCTTGTGTATTGTTCAATTTCTAGTGTGGCTTCATCATCAGGTACGCTGACAAAGAGGAACGTATGACCTGTTGTTCTGTTGTATTACTGTGGTGCTGATGTACTGTGGTACATTTTAAAAGACTGTCAAATCATGACATCCAGACTTCAAGCTGGATTTGATCTATCAGGAATTTGGGATAACAATTATCATTAATCTGGTATTCCCTCGATACTAACAGAAAGTCATTGTATCTGAAACTCTTTATTTTGTAAGTAGACAGCTATTAAAAATATATTATTAATGCACAGTGACTGTAATATATAAGCCTTTTTTAAAGACTTAAAACATCTTCCCTTTGCACTAAAGACACAAGACTTCTTGAAGCTACTTGCAAAACAATCACAGTTAAGTAATCTTGATATAGTTTCCTTAAAAGTAGATGCTTGCAAAATGAGATACCCTGTGTGTTTTCATGAAACAGTATTGTTTTGGTATGTTGATTGCCTATTCATTGTGTCTCCCAAAGGATGCTGGAGTTAATTACCTAATGCCTAACCAGCAGTCAAGTTTACTTTACCAGATCGGAAACACTGACAGTAATCTCAGTAGCACAGAGATCCCTAGGACTAAACCAGCCAGCAGATCCCAAAGAACAGCAGGATTTGACTAATAAACAAGCACTGTGCATATGGGCAGAGAATTAACCGGCACTGGGTTTTATTTTAAAGTTTCCCAGCTATTGACTTGCAGATGGGTGGATGAATGCTGTGATGGATGAAGGTCACATACAGGACTGTGGTTCTAACCTGTCGTGTTCTTCTGGAACACCACACCTTAAACCTGTAATAGCACTAGCTGTTCCTCCCATCATTAGGGGTTTCTATTTAGTTCTTTGTTTCTAGGCTCGTCTGAGTTTTTAAGACTTACTGATAAACCTACAGGATTTAGTATCCAGGTATTGTATGTATGGTGTCACCAGTTTTGTTATTTTAAAAGCTGGTTTGCTATTGAAAATAATGCTTGCAAGTTCATTTTCCTAATAACAGGATCTGATGCTCTTCCTGCATAAGCCTTTAACTTCTTCAGGTTTTGTCTGTAAGGAAGTGATCTTTGTTGATTTAAGCAACATAGTTGGCAGCATTGTTTCTCCACAAATCCAAACCCACTGCAATAGCTGTAAAATTACTGCATTATTTGACCATGTTTTTTGCTTTTATGTGAAGTTTTTTGCGTATATTCGAACTGATGAACAGTTACACATGTCCTTGATGTGCAATAAATACGTGTCTATGTCTGTATATAACTTAAAAATAGCTATCAAAGGAGAGGAATTGGTTGACAAAACCCCATATACTGATTTGTAAAACTTTTTCCTGTCAAAAGCTGTTTCTGTATCACATTAGACATAATTCTGTGCTTGTCTGCCAGGGTTCAAGGTAGCTTCTTTGTCTTTTATACTTCTTATCTAAGTCCACAACACACTCCAAATTACAGCTGATTTTTTTTCAAAAGCACTAGCTGAAGATTGTGACCGTGTTTTATCTGCACAGTGTTACAATTCTCTTTTTTTTTTAGCTTATTCTTATTAAATAAGCTCTGGTAGCAGCAAAAGGAATCCAGTTAGCTGTTAAATTAAATGAACTGTTGTTCTCAGTAATTTGGTGTTTACAGTTCATGCAGGACAAGAATACACTGTGTTGTCCCCAGGTAAAGATTAAAATTTGTGGCTTCAGTTCCCTCTGCTCCAGCCCCCTTCAGGGAATGAAAACCCTTGCTACCTTGAAATTTTTGAGGCCTTCAGAAGTGTCTGAAGGGCAATGAAGAGGCTGGGGTCTTGAGGGGAAGGAGAGAATATAGGAAGGACATAATTCAGCCATGATAGGTAAATGGGCAATAAAACCTTTGGGGGTATTGGCCAGTGAGAGTGGAATCCTTGTCTCCTGGGGCCGTGGGAAGAGCAGCTGCAAAGATGTGATTTAAGCACAGCTCAAAAAGCATCTGCTTATAGACAGAAAAAGGGGGGTGGTGTGGACGTGTGTATTGCTCTCTGTGTTTGCAACTAATGGTTAGACAATTATGCTTTCTCATATAGAATTAATGAGATCTGTTATGGGCATCACTGTGATAAATGCAATGTTAATTTGAAAATTTGAATAGAAATCAAGGCCACTTGAAGTCCTTTGAAGGACTCATTCTTTTGTGCTGGCCTTTTCACACTTAGTAATTTTCTCCTCAGAATTTTCCTGTTAATTCTAGCTGGGTCCATAAGAGCTTTTTTTATCTATTGCTTATTGTTGCAGTATCATTTATGTCCAAAAATAAAATACTACAAGAAATAAATTACTTTTTTTTTTTTTAATGTGCTGCTGTCATTTTAAGGAGATGTTTAAACAAAATTTGATTGTCAGATTTATGGCAGTGCTACTTTAAATTGAATCCTTTTGGCTTTTGGTGTGGGTTTATTGGGGTTTTGGCTGAGGGGTTTCTTTTGTTTATTTGGGGTTTGGAGAGTTTTGTTTGTATTTTGTAGTTTTTGTGGGGTTTTTTAGGGGTCATCTTTATTTTTTCCTCAGCTTCTGTTTTTCCTCTAGTTTCAAGAACTGATGGGCAGAGGTGGCAGGAGCAGCTCTCACCAGCTGCTGCCTGTCTGCGCTCATCCTGGTCCGCGGGACTTTGGGTCCTCTGGTATGAAGAAGTAACAGATCCTAAAGTTACAACCTGTTCACAATGTGCAGTTACTTCTCATCACAAAGGGCAGTCGCCTTTCCGTGCCTTGCTCTAACCAAACTAAGGGGGGAAAAAATCAATTTATTGTGTTTTGTCTGCTGTGTTTGTTTTTGAGATAGGAAAAAAAATAGAACAAAAAAAAATCACAAAAGAGCTCCTGTGGAAATGCTCTAGAGACTTTGTGTAAGGGCTAAATCACTTTGATCATGATTTTTCTATCTTTTGAATGTTTTACATGATTTAAAAAAAAAACCACCTTTTTTCTGACATTAACAGTATATTTCAAACTAATGTACTGATTTTTCTTAAACTTTAACTCTCAAATTAATTTGAGAATTTTCAAATTAAAAGGTTAAATAGAAGGTTCTCTGAGTTGTAAAATCCAGTGACTAAAAATTCAGTATAAATGAAACATGAGTTGACATGTTTCTGTTTCAGAGTTTTCTTTCTGAGAAACTATGAGAGAAGAAATTCTGCAGTTCATTTCTAACCTGCTGGAAATGCTTGGATAAATATGTCTGAATGTTTTTAGTGGTTCTCCCCACCCTCTAATATTTTTTTTGTCTATCATCTCCAACAGGAAACAGTCCTCAAGATAGCCCTAGGAACTTCTCTCCCAGTGCCTCAGCCCACTTTTCTTTTGCACGAAGGTAAGGGGTTGTTTGAAGTATGCAACACACATTTTGCATGTTGTTGGACCCAGATATTAAAAGATGATGGCAAATACCTCTGTCGGGTCTATTGCTTAGAATCATAAGTGTTAGCTCACTTATGTAAAGTTTCCCAAACCTCAGTGGCAACAAAACTGTGCTGAATGAGTGGTGCAATGTGGTCATATCTTTTTGAATTAAATAAAAAAATATTAATGACTGAATTGTGATGAGTCCAGTTGAGACACTATTTCCTCATCCTCTGAGATATGGGGAATTTTTAAGCTATATGAAGATTTTTTTTCTGACTGATGTAAGGAGTACATTGCTTATAAGACCTCTATGATAGAGGTCCTGAGTTTAGGAATCTGATTTTACTGGCAGCAGTAATATTGTTATTTACCCTACCTCGAATACCTGTCCTTGATCTGTTTCACTGTCTGTACCACTGAGACTATCAGCATTGTCAGAGGAGTGTTGTGGAGAGTGATTAATACTAGCTGAATTTCTGAAGATCTAAAGTGAATTTGAAGTGATCTGTGGAGTAAATAATTATTAAATGAACCACAACCAAAGCTGGTAGGATGTCTTGGGAGACTCCCAGTTCGTGCCAGTGTAGTTCCTTATCATTTAATACCTTATCAGCCTACCTCAAATGATATGTTCATTAGCTCTAAGTCTGTGAGGGTGGGCAGAGTTTATGTGTTTACCCAAGAGTATATATACAAAAAATGAAATTGGAATGCTCAAGTAGTGTCATGCATGTAACTGTAGAATTTGCAGTGAGGCATCACTTGCCTTTAAAATTTTAGTTACTTTATTTTAGGATGTCAGTAAAGTGGCACACACAAGTTCTGAAAAGTAAGTGCAAAAAAATGGCTTAACTTTGAGGGTTTTTTTCAAAAAAAGCTGAAAAGAAGTGAAAACTCATGTATTTCTTTTACCTGAATCTGTTTCATTGGTGACAGTAGATCTTGCCAATCTTTCTAATAGCTTGTGATATTACTTTTTAAAGCAGCACCTTAAGCAAGTTGAGTATTTCATTGAATCTACTTCTTCTTGATAGCTTTTGTCAGAGATACTGTCTCTTCATAGGTTACAGTTGTTTGTGATTGTATTTTTAGAAAGATTCATTAAACCCAGAAATAGTTTATAATGGAAAAAGCAGATGTGTAAGATTGAGCATTGCTTAGAAATACAGCAGCCAGGAAGTAGTTTTCCGTTCCCACCCATAATCAAAAGAAAGTTTAAAAACATTATAGTTTTGCAAACCTGAAAATTCAGGAGGAAAAAAGCAATTGTTTACCAGTGTTTCATTTGGACTTTAACCTTTCTTAGAGCCCTGTATTGGGCTCTAAATAAGTTCTTTAACTGGAGAAATGGTAACACAAGAAGTTTCTTTGATTTCAAAATATTTCACCACTTCAGTGGGATTCACGAAACATATTTAGAGCAATTTTCTATGAAAACTGATTTTGTTTTATGTTTATAGTGAAAGTGGTTGATGATAATGAAGTTGAAAACATAACATTTTTTATGAATTTGGTATGTGTGTAGTGGTTTTCATATAACCTGTGATAGGATGCATTTTTGTCATAAAATGGTCTGTGGTTAATGAGAGCAGTTTTCAGACTTCTGACTTCATGCTGTTTCTGTTATATTTTGTAAATTGAGTGAAAAGGAAGGCAAGAGCAAGCCTCTGTGTGAGTGTGATAGAGCAGGTTGAAGGAGCAGAGGCAAAGTGGTGTAAGTGTATGGATATTCCTTTTCCATCCACTGCCACCCAGGCAGTGGATGGATACCAAAAAGATGGGGAAGTGAGAAGAAAGGAGAAGCACGCAGAGGAAATGTTTTGGAAGCCTCCTGGGAAGTTGTTTCCCAGTGTAGCCTCTTCTCATCAGCTGCTGGCCATGCCACGCAGCAGCCACAGTGAAGGGGGCTGCGTCTGGGAAGTGGTCTGCTGCCACGCAGGGCTCGAGGCAGCCTTCCCCAGGACCTTGGCAACAAGCAGCAGGGTCACCTTCCTCTGCCCATGTCTGGTGGAGTGATGAGTGCCCAGGAATAGCCTGTGCCTCTGGAAGCTGCTGCTTCTGCTGGTATATTCAAGTCTGGTATCTGTAAGGCCATGGGTAGGTGACAGATTCTGTTTTCTAGAGCTGCTGGAAAGTAAGATCATGCTCCAGGGCAGAAACAAGTGGTGTATCAGAGTGCAGGGAAAAGCACTGTAGGGCCTTGCTCCCCTTTTTTCCTCCATCATCCATTATGGATGCCTCCTGTTCTCCTACCTTTGTCTCCCAGATAACTTTCTGTGATATCCCATGCCTACCCTTGATGGCCTTTCTGTGTGATGCAGGAACTCTGTTCACCGTAAGTTATTCAGTAAGGAAGTACTTCCTCTCTCACAGCTGCAGAATAGATGGGTCTCACCCATGTTTAAATAATATCTAAATTCTTGCTTCAGCTGTGAACACCTTCAGCTAAGGCCAATGAAGAGAAAACTACTTTTGGAATGGTTTATACATCTGGAGGTATCTTATGTATCTGGGTGAAGGAGAGAAGGGAGAATTAATGAACTAAGAGCAAAATTATGGAATAGGAGGAAGTTTTTTTAGAAGTTTGGTATTTGTTACAATCAGCAGTGTCTCTAGCACATGTACTCTTCATATTTTAATACTGTAGTTTCTTTCCTTGCACTTCATGTATTCAAAGTCCTAGAGCTTTGCTTGTAGTTTGTGGACTGCTAAATGGTAGTAGGAAATAATACCTTGGGTTGGAAAGAAGCAAGTGATTTTTTTAGACAGTTTGCTTGAAGGAAGGGAGGCTGCATCAAGAAGTTAAAATTCCTGTTTTGACGTGACTTCAGTTCTTCAGAATTACACTTAATTAATCTTCAGTTCTTCAAAATTATACTTTTTATGTAAATCAGATTTGAGCGATGGTCTTTGTACTGGCTGTAAAACAGATCTCCAGTTCTCCTTTCCCTTGTCATACCATTTGTTAATAAAAATTTCTGCTTTATGTTAATAAAAACTTACATTTAAAATTTATGTATTATTTTGCTTTTTTTTAACATATTTGATACAATTGTACTCCAGTCATGGGCATCGAAATGACAGGTAAATGTTACCTTCTCAAAAATCCAAACACGACTCCCATAGCTGTTTTCTTCAGTTTGCCACTTTGAGTGTTCAAGTTCCATGTTGTCTGTTGGGTAGCTCACTTCAGGCAGTGAAGAACATAAATTGATTCTGGTTATAATTTTTTTCTATATATTTTATTATGTTTTTCTGAGTGAGCATGATTTTTTTTCCGCAGAACTTTTTTTCCTGATTTACGTATCTGGCATTTAACAAGTTTGGTTTTACCTAGTCAATCTTTGCAGTTATTTGACATTAGCTTTCTAATTTGCTGGTATCCTGTACTGATGCCGCCTAAGAATGCACTACCCTTGTATTTCAAGCAGACTGTTTTAGTTATCTGTGGTTCAGAGCATTGTGGTTTGCATTTGTTTGTAAGTTTTTTAATTTGCTTATAAATGTTCATCTGATGGACCTAAGAGTTGTAAACTCCCTATGGTCCATTTCTCTGTGTGTTAGTAAGACACCAGTTCTGTGGAGCTGTTCATTCACTTTGTGGTTGTTTCATCTCATAGATTTTTAATTAGAAAAACACACTAAAATAATCTGTAAGTGTAAATTATCCTTGGTGAATGCTTGTTTATTGTGGTCCCCTGTCAAAGTATACAGTTTATTAAAACGCCCATTTGCATCGGTTTTGGAATGCAGTTTCACACAGTAATACTTGCACAGATGTTGCTGTGTTACGATACTGCTGTGTTCATTTGACTGATCTCGGTTTCACAACAGGACTGATGGACGGCGCTGGTCTTTGGCTTCTCTCCCTTCTTCTGGCTATGGTACAAATACACCCAGCTCAACTGTTTCTGTAAGTATCCACTTTGCTGTGCTGATAGATTTCTCTTACATGCTTTAGCTTCTCAAGTGTAGTACGCTTCTCTTAGAAGACGACCACGTAGGTTTTGTTATGGTTGATAGACTTGGAATTATTATGTGGTATAAAACTGCTTTACTTCAATGAAATAGGAGAAAACTTTAGAAAATGTGTACTTTGCTTAGAGATACTTTCTGGTAATGGGGATGGCTTAACTGTCCCCTTTTGATCTGCCTTATTTTAGCCATATGGTAGTTAGATACTGAGTCTTAAGTGAGGTCATCTTGATAACAAAAAGACAGGGAAACTGTGGTGTGATTCATCCATTCTGGGTTAGACTGCTGTCTTTAGATGGGGTGAATTTCGCATAATAGGATAAGTCTAACTTACTAATTTTTGCCTGTTGGAGCAATTGTTTTGATATGATCTTGTATCAGCCCCCCTTGTCATATGTGTACAGTCTGACTCATGAGGTGCTGTGGGAGTGCATGAGGTTCTGCTCCAGTACTTGGGAACTGGGAGTGGGAGAAGTATCAGTCTGTACATCTTGCACACCTGTGTTCTGAAGAGGAAGTACTGGTTCATGTTACAACCTGGAACTAAGCTGTCTGTTGTGATAGTCACACCTGAGAGACTGGAGAGTTGTGGAGAAAGCCTGCTTTAGAAATAGCAAATAGTTGACATGTTGACAGTTACATAGCATCTTCTGCAGTAAAAGGCTTGGACCCCATAGATATAACTATGGATCTTCAATATTTTATTTATTTAGTCTTTTTTTTAACATTTTATGAATGATGCATACTACTGGACAGGCGATACCTGATTTGTTTAGGCTATTTCTTTTACAGTTAAAGTAGTCTTTCTCTTCCCATGAATTTGTTCTGTTTCTCTTGAGAGACAGTAGAGTTCCACATTCTGTACAATGATAAAAAATGATGATTTTATGTTACCACAAAATATTCTGAGTTGGAAAGGACCCACAAGGATAATCAAGTCTAACCCTTAGCCTTGCACAGGATCATCCCCAAGAGTCACATCATGTGCCTGAGAGCATTATCCAAAAGCTTCTTGAACTCTGTCAAGCTTTGTCCTGTGGCCACTGCCCTGGGGAGTCTGTTCCAGTACCCAACCACCCTCTGGGTGTAGAACCTTTTTCAAATATCCAACCTAAACCTCCCCTGACACAACTTCAGGCCATTCCCTCTGGTCCTGTCACTGGTCACTGGAGAGAAGAGATCAGTGCCTGCCCCTCCTCTTCCCCTCACAAGGAAGTTGTAAGTGCAATGACATCTCCCCTCAATCTGTTATTTTATTTTTGTCCACAAAGACTTCTGGAAAGAATTCTGTCTTAAACCAGGCTAAACAATTTCATGTATCTTAAGAACTTTTCCTCAGCTACACTGATTTTTGACCGGTGCTTTCCTTTCTGCATAGATCTTGCTTTTGCCAAGTAAATTCGTTGGTTTTACATTAATTTCCTAACCACTTTTCCATAGGGCATGATTGTGTATCTCTCACTGGGACTAGATAAAATGTGCTGTGTACCTAAAATATATTGATGTAAAGAAGGTTATATCAGATAAAATTAATAGGTATAGAAACATCATTGTTGTTATAAGAAACAGGTTTGTACTAGAAAGGAAATTAAAGGCTGCGTCAGAAACAGATCAAAAGACAGTTACAATTTTCTGTCCGTATTCATAACTTTTCCTTCGTTGTCTTCAATTTTAAAATGATAATTCTAATTCATATGCTTTTTTCCTCACTTAAATTTGCTAGCTACTGCAGGCATCCTAGAACATGAAGCAATTTTGCATGGTATTTGCATTTCTTTAAAAAGTATAGTACTATCATTTATGGACTTGGATATCTTAACTTCTGTAACAGACTATTGTTGACTTATCTCATGAGTTTTCCTGACTGAAATAGCATGTAAGTATTAAATAGATGTCTTCTCTAGCATTGAGCAAACATTTTCTGACTTGAGGAAATAATGTTTTAATAATGTTTTTCTAATAAATAATTTGAATTTTGTTGAAGAAGGCAGCAGTGGAGATTCATACCATATCTGTCTGTGATGTCCCACCCTTAAGGGTAAGGGAGCACCCAAGATTTGTAGATGCTCTTGGTTGAAAGGAAGGAGAAAAGTCAGGCAGTTCACAAAAGCTCACAAAGTTTTATTAGTAAATTACACACTTGGTGTGGAAATTGGTATGTTAGTCCCTGACCTACTATACAAGCACATGGCAGTGGGTTTTGGGTAAAGGGATAGGGTGAAAAGAAAGAGAGAAGGAAAGAAAGAAAGGGGGAAAAAAAAAAAGTGAAAGAGTTCACCAGTCCTGGTTCCAGCATTAGTCCAGCTGATGGGATGTCCAGGGTCCCCGGGGGTGTCCCTGGGTGTGGGAGGGCTTACCTTTTTATAGATAAGCTTTCCCTGCCCTGAAGGCAGGTTTCTTGCTCTCTATGCAAATTAGTTACTGTGTGCAGTCCCTTCTGGAAATGGGTCAGAGAGCTTCAGGGGCTTGGGTGGTTCTTGGGCTGTACTGTGTTGTGCATAACTGTGTTATCTCCAGGAACATGATGTTTGTCCCAGGAAAGTGCTGCCCTGCATCTCCTTGGCCCCCTTCTCCAGACACATGTTCTTTCTTATGGCATGTTTTTACCAGCAATCCTTGTCTTTTATTTCCAACAATCCTTGATCGGCTCCACAGCTATCTGGTTGTTGGTGTTTGAGAAATACACATTAGCCTGTTATCTTCTAGGATCTTACAGTAGCTCATGGTTAGTTTTTTGTTTTGTTTTGTCCTGGAATCCTCTACTGCTTGTGAGCCCTTCAAAAGCACTCAGACAACCTTTGAATTCTAAATCTAGCCACTGTTTCCTCACTTCTTAGTACAGATGTTTTTTACTTTCTTCTTTTACTGACTGGATGATTTATGTGAATCACTAAATCAAAATGAGAAGTGTACCCATCTAATTGGTTTCGTGTATTTTTTCAGAATCTGGAAGAGCTAGCACAGTGCAACCTCCTTCTCCATGTGATTACTAATTCTTAGAGGCAATGAGAGACCACTTCATACAACAGCCTGAGTGTACATATAGTATGCTCCATTTTCAGTGATGAATAAATAAAATTCACATTGGTCCAGCAGGCATGTATCAACCGGAGAGCAGAAAGTTTTTACACATCACGACAGAGTACAGCTTTGGTCTTTACAAGCAACTGAAAGTCAAAGCAGGGCCAAAGTGTCTGCAATTGCCACAGTTATGCTGAAGTGATTGTAGCTTAACATTTCTTGTTAGCCTGTTCATTGTTTTTTAATATTGGAAGTGAAGACATTGATGAAGTTACCCATTTAATGGAAACTTGTGGATTTAGAAGTGGTGCATATACTAGTTGTCACAACAAAGTGGAAATTAAAATATCTTCTGCTACCTTATGCAATTGAAAAGAAGCTCTTGGTGTGTCATGTTCTAGCAAAGTTGGATCAGATCTTGCCAGTTATGAGGTGCAGTTGAGATGATTGCGTTTTCTAGGAAAGCAAGCCTATAAAACAGATAAAGTGACAGAATATAGTTGCATGTTTTTGCCAGGAGGTTATTCTCTTGGAAGCTTCTTTGGATGAAGAAGTAGGATGGGGAGACAGGAAACGAGACTCTCGGTTTGCTTTAGCTGCTATTGGCTGCAAATTTGCATTTCTGTGTTGGAGGAACAGTTTGCGTTTCCATAATGTACTAGAGTTGTACATATCAAAAATATTTTAACTCTTGTGTGGTTTTTGGAGCATGCATTTTAGAATGCCAGGATAGCTAATTTTTTTAAAGAGTTTTGCTTTGATAATTTGGATTTATACTGAGATCAGGAATTCGGCTCACCAGGAAAGTGCACTTTGTGCCTTTGATGGTCCTGATAAAACTGAGAGTGGTTAGCATTAGAAAGATTCTCACTTTAATTCTGTTGGGTCTAAACTCTGTGATGCCTTTTCTGAGGAGAAGCGTAATAGGAGTTATTTTCCTACTGATCTTCTCAGAATCCCTTGAAATTAAAGACATGGAGAATGATTTTATAGGAATAACCACGTGATGTTCTGTATTGGGAAATTTCCTTGTTGCTAGAATCTCTTTGATCTTACAGAGCATGGCTGTAAAAAATATGCTGTGAGGTTAACTGCAACAAGCTCTATAGTGTGAGATAAGAAAGAACTTACCTGTGCTACATGATGAATGATGCATGGTAATGTGCTAAGGCAGAATTCCATGCATGAGTTACTGTAACTCGACAAGTTAGTACCTGTCATGTGAACTGTGGTAAATTCTTGATGTGCATGCTTCTTAATCTGCAGCAAAGCAAGGTAACAGAATCTTGCCAACTTCACCTTATTTCTGATGTGATGCAGCATTCCCACATAGACCAGTCCAAGGTTTTCAGTATCTTCTCTTCTGCAGGTAAAATGAAGGGAATGTCTGCATGGTACCAAGCAGCTTTGTGCAGTTACACAAGAATATTTGGGAATCAGCTGTCTTGGAAACTAGTTTTGGTATCAGAAACTGTCGAGCATTTCTCTGTCTGCATTTGTCAGTCCCCATTAGCAAGGCTGGTTGTTAATGCTTTGAGCTATGTACATTTTCTTTACAAGAGTGTCAGATCCAGGCTCATGGAAGGGATCTCAAAGTTCTACCTCCAAGTGTCTAGCATGGCTCAGGTAGCTAGCCACGCTAAATAAAAGGCAGTACAATATGTTACTGTATGATCACCTGCACACTGCTCATGTAATGCAGCTCTATACATGAAATCTTGCTAGGGTAGTTACTGTGGTAGCACTTCCAGTTTCATATGTCTCTATCTCCTAGTTTTATACTAAGTGCATGGCTTAATTCTTTTCACTTTTTGTCAGCCATTTAGTCTGTATTAAATTCTCTCAATGTACAGATATATTAAGTTCTCCCAATTTTCAATGTCCAGATTTTTATGAAAGATTAACATATGAATTTTTTCAGCAAGAATTTGGATTATATTTAATTTTATTTTAAAAAACAGTAATGTCTTAAATATGGATCATGAAGTATCATTATTATGAAGATTTACAATTGGCATTGTGACAGTAAGTTGTACTCTACCGTTTCCATACTTACGCTGTCTTCATTAATTTTCATCAGACTCCATTTTAGCTATTCTTGCTTATTGTTGACTGTTACTGACATCAGATGTTACCTTTCTCTTAGGAAATTTAAAATTTTGAAATGCAATGTCTCTTTCTTCTGGGACTGAAGTAGGTTGGGGTTTTTTTTAATACTTTATATTTAGCTCATGAGTTTGAGACTAATTATTTTCCTCTTTAAATTGGTAGTCAGGCATGAGAAATAGTAACTGTAGTTTTTAAATTAAATTACTTTATTCATGAACACCAAAATGGTCTTGAAAATGTTTTTTTTCACTCTGATAGAAGCTTGTGTTCTGTTCTGTTCTTGTAGTCATCCTGCTCATCCCAAGAGAAGCTACACCAGTTACCATACCAACCAACACCTGATGAGCTACATTTTTTGTCTAAACATTTCTGTACCACTGAGAGCATTGCCAGTGATAACAGATGCAGGACCACTGCAATGCGCCCTCGGTCCCGAAGTCTCAGGTGAGTTTGTGTACCTGAAAATGGGAGTTGGATCTAAATCCATATATTGTGAAGCATCATGGTTTTGTACGTTGGAGGTGTTTACTGTTTTTGAAATGGCTGAAGTATAATACAAGAAGTATGTAGCTGAGGCTGAATAAGAATAGTCCTTTTGAATACTTGCTCTGATCATGACTTGCTTCAGTAATAAATATTGTTAAGATAGGTCTTAATGTGAAGGCAGCTAACCCATAGACACTCTTGATAACTTAGTCAGTAATGATCTGATTGTACCATTTCCTTTCTGAATTTATGTACCTATGCTGTCCTCAGTGGATTTGCCTGTGAATGTCTGTAACAGGTTGTCCATATCAGTAAAAGAACCCACCACTGTGATATCTTGAGACAAAGTTTAGTGTTAATTTTTGATTTTTTAGAAATCCAGAAGTCAGTTATAGAATCACAGAATGATTTAGGTTGGAAAGGACCTTAGAGATCATCTTGTTCCAACCCCTCTGACACAGGCAGATACACCTTCCACTAGACCAGGCTGCTCAAAGCCCCATCCAGCCTGGTCCTGAACATTCCCAGGGATGGGGCATCCACAACTTCTCTGGACAACCTGTTCCAGTATCTCACCACTCTCACAGTAAAGTAGTTTTCCTAATATCTAATGTAAGCCTGCCCTCTTTGAGTTTCATCACACCAACATACCCAAGTCCTTCTCTTCAGAGCTGCTCTCAGTCCATTCTATGCTCAACCCATATCCATGTTTGTGATTGTCTCAATCCAGGTGCAGCACCTTGCACTTTGCTTTGTTGAACTCCGTGAGGTGCAAGTGGGTCCAGCTCTCAAGCCTGTCAGGGTCAGTCTGGAAGGCATCCCTCTCCTCCAGGGAATCACTGCACCACACAGCCTGGTGTCATCAGTGAACTTGCTGAGGGTGCCCTCAATCCCACTGTCTGTGTCGCCGACAAAGATATTACACTGCCAGTTCCAGTACTGATCCCTGAGGGGTGCCAGTCACCACTGGTCTACACTTGCATACTGAGCAGTTCACAAGTGTTTGAGTGTGACAATCCAGCCAATTCCTTCTCCACTAAGAGGTCTGTCCATCAAATCCATGTATTTCTAGTTTAGACAAGGATGTCATGGAGGACAGTATCAAATGCTTTGTACAACTTNTCTGGACAACCTGTTCCAGTATCTCACCACTCTCACAGTAAAGTAGTTTTCCTAATATCTAATGTAAGCCTGCCCTCTTTGAGTTTCATCACACCAACATACCCAAGTCCTTCTCTTCAGAGCTGCTCTCAGTCCATTCTATGCTCAACCCATATCCATGTTTGTGATTGTCTCAATCCAGGTGCAGCACCTTGCACTTTGCTTTGTTGAACTCCGTGAGGTGCAAGTGGGTCCAGCTCTCAAGCCTGTCAGGGTCAGTCTGGAAGGCATCCCTCTCCTCCAGGGAATCACTGCACCACACAGCCTGGTGTCATCAGTGAACTTGCTGAGGGTGCCCTCAATCCCACTGTCTGTGTCGCCGACAAAGATATTACACTGCCAGTTCCAGTACTGATCCCTGAGGGGTGCCAGTCACCACTGGTCTACACTTGCATACTGAGCAGTTCACAAGTGTTTGAGTGTGACAATCCAGCCAATTCCTTCTCCACTAAGAGGTCTGTCCATCAAATCCATGTATTTCTAGTTTAGACAAGGATGTCATGGAGGACAGTATCAAATGCTTTGTACAACTTCAGGTAGATGATATCAGTCACTCTTCCCTGCTGCATCCACATTGTTAACCCCATTGTAGAAGGCCATTGGATTGGTAAGGCATGATTTGCCCTTAGTGAAGCTAGTTGTCTGTCACCAATCACCTCCTTATTTTCCATGTGCCTTAGGATAGTTTCCAGGAGTATTTGCTTCATGATCTTGTTAGGCACAGAGGTGAGAAGACTGGCCTGTAATTCCCCAGGTCTTCCTTATTTATTTTCTTAAAAATGAGAGTTATGTTTCCCTTTTCCAGTCACGGGGAAACTTCACTAGACTGACACAGCTTCTCAAATATGATGGATAGTGACTTAGCCACTTCCTCCACCAATTTCCTCACAACCTGGGGGTGCATTATACCAAGTTCCATGGACTTGTGCACCTTCAGATTCCTTAAATGGTCTTGAACCCGACCTTCTCCTACAGCCAGTGATTCTGCATTCTCCCCATCCCTGTCTGCCTTTTGCAGCTTGGGCAGTGTGGCTGGAGCACTTGCCAGTGAGGACTGGGGCAAAAATGTTGTAGAGTGTCTCAGACTTCTTCACATCCCAGGAAACTAGGTGACCTGTTTCCTTCTGAAGAGTGTCCATATTTTCCTTAGTCTTTCTCCTACCACCGATCTACCTATAGAAGCTTTTCTTGCTGCCACTGACATCCCTGGTTGGATTTAGTTCTCTCAGGGCTTCAGGTTTCCTAACCTGATTTCTGACTGCTCAGACATTTTCTGTATTACTTCCAGGCTACCAGACCTTGTTTCCACCCTTTGTAGTTGCCTTTCTGTGTTGGACTTTGTCTGGAAGTTCCTTGTTCATCCATGCAGACCTCCTGACATTTCTACCTGACTTCCTCTTTGCTGGGATACATCACTCCTGAGCTTGGAGGAAGTGACCCTTGAATATCTTCCAACTCTCTTGGGCCACTCTTCCCTCAAAGTGTTTATTCCATGGTACTCTACCAAGCAGATCCCTGAAGAGGCCAAAGCCTGTTCTCTTGAAGTCCAGAGCAGTGAGCTTTCTGTGTATCCTTCTCACTGCCCTAAGGATTGCAGACTGCACCTTTGCATGGTCACAATAGCCTAGACTGCCCTTGAGCTTCAGATTCCCCACAAGTCCCTCTTTGCTGGTGAAAACAAGGTCCAGCATAGCACATCTCCTCCTTGACCTCTGTATCACTTGGAAAAGGAAGTTATCATCAACACATTCCAGGAGCCTCTTGGGTGACTTCTGTCCTGCTGTGTTGTCATGAGCTCTCATTCATCTCCTCATTGTCCATAGGTAGAACTCCATGAACTCCAACTGGTTACTGACTTAAAGGGCAATATTCCCTCCTCAGCTCCCCTGCTTCTCTGTCCTAAAGAAATTGTATCTTTCCATTCCAGCACTCCAGTCATAGGAGCCTAGATTCACCACATCTCTCTGATGTCAGTAAGACCATAGCCATTATAGCAGGTGTGACTTAGTGCTGACTTACTGCTTGAAGTGTCTGAAATTCTTTGTGCTGCTGTTCAAGTGCTCTCCTGCTGACTTGTGATCTCTCTCCAGGCTCTGGACATCTCTTGCTGGCCCAGGCATCAAACTGATAGAAATGGGATTAATTAGAAAAGGATCTTCTTTCCCAAAAATTTAAATTCTTCTGCTAATGCAGGAAACACCAATGAACGTGTTATAATAAAGTCACTCTTAGAGGATTATCCTGTGTTGGGTCTTTTTCCTGCTCTATATCTTTTAGACCAGACTGCATGGGCCAGTGCCACCAATACAGAAATTCAGGTTGAGATTTTTTAAAAGGGCTTTTTAGTGGACAGTGAGGCTCATGATAGCAAAAAGTAATTTTGTACGTTAGCTGAGTCCGTGGGTATCTTTTATGGATTCTTTTTACAGGCACACTGACCCAGATTTGATGGACTCATACATATGTATGACATTATTTGTAGGAAGTTACTGCCTTTATCTGCTGGTCAGACTGAAAATACATTGTGTTGATTTCTATTTTTGTTTTAAATTATCCCTGAAAAACCCAAATGAAACCCAAACAAGCTCATTGCTCACTTTTACACTTGCAGCTGCCAGAGTTCTTGGTCAGATTGTGCTATTTTTGTTGTATCTAAATTTGAAGGGGGCAGGTATAGCCATAACTAGCAGTTAAATACATCTCTGTTGCCCTTTTGAGAAAAATATGTTCATTATCTTGCATGTTTTTTTCATGCAAAACGGCCTCTGTCTTGAAATGTACGTACAAGTTAAGAAATTAACATATTTAGCAGTTAGATGTCAAATATATTAAATAATTGTGAGGACTTGAATAGAAACAGTAGAAAGGAAGGAAGTGTACGTTCTCTGATGAGAGAATGCACCTTTACAGTGAAGCCTGTGCTGACTTTCTGTTGCTAATAAATCATACAAAAATATAGTAACTGACTATATTTCATGCTGAGAAAAGTGTAAAGGGATAATTTGCTTTGCTTGCAGCCCTGGACGTTCTCCTGCCTGCTGTGACAATGAAATAATTATGATGAACCATGTCTACAAAGAAAGGTTCCCAAAGGTAATGAATTGTATTTAACATAACCAGTATCTGAATTGATAGGCAACATAGGTTTTAAGTAAGCGGTAGTTTTGTTATGGGAACTAATGATCCAACCCTGTAATGGCTTTCATAAAGTATCACTGAGCTCTTATTGCAAAGATAAAATCACAATAAAGAAAATCCCAGCTGAGAACTGGACATTCATTTGGCAAACCTGCCAAACTGGTTTTGAAATGAATCCCGCTGGTAATATATTCTGCTGATTGGAATCTGATGATGCATTGGATTTCAGTAGGTGCTGTCTACCTGGGACAAATGTATACTCAGTTAGTAAACCAAAACGATTTTCTGTTGCTAAGTCTTGAGCAGCACCTGCTGTGAATCCACCTCCAGATTCTTTCCTTTAGTGGCATTTCTTCATTTTCCCAAACACTGATTATATATTTTATATACATGTATATGCATTATATAGATTGATTTAGTTGTGAAGATGAGTACACAGTTGTGGGGATTTGGCTGTGAGATATGAGACATTTTGCTCTCTTGTCCGGAGGTCATACGACACAGATGAGTTCCTTGATGCAGGTGTGTACCTTAAAGCGCTGTGCTCTTAGATGCATATGTGATTTTGGTGACCCCTGGAAAATAAAACAAGGTACTGTTCCTAAAAACTAAATAGGAAGAAATTTCTTCATATTTCTTCCTATGAATAGGAAGAGAGATTTGTCAGGATTTGCAGAGCAATTGAGCAACAATCAAGTGTGAATAACCCACTTGTCTCAGTGTTTCAGATACAGATGAAGATGTGTGGGATTACCTTTTAATAAGAAGAATATCTTTCAGGATTTGGGTTTTTTTTAGCACCTGCAGTTCTATGAGAAACCAAACAGTTTTGTAAAAGAGGCACATCTGGGAACCTGCAGACACATTTGGCAGGAGCTGTGAGCCTGTGGTGCTTTTAATTAGTCAATTGTTCATTCAAACTCTGTGCAGTGCAATATTTTTGTTGAATAACCTTTATGAAAGGAAGGAGGATATTCTTGTCTGTAGTATTTGCAGTTTTAACAGAAGAAAGCAGACACCCGCAAGTTCTTTCTTTCTTTTAATTTCTACTTTAGCTTTGACTTAAATCTTTATACTTACAGATGTTCATTTAGTTCTGTTTAGTGATCATCACAAGATTAGTGCATAGTTAATCACTGGTGGCAGACAAGGGGGAGGAGCTGTGTAGTAGAACAGTAAGGCTGTTGCTTTTCTGGATTGGTAATGTGGGGAAGTGTCATCTGTCGCTTTGCCTTTCAGTGTACTTCTTTTTTGGCATCAGTCATTTCATGCATTCCAGCTAGGTAAATTCTTAGGCAGTACAAAAATGTTTTAGAAAAAAGCTTTGAGACTGTTAGTTTCATGTAAAGCTGGTTTAATGTATTGTATAACTACTTGTCTGTAGGCCACAGCTCAGATGGAAGAGAGGCTTCAGGACATTATAACAAATCATTCCCCAGAGAACACCCTTCCACTGGCAGATGGAGTGCTCAGTTTTACCCACCATCAGATCACAGAACTGGCTCGAGATTGTTTGGATAAATCTCACCAGGGCCTCATCACATCACGATACTTCCTCGAACTACAGCAGAAATTAGACAAATTGCTACAGGAGGTATGAGCCATGAGACTGCTGTTATGTTTGCTTGAAAAATGGGTTAAATCTCTTGCCTAAGAGTTGTCTTGAATGTTGTCTCAAATCATGACTGTTCACTCAAAGCATCCTATTGTACCAGTCTGGAATAGATGGGTTGTAAAGGTTTGAGAAAGAAGCATTATGTCATGCAGTGCAAGTTATAAGTTTATGTTATAAGCCCCAAAGGAGAATGCTCACTATTCCATTCACTGTAAATAAATGAGTAAACATATTCACTTGGCTTTTTATCAACCCTACTGATTGGGTGCTGGCTGAGAAAGCAACCCTTACCTTTCCATCAGTGAAAGGTTATTTAATTATTTTTAACATTCCTTTCATAATTGAGCTGTTTGTTAACAGTAATAATGTCTTTTCTAAAAGTACTGAAACCTTCATAGAATAATCAGCTAAATGAATTAAGAACTTGAAACTTAACAAGTAAATGCCCTAAAATAAAATGCCTTTCAGTTTATTAACATATCATTTTTAAACCATTGAGGGCAGCATGTAATATACTCGTTTGTGTGGGATTTGATAGTATGTTATGAGCTAAAGTTGATCCAACAGACCAGCAGATTTGATATTAACTTGAAGTTTTCCAACTGATACGTTAAGATGCGGTCCCTGTGTTAATTTGTTTTCTGTTTTCTTTTGAATGCACAAGCAGTTGCTAAAGGTTTTCGTTGGGTTTTCTTTCCTATGCTGCTTTTTTGCTAATTTCATTAAGATTTCTGCAGCTGATGTGTTTTGAATTTTTTTCTCTTCATACAGCAATGCAAAACTTAAGACATCAATGATCTATTTCTGTATTATTGAAACCCTGTTTTTTAAACACTAAAAGTATATAGAGGTTGCTTACTAGTCAAGAGGAAGTTTTGAACCAGATCCTTTCCTTCTTGTGAAAGGATTGTACTTCTATAATGCCAAAGTGCAGCTGGAATGACCAGTTGATAATGTCAAAACACAAGAAAATGTCTAAGCTAAGATTCAATGAACTGCTGTTGTCGTTGTTAATGATATATCCCTTAAAATGGCTACACATTTAGCAGAGTTTAGAGCACATGTTCACTCATAAACACCTCCCCCAAAACTTAAAAGTGTAAAAACATAAAAAAACTGCTACAGCAAATTATTTTTTAATCTGCATATAAAGCAGTGCATTATTAAAAAACCCCAAACATGAAAACAGTAATTTTGTCATGTTGTCATGCTAATTCTGTATTACAAAAAAATTCCCTGTTCTGCAGAGACATTATACCGTAAAATATTCAGACTTAACTTTTGAGTCCACTGCATAGTACTGGTTACTAGCATAATACGACAGGTTTGAGCAGCTTGTTTCAGCCAACATTTTTATAATTGTAAGATCAAGGGGACCTGAATGCTTTCATGCTTCATCCCTCTTAAATGTAATATGTATTGAATCTTTTGTTCACTTGGGCACTTGAGTGTTCACAAAACTACAGAAGTGTTTTGAATTTTTCTGGTGGTTAAAATAGGCATTTTGTTTACAAAAGAGTTTTGTTGGACTTAGTTGGTAATGTTCAGAATTATGCTTCTGTCCACTCAAAGTTCTTCTGAAATCTTGCAGAGTGCTAGGTGGCATTGGTGCCTTTTTTCTTTTTTTCCTTTCTTAAACTCCATAAATTAGATTTAGAGATTTGATGGCTTTTTTCAAAATTGTGGTACTTATATTAAGAAAACTGTGCATAGCTTCGTATTTTCATAGGGTTTTTTGACTTCAAAAATATTATATGTTATATGAAAAGTACTTATTTGTCCATATTAGTAATTTTTTAAGTGTTAGTTTCTTAATTCTCTTTGTGGTTTTGAATAAGCAAGAGATGATGAGAAATTTAAGTTTACAGCTCCTACTGTTCAGAACAAAGAAGTGCTTTGATATTGCAGGGAAGGGCTATTAATGTATTTATACTGTTTCCTTGCATTCATTAGCATAATTTGTTCTTAGAGGGAAACATTTAAAAGAAATTTGAAATGCCACCCAGACCATTGTGCAGATGTTATCAAATTGTATAGAAGTATTTCTTCTGTATGTATTCTTTTATAGCATTTCCCTCCCATTGTGGTAATCTTTCTAGAACTCGGTTTTTCATTGTCTTCCTTCCTACATGTACCTTTATATGGATCCTCTCTGCATGTGTGGTATTTATATATATGTGTCATTTCACTATGACAACTGACTATAGGAAATCAGTATCAATTTGGCATGTATGTTGCTTGTATCTATTAGTATTCCCTAGGTTAGTTTTCATTTTTCATCTTAGGTTAGTTTTCATCTTAAAACTATTAAATTCAGACACAACCTACATGTAGAGATCTCTGTGTTATTGAAATGTTGTCCCTTTTGCAAAACTGATGATAATAATACCATTTAAGCTTAAGAAACAAGCAAAAAAAAGAAGTAGGTATTTGTCCATTTTAGGCACTTTTGTTGTTGCAATGTCAGAACTGTAAAAATGGGATTACTTCAATTTGAAGCTACAGGGTTGCTCAGATCCTTGTTATCCCTGCTGGCATATTGAAACTGAGGTGCTGTTTATATCAAGTACATGCTTCAAACCCTCATAGGTATTGTGAATATCATACATACTTTCCTGAGCAGTGCATTGAATATGATTTGGTTTAATATCACTTTATTTTTATCTTTTAGGCCCAGGAACGATCAGAGAGCGGAGAAATGGCATTTATTAAACAACTTGTTCGAAAAATCCTGATAGTTATTGCTCGTCCTGCTCGCTTACTAGAATGCCTGGTAAGGTCCTGCTTACTATGAGAAGTGTTTTTCACTTGGTAGTCTGGAAAAGTCTCTAGTTTAGTATTCAAAGCCCTTTAAAAATGTTTTTTGGAACATGCCAAACAGTGGGGTAGAGTTTCATTGTTTATGGGATCCTTTACACTTTTATTTCAGGAACACAGGAGTGGCAGGGCCCTCCTGCAGTCTTGTTTGGTTCCCTGCTATTGCAGATACTGTGTTACAGAACCATTCTCATCACTGCTGTTGAAACCAGTTGGGTTTTTCTGCTGGTTAGTGAGTCTGTGTTGTTTCTACGGAAGACTGTTCCTGCAATTGTAATTGCTTGGTGGTTTTCCCATTGTTGTTCTTACCAGTTTCATAATTTTGTTTCACTGAACATCTGCCAGAGCTATAAGCAGCTTGAAGTCAGCTCTACAGCACCTGATCTACAGAGAGCAACAGCAAAGGGATTAGTCTGTCTGGATATATGGGTGGTTGATGTTATACTGGGGACCAGCAGGAGCAGAAGAGTTTACTTACTTATGTATGATCATAACACCAGTGTTGCCAGACAGGGTTAGTTTGTGTAAGCTGTGTGAACATGTTTCTGCTTTTCATGCCCATGCTGTGGGAGCTGGGATGGCTCAGGTGCAAGAAGTTGGTCCTATGCAGAGAGCCGATGTGCTTCAGTTGTTCAGTGGAACTAATAAACTCTTGCAGAACACAGTGTTGTCAGGAGGATGGTGTAGACACCCAAATACCATGTAAGAGCCAGCCTGAGTCCAACAGGCCTGGCAGGCAGCCCAAGCTGACTTTGAGCCACTCTGCTTGCCAATACCAAGATCACAGTGTTGATGCTGCATACAGCTATTTGAGGCTGGCAAGGCTTATGTGGGAGCCACTAACCTGCTGCTAGACTCAAGTTATGCCTGAAATTGTCATAACTGCATTATCATGGCATTGGATCTGAGCTAGTAAGTCTTTCCAACCTGATTTTGGCTCTGTGCTGTGTCCCTTCATCTGTGGCACAGTTAATCCACAGCCTGGCTTATTCAGCCATGGGCATTTTGAGAGCTGTCTCTGTTTTGTTTTGGAAATGTCGTGTCTCAGTGTTCCCAGTTGCATTTTGTTAATGATTTGCAGTTCAGAAGGAATCCAAAATAAGATATGTGCTCTGAATCAGCATGAAAGAGGTGTTTAAAAACAAAACAAAACAAAAAGGCAGACTTTAGAGGACACCTTAGCATGTCCTGCCTCTGCCACTGTATCCAAACTTGTTTTACTCCTTTCCCTGAACCCTGAAAAACTCATTCCATGTCTAGTGTGATGTTCCCTGCTCTGTTCACAGGGTTCATGTAACCTTTCTCCACATAATCCAGTTTCTCATATGATATCTTTTTCCTGCCTTCTTCACTTCTGGTCTGCATCCGTCTGTATTATCACACATCCAAAAATGCCCTTAAACACATCCTGTAGGCTGACAGACCAGGACTTGTAAATGATGCCTTATATCCTTCCCTTCTATACTTTCTGACTTTCTCCCACTAACCCCTGCCCTCAGCATCATCATTCTTTATTAGCATTCTAACTAGAGGTGCTGGAGTGTGTCCAGAGAAGGGCAGCAAGGCTCATGGCGGGTGTAGAAAATGTGTCTCATGAGGAACAGTTGAGGAAGCTGCGGCTGTTTAGTTCAAGAAGAGAAGACTTGGGGGCACCCCTTCGCTCCCTACAGCTACCCCAGAGGAGGTTGTGGTGAGAGGTGGCTGGTCTCTGCCTGCAGTGGGAGAACAAGAGGAGGTGGCCTTAAGTTGAGACAGCGCAGATTCAGATTAGATATTAGAAAAAATAATTTATACTTTTAGGTTGATCAGGCATTGGAATAGGTTGCCCAGGGAGGTGATGGAGTCACCATTCCTGGAGTTGTTCAAGAGGTGTCTGTATGTGGTGTTGGGTGATGGTTTAGTGGCTTAGGGGTTAAAGTGATGGTGCTGGGTGGATGGTTGTACTGCATGATCTTGTAGGTCTCTTCCAACCTTGATGATCCTATGATTCTGATTCAGGTTCTCTTCTGATGGTCGGTTTGTCCATCAGTTTGTTCTCCTTAAGTGCTAAGTTGTGTAGGTATCTAATCCAAATCTCAGTTCACTTAGTTCCCAGTTTCTGGCACCAGGATTTTATCCTAGGCTACTTGTTCTGCCTTATCCTTCAAGTAGAGTGTTGTGCATCCTATGTCCCTGCTTTTGCTGAGTGTGCTGAAGTGAGTGGAAGGACAGTGTTGCAAAGGTCAGAAGTGACTGTCTCTTAGTTTGGAGTTTCAGAGCAGCAATGTCAGAGAAAGCCAGCACAGCTTGCTTCAAGTGTTCTTACTTCATACAGGATATTCAGGACATTTAGACTGGAATGTAAAACCCCTGAGCAATATGTTTCTACACATACTGGTGGCTTGAACAAATTTAGGCATATTGTCACAAAACAGTATGTTTTTCATGGAAGAAGGTGGTAAGCCTACTCCATAAACATCACTGGAACTGTGAACTTACAGAAATAGTATTGTTTTTCCATACTGCCCCTCTGAAAACTTTTGAATACTGACTAAAGTTTTAGAATACGTGTCTGAAAAATAGATACTAAGTATGAAAAACTTCAACCTCTGTAAGAAAGTTCATAAAATTATAGGAAATAAATCCAGCTTTTTGATCATGAGAAGTTTCAGATACCATGCAGTAAAGCTGCCAGTTTTCTGATGGTAGTCTTGTCTCAGGTGTTCATGGTATGTGAATTCCTCTTTTAATTTACTTGATAATCATATGAATAAAGCTTTTACAGTTTCATATGTGGCAAGAACTACTGCCAGATACTGAAAGATTTTTCTCCATTTGTAACTAGAAAATGAAATAGTTGAGAGTAAAGATCTGAAAATAAATGTGTTGCTTCTCATTATTCACACCTGTGTATGTATATGAATGTATTCAGATAGATATGTATAAACATGCACAAGCACAAGCATTCTCAGATGTTTGAAACTACCTGTTTTGAAATTGCATTGCCTTCCTAGTAAGTGGAGGAGAAGCTTTGTATCTGCCATTGCAGCAGGTCAAGAGATGATGATGCTTTCGTGATGAAAGTAAATAGAAATCTTGGTGCAAAGTCACATTGTTGGCTTCTTTAATGCCAAGGAGTAACATGTAAAAGAATCAGTTGAGCATGGCAAGTCAGATGAGGAGAGTAAGGCTGAAACAGCATGTCCTGCTTACTTACTTGTTCAGATTTTTAGGCCATTTAGCAGCATCCTGAGATGCTAAGCTAAATGAGACAGTTTGGGCAGTTTATGAGTTTATTGTAAATCCTTGGCAATAGGCTGTAGATGATGAAAATGGTTTCATAACAAATGTAAAACTAAGGTTGTTTCCATAAAACTGAAAATTCCAAAGATATTTTTATTTTAGACATGCTGCAACTCCTCCTGTTAGCTGCATTAGCTTTGATGCTTCCAAAACGAAACATAATACCTAATTTCTCAAGCTGCCTTCTGGGCTGGAACGTTGAGTTCCCAAGTCCTGAGTAGCCTGAGGATCTAGGACAGCAGCCTTGTGACTCAGCATGTAGACTAAAACCCTGTGGAGTTATGTTAGACCACAAAACAAGAGTCAGGAAAACTACCTAGCTCAGCAGTCTGCCTGGCTTCTACAGGTATTTGTGAAAGAGATGACTTACTTGAGGAAAAAGTCTGTTTTGTAACATCAGTGTTTCATGACTCATCCTGTTTTATCACTCTGTTAAGCATTACATCTGTTGGCACAAACATCTTGAAGAATGCAGTAGTCATGAAGAGATGTTTGGGTAGGAATTCATGCCAGTGAGAGAGAGAAATTCTATTAACAAAACACAAACAACAAACAATAAACTTCCTTGCTCCTTTCAATGTATTCCTATTTTTATAATCTATAAAGGTAGTAAAATTAAAATATTTCCAGAGGACTTGGGGATTGGCAGGGTTTTGAGTTTCTGGTTTTTTTCTGTTCCTTTTCATTCCTTCTTCAGGCTTGCCTTTTAGGTAAGTTGTACATGAGAGTTGCAATATACTTACTACCCAAAGGAGGATATTTTATTTCTAGATTTGGAACAACTAGATCAATGAAGTTCAAATTTTTTTTTTTATCAACTTACAATTTTGTCTTCATTCTAAAGTTAGAGATTTATTTAATTGGATTTTCTATAAAACACAGTGCATAAATATTGATTACAAATACAGTAAAAAATTTAGTGCAATGTATTTACACAGTTTGTTTCCACAGTGTATTTTTATAGGCAAGCAGATGCAGGGACGAAGCCTTCTCTGTTTGAAATGTTATTGTTGCTGGTTATAGGCAGTTTCACTCAGTATTATGTGAAATTTTGAGGGCAAAGAGCATGCTATTCATATAAAGTAAGGCTTTGAAGTAATGGTATGAAATTTAATTGCTTACAATATGTACACTGTAGAAAAATCATAATAGATTAATAAACTACTAGTAATAAAATTGAGGTATTGTTTTTAATAGGGAAATGTCTGATATGTCCAGTAGAAGAAGCAAAGGAAGTTTTTATAATAGACTCCAAGAATTCAGTTTCAACAGAGAAAATGATGATGATTATTTTTCCTCTAGGAATTTGATCCTGAAGAGTTTTACTATCTCTTGGAAGCAGCTGAAGGCCATGCTAAAGAGGGGCAAGGCATTAAAACAGACATCCCTCGATATATTATTAGCCAGCTGGGCTTAAATAAAGATCCTCTGGAAGGTACGTGCATCTCCTTGTAGAGCTAAAGGTTCCTAGATTCTTTCTTCTCAATGTCTTTTATCATTCTGATAATCTGTGTGTACCTGAAAAGGGTCAAGATAAAGAGGGTAGCAGAGAAAGCTCTTTCAAGCTCAAAGGCATTAAAAAGGCCACCTGTTGTGTATAGGATTCTTCTGTTTGAATATCATTCACAAATACATTGTGTCAGTAATACTAGTCATCATCTTCCCTCCTGTCAGTGCAACTTGCTTCTTTCAACCTTTAGTTGAAATTTACTGGGATAATTTGATGGTTATCAAATGTTATCTAACCGCAAGTATAAAGGGAAAAACGTGGACTGAGTGCATTTTAAAGTCTGTGAGAAGACTATTTTCCATTCCATTTATTTCTCTGGGTAATTTATGTGTACACCTTGAAAACTTTTGTAGGGAGAACTTAGATTCCAATGGAGAAGTTGTCATTGCAGAATTTTTCTTCACTGTGACAGTAGTGAGATACTGGAACAGGTTACCCAAGAAAGTGTAGTGGGTGCTGCATCCCTGGAAGTGTTCAAGGCCAGGCTGGATGGGGTTCTGAGCAACCTGGTTTAGTGAAAGGTATCCCTGCCCATGGCAGAGGTGATCTTTAAGGTTGTTTCCAACTCAAACCATTTTAATATTCTTTTAAGGACAATCTTGAAAAAACTAAAATTACTTCTCTGTCCTGGCCAGACCATCTTCTTTGCCATCCTGAGACCACATCCTGTCACTGGTGGCAAAGAGAAATCGATTCATTATGTTCAGTGCTAATTCTGCAATTTGGAAGAAATTGGCAGAAATGCCATCGTGGAAAAATAAGCCTAGCTAGTGCCAATTAGTTTGTCTTCTGTGTTGTAACCCAGGACTAGGAGAGGACTTAATAACACAAAATAATAGCAAAAAATTGTGATAAACCTTCTCTTTAGCTAGTTCTTGTGATGCAAGATCACCTGTTGTTAAATCAAAGGAGTAGTATATTATGTTTAAAACTCTTTTTTGCTGAACTAATGCAGTTTGTGAAGCACTTCCAGTTGTCAGGAATTTTGTTAGATCTAATTCAAATAGATTTGGTGTTTTTACAGATTATATTCATGTTATATTAACAGATCTAAAGAAAATCTAGCCTATTATTAGTCCACTTCCTATCTTCACAGAAGAACTTCCTCATACAAATTGAGTACCATTTTTTTATCCAAGATACAGATTAACAGCTTTGATGGTTTTTGCTTGGATTTGGAGTGCAGCAAGGAAGGCAGACAAATGGGAAAATAAATATAAATACTGTTTTCCCTTTGGTAATGGGAAAGATCAAGAAGTATCCTAATTCTCTGCAAGATAAAGTGGTGCCTTCTGGATTTGGTGAGCTGTTTGTCTGTCCTAGACTGACAATTCATAAATTCTTCACTGATAAAGGATGCAAGATTTAATTCGAGTGTTGAGGGGTTTGCATCTTTGACCCTAATTCTGCCACTTGAACCTTAGCTTTCTGGTTGATTCTTACTGGCCACTTGAATAGAAGTGTTCCTCAGTATGAGTCAAGAATCTCTCACTACCTAAGTTTAATAGCATCTTTTAATTTCTTTTTGTTTTGGTCCAGTTTATTATAAGAGAGGTCAAGGAAAAAAGTAAGGGATACTCTTTTCTCTGACTAAACACTTTATGTGAGTGTACTTCATCTAGGACAAATCTTAAAATTGTATTTCATAAACTGAGTTTTAATATAATATAAACTTTGAAGCATTTCAGCATACTTGAAATGTTGTTTATTTTTTTCTGAGGGGAAAAAATGGTCCAAGGGGTTTGTCAGTAAGTACTGAGATGTGTTTGATGTATGGATTACTGATTTTTGGTTCAGCTGGAGATTTGGACAACAGAATTATTTTGTGTATAGTTTTAAAGATAATATGCATGTGTATTTGTGATCAAGTAATTCAAAGCATCTGATTTGCTTTCCTGCCACCATACCAAAAAAAAAGTGATATTTATAAGCAGTATAAATCACTGCACCATTACTTCCTTATTTCATTTACAGAGAAAAGCAACCTACTTCAGACCTTTCTCTGCTTACCTCCTTTGTTTACTGCCGTAGCTGTAGCATCCTTTCTTTGAGTGAAATGATGCATGCATTACTTTGAGATAATGCTAGATAAATTTATACTGTACTGAAAGCAATACCACAACAGATTCATCACTTAGCAGAGAGTGGTGGCTGCATTTCTGAAGAGTTCCCTGGAGAGAAATTTTTCCCCATGTTTGTAAAATTACCATCTTTACCTTTTTGAATGATGAGTCTTGAGAAATGGTTTAAATCAATGAAAGAAAGAGGACAGATGTTTAATGGTATTTAGATGAGTTTGAAAAATCTCTTCAGGCATTGCACAATGGTTCCATAGCTCCCTGTTTTGAAAGCTGGCCCTAGGTTCCATCACATTACTGCCTACTGCTTGCAAATAATATGGATTTCTCAGATAATGGTTATTTTGAAAAAGATTTGTTTAAAAAGATAGCATTTTAATTTGCTATTTGTGAAAGTAATTTCAGTTTAGAAGGCTGTCAAACTATATTATTCCAGCTTGCTTGGTTCTCACCCATACAGTAAAGGTTTCATCAGCATTTCTATTTTAAAAGCCCCATGTTCACAAAACTCTGACTTTTCCCAGGGAAATCCACTCCAGATTCAGTCTATATAATATTTTTTCTTTAGGATTTGTTTCATCTCAGTGGAGATAGTTTTCACCATTTATTGACTTAATTCACAGAATGTTTTTAGCTTCTGTAACACTTGAAAGATCTGTTTGGCTTTTGAAGTGACATTCTAATTTCTTCCATTTCTTACACTTTACAAACGTTTTGTTTTGGATAGTGGTTACAAATGAGAGCCACTCTTAAAATCCTCAGCTGTTCCAACAGAAAATTTTCTCTTTGGTTAATTTGCTTTTAAAAATTGCAGTAAGTGTTGTGCAGAATTTCACTTATAATAGTCACTTATTATATAGGAAAATCCAGTTTAGGTATTGTGTGAATATTCAGTTATATTTCATATTCATAAATTCAATTAACAGTCCTGAGATAAAAATGCACCTTACAAATTCCAGGTGGTCTTATCTCTGATTCCCAGTACGTTATTGTGATAAAATCTTTGGCTATGTAAGGTATATAATTAACTATGTATATGATGGTCTTCTACCTACAGGCTGTCCTGTTTCGCTTTTAAGGGTTGGCTTAGAAGCTCTGCAGCATAGGTTGACCCTGCAGGGATAGTCTGGTTGAATTCTACACTCCCAGAATCTTATTTTCCCAGATAAGTTGTCTGTGCTGCGACTCTCTAAATGATAAGCTTCTAAGGAAATGACTTTTAGCTTAGTCTGCTGGACTTACCAGTATTTGTTCCTGTGTAGAAGATGCAAACCATTTGGAGTCCATCTGTATTCTAAACTAGAAGCTTTTGCTGTAACTGTGAAGGACCCCGACAAGGACAGTGCCTACTGTTAAACCCTCAAAGGCTGAGCTCCTCAGAAGTTCTAGCAGATTAGTGCTGTCTCTCCCTTAATGGTCAGTTTACACATAGATCTTGAAAATTCCCATGTCTCAGCAGTGAAGACAGTGTTGTTCTTCATTGCTTCATGGCTGTTTGAATTCTTCTGTGGAAGATTAAATAGGCACTGAATAGCAGGTCTTCATTTTCTGGTGAATTAGTTTTTTTAATATGTGCTTGGAGATGCCCTGAAAGTTACTTGGCAAGTGCTACAGAAGAACACAATTTTTTATTTAGTATTCCAGAAAGGTCTAATTTTTCAGGTTTTCTGTACTTCATCTAGTTTCATATTTGCTGTAGTTTAAAATCAAGTTTTTAATCTTTCTTTCCAGAAATAGCTCAGCTAGCTAATTGTGACAGTGGGACAGCAGAAACTCTGGAAGTGGATGAATCAGTAAATGTAAGCTTTTCTGTTATGTTGCTGCTTTTACTGAATATGAGTAAGGAAAATGTGATGTGTTCTCCCCAGCCCTTCCTGTTGTAATTTCTCCTTGTATGTGTAAACAGATTGAATAAACACCAATTAATCCTCACACTAATGCCATGATGCTCAGCAGACAGAAGGCTTTCAGACAGTATAACAAAGCTTTTTTCCTGTTTCCCAGATGTTTCAGGGTCTTTAGCTTCCATGAATAGCTTTACCATCCACCACTGCTTGTTTTGTTTCTATTCAATCAATGTATTTCTTTTTCTTTTAGAAGTACATGTAAACTGTTTAATAAAACAAAGTATTTTAAAGAGGTTTTTAAACAGTCCATTCACAGAGGCAGCTAATGATCACATTGAGAGACTCTGAACAGATCCAGAGAAGAGACAGGAAGAAATGAGTAAGTTAGCACATAGACCGGATTCAGAAAGTTAGTTTACAATTTGGAAGGTTGTGCATCATTCTTCTGAATCTGTGTTTGGAAGTACTTGCCTACAGTAGTGGGTATCTTACAGTAGTCTTTTGTCAGATGTTTGCTCAAGATGGCAAAACAAAAATGAGTTGGACAAGTTGATTGTGCTGAATATTGTGGGCTTAAATGCTGTTATTTTAAATTCTTATTTTTAAGTTGGTTCTTATACCTTGGATTTCAGTCAACAGAGTATGTGAAGTTCTAAGAAATTAGTGTTGATTTTCCATGCAGGTGGATAGAGAAAGCAAGTGCAGTTTTAGGAGAGGTGTAGATAATTCAGTGGTAGTCTGCGTGTATTTACGAACATTAGCAGGCATGGGTTATCTGTTAAACTAGTTCTGATATGTGGCAGAAAAGGCATCATCCTCTGGTACGTGTCATATTGGGGTGATTTCTGACATTCTGGGAAAATGACACTTATAAAGCTGTAATGCCATAATTGACACAATGGGTGTTTCTCATTCTGCTGCTTTCATTTATCTGCACTTAAAATACTGTATTACACCTGAATAGTATTTAGTGGAAGGTTACTGACAAATTGGAGAAAAGATGGACAGAATAACTGGAAGACTTAAAGGAAGTGCTGAAGTACATAATCAAATCTAAGGTGCAAAGTGCGTTAGTGCCAGCTAAGAAATGGAAAGTGTGAAGTTATTTGTGTTGTGCAAATTCTGAAGAAATACAGGAACGATAATGCAGTGTAATAAAGGAATGTAAACAGGGGAAATGATGAAATCATTAAAAAAAATACGGGATATTTGAAAACATCTCAAACTGTAGCTGTGGCATAAACACACATGGGAAGTAATAGGAAGCATAACTTTCAAGTACGGGATTGTTCACAATCATCATAAATATGCAATTAAGGAGAATCCTGTACTGTCAGGCAAGTTTTAATTAAAAATGTTCCAACGAGGTCTACTTTGAACTTTTAATTATTACCAAACTGCCTGGATATGGATCATGGAACTTCTTGGAGATTTGGAAAACATTTGAAAACAATGTTGTGGGTTTGGAATGCTGATTTTGGAGTCCTGTGTCCTCATCTTTGTCCCCTGCACCCCAATTCTAATTCACATAACTTCAAGATGAATTAAAAATTAAAACTAGAAAAAAGGTGTTACCATACTCAGAACAACTTGATTTAAAAAAAGTTCTGACAAAGCAGATGAAAGTGACTCTCTGTAGGTATAATGAATGCATTTTTATCTTCCATACTTTTGTCATTCACTTTGTGTCTTTTTTTACAATCTATCCTAAGTTATATCACACTCTATCCTAACATTAGTTTGAAATGTGCCGAAGTTCATTTGAGTGAACAAGAGCTCATCAGCAGTTTGTTACTACCAGACCATAAATATGAGAAAGGAAAGGTAATGGCCAATGAGAGCCTTGTGGGATTCACAGAAGTCTGTAACTCCAGAAAAGAATTGCCAGTGACTGCTTTACCGGAAACCTTTGTGGCTGTAATCTTTGCGTGTAGATGCATGGACAGTTTGCTGTAGTGTAGCAGATAACCTGTTTGATGAGAAAGCACCCCTGCTTCGGGAGCCCCTTGCTCCCTCTGTGTGCTGGCTCTGCAGCTGACTGGCCAGAGCTTTTACCTGGTTAATCAGGGTGAAAGCCTGTTGATCATTGGGGTTTTTTGTTTGGGTTCTCTTTTTTTTTACTTCATTTTGAAAAAAAGTAGTGTATTAACTTTGTTCTTTCTCATCTCTTACTTTGAAGAGCTCTAATACCTCACTGAAGCTGCAGAGGAAACCTCGGGAAAGTGATTTTGAAACAATTAAACTGATTAGTAATGGAGCTTATGGGTGAGTAATCCCTGAGTGCAGTAGGTCTTTTGCATTTTATTTTTGCTTAACTTCCCATTTTTTCTTATTTCAGGGATCTTTGTATGAGGGAGTGAGTTTGCACTACTGCTATTTTCGTTCTGCTTTCCTGTTTTGTTACTACTGTTTGAAATTTACATGTTTTTTGAAAGTTTGCTAGGCAATAATGAATTACTGTGTGCTACAGTAAATTAAAATACTGAATATTAAATCACAAATATTTTTCAGAAGTAGATATCATGCTAAAGATGAAATCTGAATAAATGCAAAGACACATATAAAGTCAAACACAGGAAAGAGCCTGTGTTTATGCAGATATAAGTCAGAATAAAACTTCATTTGTAGGGAAACTGTTAAAAATGAGTGCTTACTTGACCTAAAAATATTGGTGAAATAGAAATAAATTTCCTGAAGGAGGGGGGTAGTGTTCTGTTGCTTCTCCATGCATGCTCTTCTAATCTTCGAGTTTTAACCAGTTAGCTTTCAAGGAATTGCTATTACTTTATTAGTTTCTGGTTACTTGGAAATTGCACAGCTTACTGCCCAGTGGCATGTAAGTCATCTGGAGGTATCCTAAAAGACTAAGACAAAATTTTGGTAACCTGGGTGTTAAATGAACACATGTTTTCTGAACACCAGACACATTCTCTAAGTACTGCACAGCAATGGTGTCTGTCTTCAGTCACCTCTTCTGATAGATACAATGTTAGAGCTTTATTTGGCTCTTCCTCTAAAATAGAATGTATCGAGACAGGAACTGTTGGTCTGTGCAATCTGCAGGAACAGGAGGGATGTATGTTGGTTCAGAAAAGAGAGGTTTGCATCTTGAGGTGAAGAGCCCACAACCAAATGAGACTTGGAGACTTGGAGGAGGGCTGTGCTGCTCTCCGGCACAGACCATTACACTGCCCCTGCTCTGCGCTGCCTCTGCTTGAGGTAGGAAGCAACAGAGACCTGATAGGACTGAGCACTCTTTGAAGAAATCTTGGACGTAGGAGAGAAAGCACCTGCAGTCTACCTGCTGAAATTTTGTGTGCCTGTTTAATGGCCTGAGGCTGATGGGCTCTCTCTGATGATATTTGGTTAAAGGTAACTCTTAATTCTGGAACAGGAGTAATTTAATATTGCCTAGTACTGTTAGTCATGACACCTTGTGCGAAGGCTTCTTGTGTGCACATGCATTTACATAGTTCAGCAAAGATACTGAATGGAATAGCATAATTTGAATTAATGTTATGCAAGCATTCAAATACAGCTTCTCACTAGTCAACCTGTGCTCAGTTTTCTCAGAATTTCTCCGTAGGCAAACTCATTGATTACTGTAGTCAGCTTCTCCCAATTACCATAGTTCCCCACAAGCCTTTCAGCAGTTAGCAGTAGATCCTTCTCCTCTCCCTGGCTGCACCCGTTTTGCCTTCCCTTGGCAGATGATAAGTTCCCTCTGTTCCAACTTGTATCTCTTTGTCTTACTGGAAGAGGATAGAAGGAACTGTGTGGTGTGGGCCCCCATTGGAGAAAGGAGTGTCAAGAGTCACTGAACCTGACCAACTTCCCAGCGGTTTTTGGGTGCTGAGGGCTGGGTGCAGAACGGAGCAGCTGCAGAAGGGTGTACTGCAGTCAGCAGTGTGACACCTGGAGTCAGGGGTTCAATAGACCTGTAGTCTTGCTCCACGGGTATTACATCAAAAGGAGCGTCCTTGAGCCGTTAAGAAGTACAGACTGAAGACAAGTGTCTGTCTGAAACCAGAGACAAGTAAGGATCTGAAAAGCTGGAAAAGAACGGATGAAAAGCTGTGGCCTTCTGTGGCACACATGATTCTATTTTTTTTTTTTTCTCCCTCATATTTGTGGCTGGGAAAATCAGCACTTAAGAAATACCTTTTAAAAGCCAATAATATGCAGAATTGGCAATGTAATGTTGTAAAAATTGGATGAGACCCTGATAAATACATGAAGAAAAGGAGAGCTTATAGAGAATTAATATCTTGGAGTGCATTCAGATTCTTCATGAATCATTATTGTCTTCAACAAATACAAAAACGGGTAGGCGCGCAGGTTACACCATGGTAGTGTTAGTGAAATTGAAAAGCCATCAGTTTCGTAGAGTACTATTACTTCCATCCTTAAGGAAGTAATAGCAAAGTAGATTTTGTTGATTTGAATTTTTCTTCTAAATAGTTACTGCTTAGAAGAAAAATCAAGAAAACAATCAGCCCCTTACAATTCATGTAGATAGAAAGGAACACCCTCAGTGAAATATGAGACAATAAACTGAAAGTATTTACTCACTTTTAAAAGTGATTTTAGCACCTATTAAATACTGTAAGTTAAAGAGGCTTGTGCCACTAAATTCTCTAGGATACCATTTTTTCGAAACTATCTGTGTGCTTGAAAATCTCCACCATGGTATGCAAGATTGTAAAATCAATAAACCATTTTTTCATCTTTATTAAGTGGGCTTTTCTTCTTTCTGTTGACACCAATACAGTTGATGGTTAATTTACTCAGAAGTATAGTTAGGTTTAAAGGGGAACACATCAAGATAACCTAAATGCTCTCTAAGCCATCTACAAAATGGGTTTCAATGACTGTTTCATGCGAATATAAAATGATAAACTGTCCCAAAGACATATATTGCAGTTCATTTACAAGTATAAACAGCTGAAATGAAAGTTACTGTTGCTATGCTGCAAGGTTTATTTTTTTTCCTTCCTATGTTTTTCCAGACCATTAATTTTTTGAAACAATATAAATACATATGATTTCTGCCTATGCTTCATTGATTTATTCTCAAAAAATGTCAGTGGGCATGTTTGGGTCTCTGACTTACTAAAGATTCAGTATGCTATAGTAATATTATTTTGAGACTACAATGGAAGGTTTAATTCTGAATCAGTTTAAGAAAACCCCATCCGTTCTTTTACTTTGCTGTGGTCGTTTTTGCCTTTATTAGCGAAAGTTTTGACTGCTTGACATTTGTTGGTCTTGGCATGCTCTAGCAGAGATTTGTCAGATACGTTAAACTTGATGAGTTTAAATATAAACTGTTGGTTTTGTGAAGGTTTTGGTGAATATCTCAGCAGTTCTCTGTTTTTAATTGATTGGGTAAACTCATTTGTAGTGCAATTAAATGTCTGTATAGTAGATGAGGTGTAGTAGATGAAGCTTTTGGGAATGGCTAGGAATATACAAGAAGTTAAACAAGCTGTGAATCAGTAAACATGTAGGATTCTGGCCAAGTCATTAAGGGTTTCACAAGCTGTCTATATGACTTTTTTCAGCCACTCAAAACTTTTCATACATCCCAAATTTTAAACTTTTTCTGCAATCACGGCAACATTTTTTTCCATATTCCAACTTGCAAGAGGTAGCAGGTAGTAGTAGTAATCTCTTCAAGTTAGCATCATCTGGTTTCCTGAACACGGCTCAACAAAATCAGTATTATATTTGATCTCAGGGAAGCGAGTGCTGTTAGTTCAATAGTCTTCACCAATGCATAGCTGTATCTGCTTAAAGCAAATGCATGATACCACTTTTGCTCCTGCCTGGAATGCTCTTTCTTCTGCAAGGATGGTGATGTCAGTGTGTACATGGCATACTGGCTGATGGTGTTGCTTGATAAATTTAAAAACTCAGAAGCAGTGTTGTCCTGAGCAGTTACTGCACCTAACCTATGAATATTCATTCTTGTCCCTGCTCTGCTCTGTTGATAGTACTGTAGTGGGAATAGGACAAAGTAACCCAGCTGTAGAATAAAACCCCATCAATCAGGTTAATTCATTATCAGCCTGGCAGCCATCAGTTCAGAACTGGAAGGGAATAGGCAGAAGCGTGGCTTTATAGGTTCACTTAAGTAGTACCAGAGTTTATCCATCATAATTTTGGACTGCAGTTTCACCACTTGGAGTCTGTGTTCACTATTTACTAGCTGCCATAAAGACAGAAGGCACTGCTACTTTAAGGTGTGGAGAGGTGGTTTTATTTTTCAAAATTGACGACATACTAGAACAACTAGGACTTCTACCAGTTGTGAGTGAAGGATCAAAGCCATCATGTTCTCTTCATCATGTGGCCAGCTTCTCATTTATTTCTAGGCTGACTAGGGTAGGTCTGAAATATTGCAGAGCAAAGGCTGTTCAGATTGCCCCAGAGCTCAGAAGACCAACGCTGCCCTGGATGCTTATGTCAAGACTGCTGCAGTGTTTTAGGTAACCTTTGCCCCACCCCTAGCTAGGAAGTGGTGCAGTGCTGCTTTTAAATTCTGATCTTAAACAACTATCTGTAAACTTTACCATGTTCCTCTAACATGAATCACAGCCTCATAAGTAGCTTCTCTTCACTGGAGGCAACATCAGATATAATTCCAAGGTAGTACAGTATTTAGCAGTCTCTTCCCAGGAAATGGCTTTTGAAAATGAAACAAAGTTCCTGGTCAGCAGGTGAAATTTTTAAGCAGTGAATGAACGTGTCTTCACAAGGAGTTCAAGGTCCTTTGACAGATTAGAAAATCAGGTCAAACCAAGTAATACAGTTATATTAGCCCTAAGCACTTATTGTAGACTAGACTGTAAAATGGCTCTAAAAGTTGAAGTTACTGAGGAGCTGTAAACTGGGCCTGAGACCTGTCTGTCTGACTTTTTTCAGTAATTAGAGATTTTTGAATTTAGAAAACAAACAGGAATCATGGCTGTAAGACTGGAGTGATAGATTGCATAATATTTAAGTTGGACTAATTCAGGAAACCAGTTAAATATTTTAGTGCCTTTTTTTTTTTTGTCATCTTAACACTTGGGCGCAGTGTTTGATAATTGTGCCTAGCTAGAGATATTAGGAGATACTTTTTCAAGGTCAGCTTTATGTTAGAAGTGAAATAAGGTAATGTTTGGACAGTGCCAAAGTTGATGAATGTTCTTATTCCTCTTGAAAAGTAAGCTTTTTTTGCTATGTTAAACTACAGCATGAATAAAATACAGAGCACTTGCATGTTGAAATTTGCACAGTAAAATCAGAGGATGTTTTGGAAATTCTTGTTGCCTTGTTACAAAAACAGAAAGCCGGGAATGGATAGGAAACCAAATTCTTAACTTGAAACAATTGGAGGACTGCAACAGTACCTCCTCTTGTTGTGGCTTTGCTGGCAGACAGGGCATGCCACTGTTATTGAGTGGATCAACAGGGCAATCCAGGTGTTCTTGTGTCAAAGAATCCTTGAATCTGAAATTGTCTTTATAATATACTGAAGATCATGAGCAGCATTTAATGATAAACATCCTGCTGGCAGGGCTGGGGGTTTGCTGTTTGCTGGGGTTACTGTGGTCAGAGAATGTGAGGGTGTTAAATGTTGTAGCTGAAGATCATTTAAGAGCACTGTGTAGCATGAACAGTAGATGTATGTGTAAAAGTGAGAGAGACAATTCTGTTGCAGTTGTCTTGTGAGTCTCGTACACTTGAACAAAACAGTATTTTTTTGAGAAATAACAGAATCCTGGAGAAAAATTATACAGTTGTATGCTTGTGACTGTAAGACTGAAGAAATTTAGACAGCTGGGAAAATACAGCTAGCATGTCCCAAATATTTTCTGGATTAAAGAGTCCTTGAAACTTACAGGTTAACCATCTTTAAATATGGTAGTAATAATCTTACAGATGCACGTGATCTGCAGGGAGGATTTATTAAGATGCTGTAATAACATGCTCTGCTATTATCTGCCTCTCAAGAGTGCGTCTTGGTGCACTGTCCGATTTTAAATTCTTGAGAAGGATCTGTATGCTGAGTCCTCAGTCAGTCCTCAGTTCATTCATATAACGAGGTTTTTAAAGAACTGAGGCTCCAGGCATTACTTTTCTACATCCCAGGAGTGCATAGCAGGACTGAAACAGGGAAAAGATGAAATTACAGGAGGTTAAGAGGCTAAGGCTGAAAGACAGCTGATAGCAACAACCAAGAGGGGAAAACCAAAATGTAAGGGAAAGAGTTGTAACGAAGTGGTAGAAGTGAATATGAGTGGAGCAGTAGGAAGAGGTGCAGGACGAAAGGCATGAAGCCAGCAGGGAGGAGTACTGGAGCTGTACTCCAGTTTGGGAGGGGCAGAAGGGAGTGAGACTTAGTAGGAGTCACAAAGGGTGGGGCTTGTCTTGGGTTTTGCCCAGGGTGGTTTTCACCTACTTTGATAATTGTGTAATGTCTTTTACCTGCTCTGTGCTTAGACAAGAATGAGGGATTAATGAAAGCTTTTGGAATCACTAAGGGAAAGTTTCCTGTCTAGAAAGTTTTTCTCAACAAAGGGAAGGAGGAAGGGTTGATTTTTTTTTTCAGTGCCTGTAACTTTGGTAGCTGTGGGAAGATTTTCATAGAAATAGTAAAGCAAGAGTTGCTTTTTGTGTTTAAATAATTTTATGCTGATAATTGGACCTTATGGGCGACTGTAAATTGAATTTAAAAACTCCATAATTGAGTCCTATTTTTTTCTCCTCTGTATTTTCTCCTTTTAGTCCTTTCTTTCCATAAACACTCACTACTGTGGTAATTGTGTTCTGGAGATGGTATAAGCATTAAATGCTACAAAGTAGATATAATATATTATATCTTCATGCTAGGCAAGCATTTTCGGGATTTGCTGCAAGGGATTTTGAGAAATGCAGCAATGTCCTGTGTCAGTGTTCCACAGCAGGGTGATTCCTTCTCCTTGGCTTTCAAAGACAGAAGGTCTGCTCAAATGAGATTTTCTTTCCCTTTGCTTCCCTTTCTGCCTTTACCTTATCTAGCCAAACGCACAGAAAACTTTGGACCTAGCACCCCGGTGGAAATTCTTCCTCTCAAGATACATCATAGTCCACGTTGCCATGTGGTTAACACACTGATCTCTGTGGTTACCTGCTGGTGACCTACCTCTGATACAGATCAGTGCTGATGTCAGGGACTGAACAAGAACAGAGGATTTTGCTCCTTGTGATGAGGGAGCCAGCCCATCAAGCAACTTCTGAGCAACCTTCATAAAAAACCTGTGACATGTTTTAAAATCCCCTGGACTGAATCTGAGTCATAATTATACCTCAACCACACCTACAGAATAAGCATTTGTCACAGTGATTTGTAACACTGTGCCATAGCTGCATTTTGTATGTAAACCTGTGTTGATGGGGATGTCCAAAACCTTCCTGAGCTGAGAGCATTTGCTATTATATCTCTTGTTTGTTTGGGGAAGGTGAAAGTAAATGGGAGGAGAGTTGTATGGTTTTAGTTTGCATAGTAATTTGTGTTGACTGAGATTCATCCCTGTTATGAAGCAAAATGAGATTTTTAACCATTCTTTGATCTGAAAGGCAGGTCAACTGCTAACTAGGAAACAAGTCTTTAATATATATAGTTTTTTTTAAAAATATTTTTTAGTTAAAAAATCTATTTTAAAATGCATTTTTAATAGTTAATCGGACGTTTTTCTTCTCTCCCATTTGAACTTTTCAGCGCGGTTTATTTTGTAAGACACAAAGAAACCAGACAACGATTTGCCATGAAGAAAATTAATAAGCAGAATCTCATCCTCCGAAACCAGATCCAACAGGCCTTTGTCGAACGTGATATCCTGACATTTGCAGAAAATCCCTTTGTTGTCAGCATGTATTGCTCCTTTGAAACAAGACGTCATTTATGCATGGTCATGGAATATGTGGAAGGTAAAAAAGTTTTCTTACACCAAGAAAGAAAAATAACCCATAAAGTACATGTGTTAGAGTGTTAGAAAAGCTCCCCCATGTGTCCTCCTTTCTCTGGCAATTCAGATTTAGGTTCTAGATCCAACAGCAAGGTGTTTTGGTTTTTTGGTTGTTTGTGGGTTTTTTCCCTCAGTCATTATCTCCCAGTAAACAGCTTGTAAAACACTTGTGCTGCAGCTGTAATGGGGAATAACTGCTCTTACAGTAAGTTCCTTATAGATTGTAATCAAAAGTCAGCTAGCATTCAAAGTTCATGTGGAAATGTTTGCTTTTATTCTGGAGTTCAGATTTTCGTTACCACATGTTGGGGTATCTGTATTTACTAGTTATTTTTACGAAGAAATAGGAAAGAGGAGACAGTTTGAAAAGGTGCTCATGCTGAAGGAGAGCAGTGGGCAGAAGTGTATGGTTGTGTGGATTTCCCTGCCACCTTTTTTCTTTTGTTCCCTTAGGTAGCAGCATGTGCTTTATTAGTATTCAGGTGAATCCTTGTACTGCTCTCTCTCGGTTTCACACTCTGTTTCCACTACAGTAGTTGGTGGGGTTACATGTTCAGTTGAGTCGTCTGGTTAGATGACATTTATGAAAATGGTTTGTGTCCCTTCTTGCATCATATATGGAGTATACTGATAAACCTCAGACTTCATAGCGTCATCTGGAACATTTGTCCTGGTTCCACAGGTGGAGACTGTGCTACTTTGATGAAGAATATGGGTCCCTTACCTGTAGACATGGCAAGGATGTACTTTGCAGAGACTGTTCTGGCTTTGGAATACCTTCATAATTATGGAATTGTACACAGGGATTTGAAACCAGACAAGTATGTATATGAAATATAACTGAAATTGTTAGATAAAAATATGGAAGGTTTAAACTTGCTTAGAGTATATTTGTATTTTTTTTCTTATGCTGTATAGATTCACGATTCTTACACAATATTTGAATTTTCATCACTTGCAGTTACAGAAAATGCAGTTTTCCCAAAGAGCTAATTAAGAATTTTCTGTGTTTAAGATTGAAGAGACTATCAGAGTAGCTAAAAAATTGTATTATTCTTTTGGTTGAAATGGAGGGAAATGCATTTGGTGACTAAGAAAAAGTTTTTTTCAAAATATGCTTAAACCACTGTTTAATACAAAATAACATCAACTTGCAGATATTTTCATATATGAAGACAAGATTGAACAAATGGAGAAGTATTTCTTATAGCATAGGTTTTGGAGGTTATTTTGGTTTTTGAGGGAGTTGGGGTTTTTAATTTCAATATTTAAAAGTACTGTCTTGCTCCTATACTTGTAAATTAACATTATAGCAAGTAGATGAAGTACAAATATGGCCATTACAACTCCATTAATCTTCTTCCTGTTTCACATTAAGAAAAAAAAGAGAATTGGAGTCATGGGTATTAATAGACAATACCTTCATAGTGTGTGATATCTTAGACTTAATATCTGAGGGTTTTTTCAAATGCATGACCCATCTTGCTACAGATGGAAAATGCTCACCTCACTTCAAAAGCAACATGTATCCTATTTTAGGTCTTTTAGATGATTACTTTCTTTTTCTTCAAAGCTTCTAGCTTTCAGCTCTCAACACTTTGTATAGTTCTGTAACACCTAAAAAGTTTGTTGACTTCTGATAATAATAGTAACAAAAGTAAGGCTGAGATTTTTAACTTGTTTAGTTTGTACCCAGTTAAATTGCTTCCTAAGCTGTATTTATACTTTTATAGTGCTAGTGAAACATTTTTCTCTAGGTATATTGTAACAGTACTAAGAATGATAAGCACATAATGTTGAATTATATCACAGTAAATTCAAATCTTTCTATTTTTCAGTTTATTGGTAACATCTATGGGCCATATAAAGCTTACAGACTTTGGCCTGTCAAAAGTGGGGTTAATGAGTTTGACAACCAATCTCTACGAGGGTCACATTGAGAAGGATGCCAGAGAATTCCTTGACAAACAAGTAAGAAGCAGTCTTTTTCATTTCTACGTTGAGTGTTCACATGAAGTGATGTTTTGCCACCAGAATATGCCGTGATACTGAATATAAACCATTGTTATTTCTGCTCCGGTTTTCCAGTTGTGTCAGTTACTTTTACTGATGCCCTGCAGATTATTATAGGCTTTTTTCTTTCTACATTAGGATCTATTAGTAAGATGAACAACCTAATTGTGTGCAACTGAATCTGTGAGAGAGACAAATGGAAAACTGTTTTTATAAGGAATTCAGAAGTCTCCGCAGAGTACTTGTGGAGCTCATTATACATTGTACAACCAAGGGTGCTAAAATCCATGCTATGGCCCATTTCCCTCTAAGCATGCCTCATTACCATTGCTCACAATCTGTTCACTGTAAAAGTTCCTTAAGATAAAACCATCATAACCTTCATGTAAAGATAAGGATATGTTGTAAGTTAAATAAAATACTTTCTATGATGGATTCCCATGCACCAAGCACAAACTGTCCTTTGCTTGCCAGACACGCAAATGTTTATTATGATGCCTCTTAATGTAGGTAGGTTGTTCTAAAAGCATTAGCTGTTATGCAGACTCAGCTGTTATGCAGACCAAACCTGACTGAATTCTGTTTTTCCATGTTTCCATATAATTTCAAGAATTATAAATGATATGACATAGCTCAGTTAGACTTGTTTTACCATCATGCTTGTTTTCTTTCTTTTAGGTCTGTGGTACACCTGAATACATAGCTCCTGAAGTGATTCTGAGACAGGGTTATGGAAAACCAGTGGACTGGTGGGCTATGGGAATTATTCTTTATGAATTTCTTGTTGGATGTGTGCCATTCTTTGGAGATACACCAGAAGAGCTGTTTGGACAAGTAATCAGTGGTGAGGATCCTCACAAGAAAAAAATTATTCAATTTCCGTCAATAGTAAATGTATTTACAACTTTACTGATAGACTGGGTTTTCAAGCTAGTTTTGCTGAAAAACTCCACCAGTATTGTAATATTATAAAACAAAATTTGCTATCAAAATAGCAAGAATGAATTTGGATTAAAAACTGAACCTAGTGTATATTGTTTCTAAATACCGAAGTTCAGTGATATGTAGTACAATGGTTAAGCTGCACTTTTTGTAAAAGAAATTGAGTATCAGTAAAAAAGTAGTGGCACTATGGCAATAGTGATTTCAGTCTTTGGTAAAGAAATCATACCAGAGAAGAAACAGTTAAATTTCCATAAATCGGAAAATGCCTTATGGCACAGGGAAGAAATGAGCAAATATGTACTAAAACTCTGAAATAAATATCTCCCGAATAATAATGAGAAAGAGAAGGAAACAAACTCAGTTCACAGATTGTTAATGATTTCATTGGTGATTGTTATAGTGTAATGTTATTTCTGTATCAGCTGTTCTTTTTCCATTTAAAATTCAATAACCTTTTAGATCTTAACCTGCAAACTGACCCTAAGTGTTGTTATGTGGCTTGTGAGATAACTGAAGGATAATTAAACAGAATTGTTTACTATCCTACCTGCCGTTTCCATAGATTTCCCAGATGCATAGATGTAGAGGGGTCTCTATTTATGACACAAGTTTAACAGAATGACACCTCTGCTTCTGAGTATTTCGCAGTCTGTTTTATGGTCTGCTTAAAAGGTCCAGGAGCTAAGAATGCACCTCTGGTTCCTTATTCTCTAAGGATGCAACAGACCCCCTTTTGTGCTTAAGGAGACACTCTGTCATCTCTGAAGTTGGAAGCCAGACTTGTTTATAAACTGCACTGAAGTGCCTGTGACCTCTTTATACAACATTCTAGCTGTTCATGATTTATAACCATGTTGTTTTCTGATGTGATGTGCTGAGGCCTGAGTGGTAAAAAGAATGAACTGTTTAATTAACACAAGCAGCAAATGACGTCTTTTTTTTTCCAAATGCCTCATGGCTGCAATGCATATTCATGCTTTATTTTCCAAATCAGATTTAAACTGCAGTGGAAGCTGTAGGCAGGAAAACATAGAAATAACTCATGGTTTTACTGCATTTCCAGACACATGCACCTGTGTTTTTATCCTTACACTCTCTGACTTGGGGATGGGGAGGGAATAGTCTAAAATGAATGACAAAATTTGCACTTTAGCCTTTTATTTTGCATGTTGCATTAATTTTTACATTTTGTGAAACATGTTGCAATCTAGCTGATACTTATGTGAATAACTGTTTGAATGTGTCCTTTTGTCTTACAGCAGTTACTTGTAGAAGTGTATTTTTAAACCTGATCTGTTCCCACTCATTCTCCAAAGCTGTTAGTCAGCTTAGTTTCTTGTTTTGATGTTGACTTATCTGTTTTTTCTCTTCTTTTTGAAATATTCTTACTTACTGAAAAAATTTTTAGTCAGTGTATCTAGGAGAACTCATGTTGGATAACTTCCCTGTGCTAAAATAAATGATCCCCTTGTATACGACTGTAAAAGCTGTGTTAAAGCGTTCAACCTGTAGCATAGACTTCTATTCCAGTTATTGTGAACAAAATCTACATTCTACTGGAAATTCTGCTTTAAAATCTTGCCACCGCCTTCTTCACTGTAGGTTGCCTTTCCTGCCCCAAGTGTCTTCCCCCAAGGACAAAGGTGGGAGGCCTCAGTGTAAACTTACTTGCCAAAAGTGATAGGAGTTTAAAATATTGCTTCAGAAACAGATTACATGTCATGATTGTTTGTTTGAGTACCTTTTCTTAAACTCTGAAATACAAAGGTTAAATTTGTATATAGCTTCTGATGATAATTTCTCCAGTTATGATTATTTTGAAGGAAAAGTCTAGGTCACATAATGGCAATGAAATCCTTAACAACCTTCTGTATTTACAGAGCTCCTAATGTTCTCTTTCTCTGATGCCAAAGTCCTTGTACCTTCCAAGAAACCTCTGCAGTGTTTTGTCTAAAATCTGCAATGTATTACATTTGTGGAGACAGCTTCTGCAAAAAAACAGACATGGGAGTAATGACTTCACTGAGTCTCCTAGCATTATAGAAGGAATACAGGTGTGAGCAGCAACTGCTGGCTCATGTCAGCTGTGTCCATCTTAACAATGGTTTTTATTAAACATAACTACAATTAAGACCATTTTTTGAGGGGACACGGAGAAGAGTGTACAAATCGTGCTAATATTTTGAAATAGTTTTTCATGAGCCAAGTGTTCTTTTATTCTGTTGCTAAACACTGGTTTAGGTTAAAGGATGCTTCTGAGAAAAATGGGAACGTAATATGCTTATGGAGTCTATATAGAGAGTGTAAAATTTAGAAGGAATTCGTATCCAACAGAATAACTTGAAAAAGTTGCCTTAACTTTGCTTTGCTGCTAGGTGATGATGAGAGCTTTCACATAGTTTGTGCTGAATGCTCAGTTCAGACTTCAGTAATAACAAAAAACTTTCTGGTTTGTTTTATTTTTAGATGAAATCAACTGGCCTGAGAAGGATGAAGCACCACCTCCAGATGCCCAGGATCTGATTACCCTGCTGCTCAGGCAGAATCCTTTGGAAAGACTGGGAACAGGTTAGGAGGCACTAATTTTAAATTGTCAATGTTCTAGCAATAGCTTCTGTGTTCAGCTTTGGGAGCTTCTGTTCATCTGTTTGTTTTACTTGGGAAACATCTGTCCAGACAAGCAGTATGACAACTTGCTATTATAACCAGTGGTATTTTATAGATTCACACTAGTAATATGAACTTAACAAGATGATGGCTGACTTTTTTGGAGTTTATGTGCTCGTTCGCATTTACTCTTAAGTTGATAAATATAGCAAATTTCTCAAAGCAGTTAGCCATTGGATGGCGTTTCTTCATGAATACAGTGTTAAATAACTAAACACTGAAATAGAGAAGGGGAATCCATACACAACTTCCTTTTTTTAGAAGTACCTTAACCTGGCAAATTAGTTCCTCTTAAGTTTTAGGGTGGGTGATGAGTATTCAAACTAGTTAGTCAGAAATGATTCACTGAGGTTGTGTGGTGAAAAGTCTTGTCGTTCTCATTCATCAAGCCCTACTGCCTTGTACAAAAAAGAATTAAAATATAAGTGTGAATGTTAAGAAAGTATTAGGACTAGTGAGCCTGCATAGGCTAATGAAAGAACTGTATGTTTATGTAATAGTTTGTTTTTCACTTGATGGAGCAGGATTTGTTGGAGACTTTCTGTGAGAGGCAGTGGTCAGATTGTGCTACATATTTTTAGACCTCATTTAAAAAGAAGTTTTAAGAATCAGTTCTTAACTGGCCTTACCACAACTGCTCAGGGGAAACATGAGTATAACCCAGACCCTGAGTATTGTTGACATGGTCCCAAATGACATGTCTTCCTTTGGTTTCCTTTGGGAGATGGTGATGTGACTGAGATGAATGAACTGCATGTCCCTCCCCGCATGTCTGGGATCTGTGGAAACAACCTTTAGACTTCTCTGTAACTGGTGATGTGGAGCAAGTGGCAGCCAGCAAAGTTTATTGGTCCCTTGCCCCATGAAGTGTCATGCCCTGATAGCTTCTGCATTTGCTGCCTACTTTGTCTGCTGCAGAAGGCACTACTGCCAAAGGCAAAATTAAAATCCACAACTAGTTTTATTGCCTTATTTTAAGTATATTTTTTCAGGCATTGGTTCATTGCCAGGATGCTTTTTCCTGTTAAACAGTGTTAATTCAAGACTGTGAGAGGCTGGGTCAGAAGTGGATTGTAAATTCTACCTCTTGCTACAGCTGATTGAGAATTTGAATTGGATAGAATGAGTCTGGCTTAACTACTGAAATTGTCAGTGCCACCACATGGAGCACCTGTGATGCTCATTTAGGGACTGATGTATTTAAAGTGCTTGGTCTTTGTAAGAGTTGGCAGTCTGAAGAAGGACATCAGGCAGCCATTTCTTTGAAGTGTGGACAGAAACCACAGCAAAGTTGTGGATTCTTTAGGTGTTAGAATCAGCTCACAGAAGTGAAGGCTGCAGTGTGATGGGTCCCATGAGGGCACTGAAAAATAGCATGGTTTATCCCACGTTCCATCACGCATTTCAAATGACAGTCCTGTCTGTTTAATACATATTAGCAAGCTACATAGCACTTCATGAAAATCGTAATTGTTTATTTGCTCAGGAATGGCATAGGCAAGTTGAAGGAAGAGAGAAAGGTACTGGTTTTGAAGAAGGAAAATGACATTAAAAAGACTTATTTGGGTGTGAAGTGTCTGATACTAATCAGGAATTGTACAGTTCTGATGTAGCACATTACTGTGCTCAGAAGAATATTCAGTCCTTAGCTAGTGACTTAGATGAAATGTGATTTTGGTCTCCTTTGGGAAGATTTGGGTTATATTAATTTTTCCCTGGTGCAGTCAGAAAAGCAAAGGACCTAACCTAGAAATCCTAACACTGATTTAGAAACCAATCCTGGAGATTTCACACTTCTTCTGTGGTTCTCTCCTTACTCAGCCTTGACATCCAGAAGTATATATGCTGTATCAATGTGCTGGGTTGACCTGGCTGCCCACCAGGTACACACCAAGCTGGTCTGTCCCTCCCCTCCTCAGCTGGACGGGAGAAGAAAATATGCAAAAGGCTCATGGGTTAAGATAAGGACAGAGAGTTACTGCCATGTGCAAAGCAGAGTCAACTCAAGAAAGTTAGTTTATTGCCAGTTAACAATGGAGTAGGATAATGGACAATAACAACAAATCTAAAAGCACCTTCCCTTCACTCTTCTCTTCTCCCTGGACACAACTTCACTTCTGATTTACTTCCTCCCTCTGAGCAGTGCAGGAGACGGGAAAAGGGGGTTGTTGTCAGTGCATCATATGCTGTCCCTGCTGCTTCTTCCTTGTCATGCTCTGCCCTTGCTCCAGTGTGCATCCCTTCCATGGAGCACAGTCCTTCAGGAATAAGACTGCTTCAGCATGAATTCCCTGTGGAGTCACAAATCCTGCCATCAAATGTGCTCCAGTGTGAGCTCCTTTCTCCACAGGACCACAGATCCTGTCAGGAGCCTGCTCCAGCAAGGGCTTTTGCATGGGATCACAGTGTCCTTCAGGCATCCACCTGCTCCAGCATGGGGTCCGCCAGGGACTGCACTGGCACAGCTGCATCACCACGGTTTTCACTACAGGCTGCAAGGGAATCTCTGCTCCAGCATCTGGAGCACCTCCTGCCCCTCCGGCATTAGTCTTGATGTCTGCAGGGTTGTTCATCTCACCTGTTCTCACTCCTCTTTTCTGGCTGCTGTTGTGCAGCAGTCTTCCNTCCTGTCAGGAGCCTGCTCCAGCAAGGGCTTTTGCATGGGATCACAGTGTCCTTCAGGCATCCACCTGCTCCAGCATGGGGTCCGCCAGGGACTGCACTGGCACAGCTGCATCACCACGGTTTTCACTACAGGCTGCAAGGGAATCTCTGCTCCAGCATCTGGAGCACCTCCTGCCCCTCCGGCATTAGTCTTGATGTCTGCAGGGTTGTTCATCTCACCTGTTCTCACTCCTCTTTTCTGGCTGCTGTTGTGCAGCAGTCTTCCCCTTCTTAAATGTGTTATCCCAGATAATGCTGATCAGCCAGTGGTGGGTCCATCTTGGAGCCGACTGACACGGGCTCTGTTGGATGTAGAGAAACCTCCTAGCAGCTTCTCCCAGAAGCCACCTCTGCAGCCCGCCCCCCCCACCAAAACCATGCGACGGAAACCTCATACGTTCAAGCTGGCAGCAGGTCTTGCTGCTGCAGGTTAATTGTTCAGTTTTTAGAATTAGATATATGCTTGTTGATGATATCATCTCCCATCTTCCCAGGAGAAAATGTCCAGTATTCCATTGTGTTCTTGTAGTTGTTTGGTAACTTGTGTAATTGTTTTAACAAGTGTAATTATTTAACACACATTACAACAAGCAGGCAGTAATCAATAAGAAGATGAATTCCTATAGAATTGTGTATTACTGCCTTAAAACACCAAAAGGATCTCTAGGTCAGCATTAGTATTTATATTGAGCAACTATTAAGAATCATTCTGCATTATTTTATAACTTGTACTTACTCACCTAGTGCATATATTTGTACTTTTTATAACTACTACTACTATATCTCATGATTCTGACTGATGAGTAGCTGACCAAAATATCCAGAAGAAATAGAAATATTAGAAGGAGGAAAATGGTAAAATAATGCCTCCACTGTTAAAGAAATGGCCACAACAAAGCAGAGACAAGTGAGATCTCTGACAGGTTTAGGATATTCAAATGGAAATGGGTAGTAGATGTTCATGCACACAACGATGACTATGCCTTTCCATGACTATTTGTATTATTGGCCAGGGATTTAGCTCTAGTTCAGTTAATGTCAGAGGATTTGGTGTGGATTTCTCAGTGTTTTTTGTTCTGGCTCCCCCAGGTGGTGCATATGAAGTAAAGCAGCACCAGTTCTTCAGGAGCCTTGACTGGAATAGTTTGCTGAGGCAGAAAGCAGAATTTATTCCACAGTTGGAATCTGAAGATGACACAAGTTATTTTGACAGTAGGTATTTTATGGTATTTAAAATAAAAAAAGTGATGAATGCCTTGTTTAAATAATCACTGTCTTTGGCTCTTGCAAGCCCCTTTATCAGGATCACTTGCAGCATGCAGTTTCACTGGTGGGTTAACATTTCAGCAGAAATGATCTTTAGAATAAAATTTTACTTTCATTTAATATTAAAGCTTGCTATCAGTTTTTCTTGATAAATCAAAATATTTTATTTCCCTTGTCTGTAGCTCGTTCTGAGAAATACCACCATATGGAAACTGAGGAAGAAGATGATACCAATGATGAAGATTTTAATTTGGAGATAAGACAGTTTTCCTCATGTTCACACAGATTTTCAAAAGTAAGTAAAAATTGCTGTAATCTTTGTATGTATTGTGTACATAAGCATTTTTCAACTTTTACAGAGTTTGGAAATGATAAATATAGAAGAGATGTATAGGGCATTGTTTTTTCAAAACCAGTGAAGTTAACTGAAATTGAGCAGGAATACAATGAGTAATAGTAAATCAAAACATGGGAAGATCCTGTAAGAAAGTTTTCTTGAATCTCTAAGTTACTAATGGAAAATTATGATGGTATTTTCTGTAGAAAATTCATGATGGCATAGTAGAACAGTTAGGGGAACCGTTCTGTTAAATGTCAATACATGTTCTTTACATTGTTTCTCCTGTGCGTAGTTTTCCTGTTGCTCCAGTTATGTCCTTGCAGGTGATAGCATAAGAAAGATTACAATACTACCTTATAGTAGCTTATACTTTAATGATAGTAGACTGAAGAGGAAAAGCAAGGTGATGGTTATCATTTGTTTTAGTCAAGGAGAAATGTGGATTTGAGGGAGTGATTTGAGTGCTCTGAACTGAAGGTAAAACTGGCTGCCCAGAAGGTAGCATACTTCTGCAGTAGAGGTGAGAGCTAGTTTTTGCTGGTCAGAGCACACTAGTAGGAACAAAGTGGACATGTTGAAGAAATACACTGAAAGATGGATTGGTGGGAAATGGTGGAAGTGGAATACCTAATGAGTGAGCTTTTAGTCTTAACATAGCATTCAGCAGTTGTTTTCAAAAGTTTCTTTAAACTATTTTAGAAGCTGTTTAAAGGTATTTGGGATGTGTCTATTTATATTTTGTCTTGTGTTATGCCTTAATAAACTGGTGGATTTTATGCCGGCTGTGACACCACATGTGTTGTGTCTGTGATAGCATGGAAGAGCAGAGATAGGACTTGTGGATGTAGTTGTGCTCATTCTGTGTAAATTCCTTACACTGACTTGGTGCTGTGTTTCAAATTCAGACACTTGTAATTTACATGGTCTCTTTGGAGCTAACTTTGTTGGGAGGCAGTGGACACAAGCTAAGATACTGAAAGTTTTGTCTGAAGGCAAACACTTCTTTACTCTGAGGGAGATCAAGCATCAGACAGGTTGTGGAGTCTCCATCCTTGGAGATCTTCAAAAGCTTTGTACATGGTCCTTAGCAACCAGCTCTAGGTGATCCTGCTTGTGCAAAGGGATTGGACAACATGACCTACAGGGGTTCCTTCCAACCTTGTACTGTGGTTCAGCGTCTGTCCTTCTGGAAGCTCTGTTACACACTGATTGTTTGATTGGTTAATGCTGTTATGTCATTGCATCTCTACCTGTATCTCCTAGACTCTGTGCTGTTTGTCAGCTAAGCAAATAAGAGATCAGAGTTTATTTTTAATAGCACATGTGTTTATTCTTGAATTCAAGTGCATTCAGATTACTTTTTCTGCTTTCCCCACCTGACTGGTAGATACTATGGCAGTGTTTTGGGGGTTCGGGCTTTTTGATCTTGGTTGGCTTTATGGTTATGAATTAATCCAAGATATGCATTAATTTTGTGACTGAGAATCACAAAGGGTATGGATTTTGTTTGTACTGTCTTGTTTCACACTGTGAAATGAGGAGCAAATATATTAATTCATAATGAGAACAGGCTGTATTTGTATACTCATATGTGAGGAGCCAAGAAAACAAAATATGAAAGCATTTTAAGAGCACAGACTCCTGGAAGTTTGAAAGATTCAAGAATTTTGAAGTTTGCACTCTGAAATACTGTATAAGCATTTAGAATCATAGATCCTGTGTATGATTTTTTATATCAAATATGTCAGTGATTAATTGATTTGGGTTTTTTTTTTTTTGTCTGTAATAGGTTTTTAGTAGTATAGATCGAGTCAGTCAAACACAAGGTGAAGACAAGGAAGATGCAGGAGACAAAACAAAAAATGTTACATTGCCATCTGTGGAGTCTTTAAGCTGGAGTTCAGAATATTCTGAAATGTGAGTAGAAGGAGGTGCTGGAAGTGGTCTATATCCTGCTTGCCAGGTAGCAGGCCTTCTCGTCTCAGTAATGGCTTGAGAGTTTGTTTATTTTTAATGCAGGCAACAAATATCTACATCCATCTCATCTGAGACTGAGAGTAGCCGGCAGCAACGCAGTTCGGGTTTGCTTCCAAAGTTGTCCATATCAGCTGAAGGAGAACAGGATGATTCCACCAGCTCAGTGGGACTCCGGGAAGACCGGGAAAAGTCTGCGTTTGTGAGTGATGAAATAGGGCAAGATGAACCTGAAGTAACCACTCCAGCAAGTACAATCAGCAGCTCCACGCTGTCAGGTAAATTCACAGTGGGTCTCTTGACTGACAGCACTAGAAACAGTAACAGACTTTCTTTGTTTGGCAGTAGTATTCAAAGATTTAGAATTCATGTATTTCAGAACCGCTTTAAAAAAAAAGTTATCCCAACAGGGATCTGGTTCGAGCGCAGGCTTAAGCTAACAAAATTTCATGAAAACATGAGAAAGTTTCAATGTTTTTGGAAATGACATCATTTGGTGTCACCATACTGACTCTGGAGGATTGCTAAGCAAGTGAACAAAATGGTGACTTGACCATAGAGCCTTTGCAGGATTCTTCTGTGAAGAAAAGGAGTCTTTAACATTTAAAGCATGCTATTTTTATCTTTTCTCACCGGAATTTTTGATCTTTGGTCATCATGGAGTCTGCCATATTGCTTTTTTCTCACACATGTGCTTTGCCAGGGGATGCCAGCACAAAACATGCAGGCACCAACTTTAAAGAATAAGTGTATAAATTTACTATAGTGCAAAACAGTAAAGAATTACAAAACAAGCAAAGAATTATAAGCTTAGCAATGCACCTAATCATTACTACAAAGAGTGACTATAGTGATTAGGAAAGATATATCACCAATTATCCTATTAATACGTTGCTGTCATCCAGACCTGCACGTCAGCTGGTCACAGCAAAAGGTCTGAGAACCGCACCCAGTAGCTGGGAAATCCTACTCAGTGTGTCCCCTTGTAGGTGAGGTCTCAGTCTTTGCTGTGAACAGATCCAGCTTTTGTGTTGTTAAACAAACAAGATTATTTATTTAGTGTGGAAAATATCTGTCTTTCTTCTCTCCTTGGTTTTCACCCAAAGCCTTGCCAAGGCTCAGAGGAAAATCACAGAATCAATTGGACCAACTGTCGAAAGATAGATGCATTCATATCTGATAAGGCCAGCCATCTACTTCCATGGCCTTAACTAGTCTCTAAGTACAGAAAGATACATTCATAACAAACACAAATCTTTACAAATTAAGCAGAATTTTGGCTAATAAGCGTGGCTAAATATAACATCTAGAGGTCAGTTCTGGCTCAGAGCCTGTTGTTCAGGCCTCAGCACTTCAATTGGTCCTTTGACCCATGGACAGACTACAGTCACCATAACGGTGCATCTACTGTTACAATTTTGGATTTAGGTATTAAACATAGAGGCAGCACTTCTGGATCTTTGATTAACTGTTGCTCCTGTTCATTACTCAGTGCCACATTTCGCATCCCTTCTAAAACACACTTGATCAGTTGCATAAAACATGAAATTAGACAGGGGATACAAATTAAACTGGTAGCTGCACAAAGGAGAAAGAAAAATGCATGCTCAATCCATGGTTCCCCTGGCAGCCATGAGAAAAAGTCCACTTTCTAACTAACCTTTCCGCATTGAGGTACATGAGCTAGCTTTCTCATTTCCTTTGTTATCTGCTTCACCATTTTTCCATTATCAATTTGTCCTCTTTCATCCATGAAAATCAATCAAGGTTCATATTGGTTTTCGTACTAACTTGCATGGATAATATCCTTTTGCAAATAGGCCATTGTGGTAGACAGGCAAATTCAGTCACACAGGATCTGTAAAACAAGATTCTATAACCTCTAGTTATTCTTGCATATAATACTTGGTTGCAGGGACATATTCCCATTTTTCTTGCCCAGGTTTCATGATTAAAACAGTATTGTTCTTCCCTGCGGCTATTTCTTCAGCTGGTATGGGAGGGCCATTTGGTGCTCCATTATTAAGACAGATGTATCTGAAACCCTTATCTCTACAAATAATGGTGACTTGAGCTGGATCTCCTTTTTTCACAGTTGTTTTTAAAACTGGCAATATCAATAACTGTGCTAATCATGTTCACCATTATTTAATGAAATTATTTTTATTTCTCCTTGATAATCTGCATCAATTACTCCCCCATAACATCAACACCTTCTAAGGTCAAGCTTGAGCAAGCAGTTATCAACCCAAAATGTCATGGAGGAATTTGAGTTCCTGTTCCGGTATTGATAACTCTTACATGCTTTTGATTTATTCTAATAAATTCTAATGCATAAAGGTCCAGTCTGGCAGCCTTCAGAGTGGCTCTGTAAGGGACATCGCTCCCAGAAAGATTTCTCAGTAAATCAAAGTCTCGCTCACTGTTGGTGGTTGTATTTGCAAATTGGGTGAGTCACGTGCATCTAGCGGGTTTCCATTTCTCTAATGGGCCTAATGGTTAGGATATATAGTGCATCTGTGAGATGAGTTCTCCATCAGGACAGGATCCCATCTCCTAATTTTTTCAACTGCTCTTGCAACAATTCATCCATTCAGTCAATCCTGTGGCTTGTAGATAGTATGGTATTTGAAAAACCCAGTGGCTATTTTACTGCTCCCCATATTGTTGAACAAATTTATTTTTGAAATTAAGCTCAGTGTCAGTTTGGATCTGTAAGGGAATTCCATAGTACGAAATTACTAGACCTGTAGTATAGAGGGTACTGTAGTGTGTAGCATTTTTACAAGGATGGGCAATCAAATACCCAGAATATGTACCTACAGCTGTACAAACATACTTACACCCTCGGACCTGGGGTAAAGGTACAACATAATCCATTTGCCAAATTTATCCTGGCAATTTTCCCCTACCTTAGTGTCCTCTTGTAGTATTTGACACTGGGCATTTCTGAGTTTGTTGGCATATGGGACACTGGGCAATTAGAGTTTTGATCATATCAAGTGGCATTATTATGCCACATTCTTGATCCCACCTGTAAGTGGCTTTTTCCTGGAGATGCCTGCATTTTTGGTGTGCCCATTTTGCCAAGCCTTCATAACCCTTCTTCTGAGGGAATTCCAATTCAGCTTGGGAAGTCTTTGCTCTATTGTTTGCAACAGAGTTATGAAGTTGTTCTAATGTGTCCATTTTACTTTGAGCATCCGCATGAAACATGGTCACCTTGGTCCTTTGTATTGTTACCCAAATATCTTTCTACACTTTCTTTCCCCAGACATCCTCAGAATATATTTTCCAATCTTTGGCTATGCAAGTTGGTAGCCAAGTAGCTAACCCATTAGCTACTGACCATGAGTCTTTGTATAGATGTCATTCTCCTAGGTCTTCTTGCTTTAAAGCCATATAGGTGGCGTTATAATTCAGCGTATTGGCTGCTTTTTCCTTTCCCTGTTCTTTCTAAAAATTTCTCTGAATGGGGATGGTAGGCTGCCACTTTCCAAAACCTCTTTCCTCCTCTCCTCCTCTTTCCTCCGTCAGTTGATCCATCACTAAACCAAGCATGTTCCTTTACAACAGAACTTAGTAATTGATCTAAAGTTTTCCCCCATTGTACGGGAGATTCCTTTTCAGCTGTAAAATCAGGAATTATTTCTTGATCCCCTTGCAGGGGCAGTAACCACCTGCTTGTAGAGAGTAGCTGCTCTGCCAAAGCCCCCCTTGAACTTCACCACTTCAACACAATGCTACACCACTGTGTGTTTTTAATTGAGACATCTCAATGATTTCCACCTTTCAGAACTGGCAGAGTTTTCTTTGACTTGTGGAACTCACTTTTGACACTACAAATCTAGGAGGAAGTGTTGCAAACTGTTGCCTACCTAATTATTTTATTTGCTTTATTCATCCTTCTCCCTGCTCAACTATATGTACTTTCATTTCAGTAGGCTTCAGGGCCTTAGGGTCTTACCTACACATCTCCCTGTCTACTGCTTATTTCTATTTTATACCTTACTGAGTTTTTTCAAGATACACCTTTCTCTTCCCATACTCTAATTTCCCATGTAGTCCACATTTTCTTCCCCCTTTCTTCTTTCCTTTTCTGGAGAAAAAAATTTCCTCAGGCTCATCCCTCTCCTTCCATTGTCTAAAACCTTGACCTTGATTGTACAGTATCCCAAGTCTTGCTTGCTATCCCCTTACTCCCATGTTATGATGTTGGTGTTAGTAAAGCAGTTGCAGTGATAACTCAGACCGTGTAATCCCCTTCTTTCATTTATCAGTTACACTTGAGAGTCATTTTGTTTTTCTGTGGTCCATTAGCAAAAGGATATTCAGGGACCTTAAAGAAATAGTAGGCATCGTTGCTGTCTTTAAATAGCTGGCCTACCTATGGTGCACATTCATAAAGTCGTAGAGCTGTTCTGCGACAAATTTGAGTTTTTGCTGAAAAGCTGTGCTGATTGTTCACATGACAGAAGGACCTTATTTGGGTTTTTTCATTGTTTGAAACATTGTGATTCTTCTTCCATTCAGTATTGTTGAAGTTCATTACCTATGAAAGACTAAGACCAATGTGGTTGTAGAACTGAGTTTAGTGGTGCTGAGTGTCTTTCTCCTTGTGGTAGAAAACCATGTGTATCATAAAAGCACAAGTTAATAACTTTTTAAAAATTGCACTTAGTATTATAATTATTTTGAAAAAGTTGTTATGCTGATAGCAACTTATGCAGGATTGGAGCATTTTGTTTACTTTAGGAGGCGTTTACATGAAAAGTATTAAGCTGAGTGCTGCTTATTGAAATAGAAGACTTGCTTCAGCTTCTGTCTCTTATCAGTGACTAGATAAAACTGTTGCTTCAATACAGTCCATTAAAGTATACATTCTGTAAGTCTGGAAGAATCACTCAGATTTCCGCAATTTTGTTCCATGAATTTGTTAACAGAAAGAAAAACTTGCATCTCACCGTTGTACCCTTTCCCCTTCTTGCCCCCTAGTTTTTCCTCAATGTGTTTATCCCTTCTTTGTACAGTTGGCAGTTTCTCAGAACACTTAGATCAAATAAATGGAAGAAGTGAGAGTGTGGACAGTACGGATAACTCCTCAAAGCCAGCTGGTGAAGCTGGATCTCACATTGCTCGTCAGCGATTGGAAAGCACAGAGAAAAAGAAGATCTCTGGAAAAGTCACGAAGTCCCTTTCTGCAAGTGCTTTGTCCCTCATGATCCCAGGAGGTACAGATAAATACTTTTGGTTGAAATGCTATGCCCTATGCAACTTTACAATGGTTTATGACACAAATGCAAGATTTTGGAGAGTTCTGTATCACACATTTTTGTTATTCACTTGCATGACTAGAAGGTGCAATCTTGTCAGCAAGTTGTGGTGATCACATTACAGCTAAGGGACCTTCTCCGACAACAGAAATGTAACTTAGTGGTGACTTTTTTTGACTGTGTGCATGCACAGCAGAATGTGACTTCAGTCCTTGGTCCTTCCTCCTGTAGGGTTGTAGCTTAATTAGCTCCCTGCGTATGGCTCAGCAGCACAGTCAGGATGACCACTTCTCTTTTGTCCCCCATAAGAAAAGCTGATAAGCACTGGGGAGCAGTGTCACGAAAACAGAAATAGCACGTAGGCTTCTATTTGTGCTAGACTGACTTAGATGAAGTGCTCAAAATTTGGAGGCAGAAATAATGCTATAAGTAAGTGGAAGTATAACAGTACTATTGAGTGTTTTCACATGAAGCATTGGTGCTTTGCTGTGTCATAGTTCAGAATTGAAGTCCAAACTTCTCAAACTGCTGCAACTGTATTCACATTTGCACAAGCATGAGTACATAATGCATTTAAGAAAACAGTGTAAAAGGAAGTTGTAACTGATGTTGTTGCAAGAAATTCTTGTGGTCTTAGACGATGTAGCAGAATGTAGAAACAGAGGCTCGGTATGAGCATTGAGTTACTGTCCTAGGTACCAAATAAATATTGTTGTTTAATTGCAGTAGTCTTTATCTATTATATAACTGAAACCAAGAAAATAGCTAGGATTTGTTAAGCACTGCTGGATGATTTGAAGGATGGTTTTGGGTGTACTTACAATAAAATCTGATACCAAACTCTGATTTTCTTTTCATTAATACTTATTAGAACAAGGCTGAGAATTGTTCTTGCAAAGTAAGCAATGAGTGTGTTTCCTGTCCAAAAGGAAAAAGCAGTCTACATCTAACAAGTTAACCCTTGCATGAAAAAATAATGTTTACACTACAGGGAAGAAAAGTTAGTTTTAATATCTGATCGTTGGTTAAACTTCTCATTCACTAATATGCACACCAGGTGAGGAAGAGTGGTTGTTTATACAAAGATGACACAAAGGTGTCATAAAACTAAACAAAATTTGTGTGTACTTAGAATGTACCCTAATAGGAAGATCTTTTTTCTTATAGATGTGTTTGGTGTTTCTCCTTTGGGAAGTCCTATGTCTCCCCATTCCCTGTCATCAGATCTTTCATCGTCCCGAGATTCATCTCCCAGCCGTGATTCATCAATTGCGGCTGCAAGTCCTCATCAACCGATTGTAATTCACAGTTCAGGAAAAAAGTATGGCTTCACCATCCGCGCAATCAGAGTTTATGTGGGTGACAGCGATATCTACACTGTGCACCACATTGTTTGGGTAAGACAGTGCTTTTTTTGGCGATACGTAGCCACTGAAAACTGTAATGGTGTGTTCACTTTTCTTTGTGCCTGTGACATCTGTTTGTTAAGAATTACTGTGTAAATCATGGTATGCCAAGCAGTTTTCCACCCCTTCTTACCATGCATGAAAACTGCCCTGCTGTAGCAACAAGCAGTGTTTCAGTGAGCTTTGAAACCATTCTAGGCACCATCTAAATATAAAGTTTGAGTAAGTAGTTGATGGTGAAAGGGCTGGATGTATTTTTCTTTTCTTTCGTTGTATAACTTAGTAAGTTTCTTCATTGCCAGTGGATTTTATAGAAAGAGTTCATTAAACAAAGGCTACTCTTGAAAGTATGAATGTTAAACGGGAGTTCATTTTCTGGGTATTCTCTTTGTCTCGGTTTTTCAGAATGTGGAAGAAGGAGGTGCGGCTTACCAGGCAGGTTTGAAAGCTGGAGACTTGATTACTCATATCAATGGAGAGCCAGTGCACGGTCTTGTTCATACGGAAGTTATTGAGTTGTTGTTAAAGGTAATTGTTGGACAACTGGGATACAAAGCGATTGCTGTTTTCACCAGTGACTGAGGGGTTATGTTTGTTTCCTTGAGATAAGTTAGTAGATTTTATGGTTGTTAGAAGTACAAACTCTAATCGACTATTGCCACATATCTGGAGAAAAGTCAGTGACTTTCATATATCCTGCTATGATTTTAGTTTCCTTGGCATAGCTCAGCGTTGATGCTGAAATAGCCGAATTAGATTCAAGGCAGTGACACAAAGAGATGTCTGTCTCTCAAAAAAATTTACATTTTCAAGCACTTGCTTGAATGCCTACATTTTCATCAGGTAATTCAGGCTTTTGATGATTATGATACTTGTAATTTTTCCTCTTTTAAAGTGAAATCAGTGAGAAGAAGTAAAAACAAAGAACATGAAATATTTCCTTGCCTCCTACACAAGAGATTGCCTTTCGTAATCTTTGGGTCAAAAATAGTTTTGTGTAACATATAGACAGGCATGTCTGACAGAGCTTCTTTGAGTAATGAAATTCTCCTCCTGGAGCTGGACTTTTATGAATAATCTGTCACAGTTTTCTCTTATGGAGTTTTTTGAGGTCTGTCCTATTAGAAAATGATATTTTTCCCTTGAAAACAAACAAACAAAACCCTTCAACTTTTCTGAACGAACTTTTCTCAATGAATAGTATCTTAGCTTTTCTCTATAGCTCATCATATCTCAGTTTTCATGTAATCTTTTCAGCATAGGCTGTAGGTCAGAATTACTGTAGACCGCTATATATTTACTCTCTTTATTATTAGCAATTCATGCTGTAACATGCAGAGCTTTGCTTGTCAAACGGAGTAGTCAGCTATAAAAGTAAAAAAAGGCACTGGAAAGCAGTGAAGTAATGGTGAAATATAAATTGCTAAGGAAAGACGCAAAATGTACTTTTCCTTAAGTCTTTATTTTCTTTCTCTGAAACCAGCAGGAACTTCCAAATTTTTCAGTTTTCTAAGAAATATGTGAGAGAAAATTCTGTAATTTTAGGCAGTTGGGTGTGCAGTTGCTTTCTGTGTGGGATACAGCAAAAGACAACCTTGACAATCCTGCTCACTACTTACAAGAGTAAACTCCAAACAAGAAATCACTATTTATCCAAATGGGCTGTATCTTAAATTAATTTGGGCTATTGGAATTTCATTGAAAGAAATTCACTGTAGTGATGTACGGTGCTGAGCAAGAGATATGGATTATTAGAACATAAAATCAGCAGAAAATACCTATATTATTTATTGAGTCATCTGTTTGTGTAATCAGTGCTAAAAAGCTTAGCTTAATTCTATTTGTTACCTCTTTTGAACAAGATGAAAGGATGTTTTGGGATTGACAGTGAAGATTTAATTTTTCTCCTCTGTTTCATCGCTCTATCCTGAAACATGAATGAACAGTGAATGGACCACTGCACAGTTACGGCTATTCTGTGGGGGAAAATAGAATGTTTCTGTAGAATCTTACATCTTGAAAATTACAGTCTTGATCAGTCCTTTGTCTCCTCCCATCTAGCTACAATTATTGGAGTTTCTTCTTGTCCTGAAGATGGAATGGTGGAAGTTAGAAAATGTGGCAAAATTGGAGAACTTCCCAATCATCATTTATTTGACATGCCTAGCAACATCTGCTTAGGGTTCCCTGCACTCTTATTCTGATGCTGGAGTTCCTTCTTGTTGCATTCACTTTTGTGGTGTAGATTCAATTCAAAGCAAAGTTGTCTTGTTACTTGTATTACTCACACTTACAGTATCTTCCTTCATTTTGTCAGAGTGGCAACAAGGTCTCAGTAATGACAACTCCTTTTGAAAACACTTCCATCAAGACAGGACCTGCCAGGCGAAACAGCTACCGGAGCCGAATGGTCAGGCGCAGTAAGAAGACCAAGAAGAAGGAGAGTTTAGAGAGGTGAGTAATCCTTTGCTTTCACAGTGAATGTGTTCCGTGTGTGCGTGTATNTGTATTTATGTAAAAAAAAAAAAAAAAAAAAGAAAATATGAAATTAATGCAGTTTTCTCTCTTGTCTTCTACGTATTTTTGCCTTCTTCTCTGGTCTTGTAATCTTTTTTGCCTAAACTAGTTCTGCTAAAATAATCTTTAAAAATTCTGCATGGTAAACAACTATATATGGGGAAGAAAGTTAATAAATGAGGTTTTTATTTGGTTTAAGTATATCTTTTTGTACTTGTTTAGTGAAATGCCCTAGTGCTAAGTTTTTGAATATTTGTTGTTTGATGACAAGCTTATGTGTATTTTGTAAATGCAGCTCTAATACTTTATAGATATTCCTTCAGTTTTGGTGAGTTCTTAAATCATTAAAATGAAGATTTATACTCATAAAGAGGTAATTGGTCTTCTGAAATACAGTATGCAAATTTTAGTACAAATAGATTTAATTGCAATATTTATCCCACCTATTAGCAAACCAGGATGTTTTCTGAACTTCGTGCTCTGCACTGGTTTGCTTTCATGTAAAGATAGATTTAATATGTATGTAGTGGAAGAGGGAACCAATGTCAGCTTGCAAGAATTTTGCCTGTGCTAATAGTGTCTTCTCTGCATCTTAACTTATGATTAATGCTGTGCTGTGCTTTTTTCACATAAGGAGAAGATCTCTCTTTAAAAAGCTGGCAAAGCAACCCTCGCCTCTTCTTCATACCAGCAGAAGTTTTTCCTGCCTAAACCGATCACTTTCTTCAGGGGAGAGCTTGCCTGGATCTCCAACCCACAGCTTATCTCCTAGATCTCCTACTCCAAGCTACCGTTCCACTCCTGATTTCCCATCAGGTGAGTGTGAAGAAGTGGAGAGCAGAGGGAAAGGACTTGAAGAATATTGTGCTTCCTGTGGGCCCCTACAGATCTGATGCACTCTGCTAAGAGTAGTCACCTCTGACAAGTATAGTCATTGAACAGCTCATTTCTGTCTGGAAAAGGCAAAAATATTCCTGATGCAAAATCAAAGCTGTTTTTATGATACAGAAGCTCATATAAAGGAATTGTCTGTTCAAAGTTTGTCCCAGTGTTAAGTCTCAGTTCAGTGGCTGTAAGTTTAGTAACAAACAATCCCAATCTGCAGCAAAAAGGAGAATCTTGCCTAAGAGAGGCTAACTGATAAAAGGGTGAAACTGATCTTAATTCAGTACATATGGAACTAGCATGGGCACTCATGAATGCAGATTATTGATGAAAAGATCAGCTGAATGCTGATATATGCATCTTTTTGCCTCCTAAGCCTGCCCTTTTTTCCTGTTTTACTACTGTTACAATTGAAATTAGAAGTTAACTGCTGTTGTACTATCCCTTGGCAAAAGTAAATAATCTGGAAAGCCTTGATCATTGCTTTGAAGTAGCAGAAATCATTAGCTATTCTTTTTAAGTAGAAGGAAGAGGTAACTTCAAGGGGATGATGGAAGAGGAGGAAAGGGAGAAAGGGCAACATAATTGGAATGATGTGGGTTTGCAGCCCAACCACTTAAAACCTTCCAGATTTTGGAACATTGTGGCAGGAAATGGAATAGGACTTTTGTTCTGTTTTCTGTTCTCTTTTTCATTTCACTAAACATTTAGACAGAAGATTGAAATTAGAAAATTGAGGAGGTCTTGCTGTTCTTACGTTTGTTTGTTGGGTTTTGTGTTCTTCTTGTAGGTACTAACTCTTCCCAGAGTAGCTCCCCTAGTTCAAGTGCTCCCAATTCTCCAGCTGGTTCAGGACACATAAGACCCAGCACTCTTCATGGCTTGGGTCCAAAGCTTGGTGGGCAAAGATACAGATCGGGAAGACGCAAATCAGCTGGCAGCATTCCCCTCTCTCCTCTTGCACGGACACCTTCTCCAACACCCCAGCCAACATCTCCTCAGCGATCTCCATCACCATTGCTGGGACATCCTGTTGGAAATACAAAAATAGCTCAATCTTTTCCTAGCAAAATGCACTCACCTCCAACTATTGTAAGGCATATTGTCAGGCCAAAGAGCGCAGAGCCACCAAGATCTCCACTGTTAAAGAGAGTCCAGTCTGAAGAGAAACTTGCACCTTCTTACGGCAGTGATAAGAAACACTTATGTTCACGAAAACACAGTCTGGAAGTGACCCAGGAAGAAGTGAACAGAGAATTGTCTCAAAGGGAAGTAACTCTTCAGAGCTTGGAGGAGAATGTATGTGATGTGCCATCACTCACTCGAGTCAGGCCTGCAGAGCAGGGTTGCTTGAAACGACCCATCTCCCGAAAATTAGGTAGACAAGAATCCATTGATGAGCTGGACAGAGAGAAGCTGAAGGTCAAGGTAGTAATGAAAAAGCAAGATTTTGCTGAGAAAGCAAATGCTGCTATGCATGAACCCAGCAGTGAACCAGAAAATCCCAATACCTTAAGACTGGAGGAAAAAGACAAAAAAGCATTCCAAAAGGTATTAGAAAGATCAAATCAGATTGAAACAAAAATTGTTGCTTTGGAGACCCAGTCAGCTGGTGGCATACTCAAAGACACCCTTCAAAAGAATGCAAACTTGAGATCAAATGATGTTGGTGTTGTAGATGCACCAATGTTGTGTCATGGACCTCCCCCTAATGAGCTCAGTCATGTTTCTTACGACTTCAAAAGAATTTCTCCTCCCTGTACACTGCAGGATGTGCTACCTCAGTCCTCTGACAAGATGCTAAATGGAAAGGGAGAAAACACAGATAAAAATGTACCAACAAAAGAATTTGTCAAATTTGAAAGATTGGATGGTAAACTTGCAAATATTGATTATCTCAGAAAGAAAATGTCCATTGAAGAAAAAGATGACAGTGTCTGTCCAGTGCTAAAACCCAAGTTGGCATCTAATGTTCATGAATGCCTTCAACTTACTGCAGGCAGACCCATAAACATACAGCAGGACTCCACTGCAGTTGCAGACAGTAGAGCATTTATTGGCAGTGCACATGCTGCTCAGATTAACTCAGTTTCTTTTGTTCCTCTCAAGACCTTGAGTGGCCGAGTGGACATGAGTGTGGAAAAGTCAGGCCTTATTTCCACTGATACTCCTGTCAGAAAAAGTCCATCAGAATATAAACTTGATGGGAGGTCTGTTTCCTGTCTGAAGCCAATAGAAGGCACGCTAGACATTGCATTGCTATCTGGGCCACAGGCTTCAAAGACTGAGCTGCCTTTGTGTGTTCTTCCAGAAGGACAGAGTACCAGCACTGATGGGGGATCTTCTAAACCCCCAGTGCCACAGGGGAGTGGTGGGAAGGCAGAAGTGGTCTGTCAGAAAGAGCAGTTGCTAAGTTACTCAAAATCTGGCAAAGTCAACATAGCAGAGCCTCAGGTTCAACAAACAGGCAAGGTGTCTCCAAATCCATCAGTCATCCCTGTGGCTGCAGAATCAGTGACAGAGAAAAAAGTGTCTAGTTCAGCTATTAAAGGCACTATTTCTGTTATTGAAGCTGTTCAAAAGAAAGATACCTCCTCTTCAAAACAGAAGGACAACTCAATGGAGGCAAAGCCTTCTGTTACTCAGAGTGTTAAAACTACTCAAACATACTCCAAACTTTCTGCTGTCCAAAGCACTCCTGAAAAGGCTGTAGGAAAAGAGAAGCAAATACAAAAGGAGTTGCCTGCCAAACAGTCCATAGCCCGGAGAGGTTGTGAGCCTATCCCTGCAAAGGTGGAAGTGATCAGGGAGTCATCTGTGAAGGTATCTGTCTCAGATGTCCTGATAACAAGCTACTCCAAAAGCAATGAAAAAAGTTGTGCTGATTTTGCCATTCCACCTCAGATGCAAGGAAAAATGCAGTCAGCTGCTCCCAAGGTACAACCTAAGGATGGCAGGGAATCACTGAAACAGCTAGGCAAAGATGATAGCAGTGTTGCTAAAAGTGTTGTGGAAAGGGACATAGTCAAGCAGAAGGTTGAATCTAAGAAAGTTACCTCAGAGCCAAAGAGTGAAGCTCTTCCGTCCAAATGGCCCGTGCAACCCTCAAGAGATTCTGATTATAAAACGGACAAGTCTGCACCAGTTTCCTCTGTGCAGAAGGACAATGCCAAAGATTTGGGAAAGAAAGATCAGAAACCAGTCACTGATACAAGGCTTCAGTCTACGGAGAGAGAGCAGTCCAGCCAAGTTCCTCGGCAGCAACCTAACACTTCTGGCTCCCCTGTCGTGAAAGACACAGTAAGCAGACACTGCACTGTAGAAGTTCATGTAGGTGTTCAAGAACTCATGAAGCCTGCCGCCATCTGTATGGAAATCAGCAGTAATAAACACAGGCCAGCCTCTGATACAAGTTCCTCTAAGTCTAAGTCCTTGGATAAACAGACATTGTCACAAAAACCATGCACTCCAACCATTAAAGAAAAAGAAACTGTTACTCAATTGTCTACCAGCTCCCGGAAGGATGGGAAACATGCCAGTAAAAATGTGCTAGATCACCCCTCTTCTGTTCCAGGCTCTTCAAGGAGAATGATCAGTGAACATGTGCAGGCTGAAAGGCCTGTGAGTTTGGATCATGGCTCAGTCACCACCCTCCAAACGAGCAGCACTACCCCTGACACTAAACCCAAATCCTCTGCTGTGGGCCTTTTACCAGCAGCCCGAGATTGTTCCAAGCAGAGGCAAGAACCAGCAGGCTTGGGGGAATCTGCTGATCAAAAGCAACTTCACTTCAGTGAAAAACAAACCATGTCTCCAAAGTCTTCCACTGTGAAAGACTGTCTCTTGCTGAACAAAGAGGCAGACAGAAATCCTGGTAACGAGATGATCTCTGCAGACAAAAGACCCGAAGGAAAAATATGCACTGACGCACTTTACGTTCAGCTTGACAGTGGGAAACTAGAGCCTACCCTTTGTCTTACAAACTGTGATGCCAGAGGGAAAGGAGCAGAAAAAGCAACCACAAGTAGCAAAAGCTCTCAAGATATAAAAGGAAAGGGACAAGTTATTCAGAAACAGCTAGAGGATGCAAACAAGCAGACTGCAATAAAACATTTGTCATCTGCCAGCGGGCAGAGTTCTTGTCACGTGTCTGCAGTACCAGGAAAACCGCTGACTTGTTCATCCAATTTCTCTGAATGTAGGCAAGAAGTACCTGTTTTGTCTTCAGCCAAGAGTGATGCAACTTCAGCAAAGATTAAAGCAGGTTCACCTGAGCTTCCTGCAACTTGCAAGGAACTAAGTAAGAAAAGCACCTCTTCCGCAGGGAGCAGTAAGGCAGAAATTACTAAAAGCGTTTCACTGATGGCCTTGCACAGTGCCGCTGTTGTAGCAGAAGCCCACCACCCTGCTTCAAACCTTGGGGGGAAACCTGGAAATCAAGAAAAGCCTCTTCTTATTAACACTGTGGATGTAAAGGGAAAAGACACCATTCTGGCTCAGCAGTCTGCTTCAAGAAAACAGAATGTAGGTAAGGATTTATCCAGGTCAGCAGCCACACCTGACTGCCCTAGCGCACTTTCAGACGACAAAGACTCAGCTCGGCAGCGTCGAGGAAAGGAAGCTTCTCGGAGCAATGTTCACAAAAAATCCTGTTAACTGTAAGACCTGGCAAGTGTGAATTCGACACTAGCTGAAACAATTTCAATATGTTGTACTGCCTTCAAACCAGCACTGTGTCGTGTCTTTGTGCGGCAAAGCTTTCATGTCACTGAAGAAACAAAACAAGGGGATATGTAAAGAGAGGACTTTTTCAAAATGCCTTTCCAATTGTAACCGGTAAAACTGTTACCATATAGTATTTGTACAAAAATACCTGTACAGCCCAGAGCTGTTGAAGAAATGTTTCCTCTGTAAATAGTTAGCGATGTGTTTGGGGTTCGAATGTAGCATATATACTTCGCTGCTGGTTGCATTGTTTACTCTTTCCCTTTTTAAGATAGTTGCTTTGCCACTTATTTGCCATACTCGAATACGAAACCAAATTATTAAAACTCAGACCTGGCACGGACATGCACAAGTACTGGTCTGACTGGGAAAAAAAAAGAAGACAGGCCACGTTTTTATGTACTAAAAATCCTAGATAGAGGTTAAAAAAAAACTAGTACAGAATAAATATGGTGACCTATTGTGAGTTTTTACATGTATTTTTAATAATCTGATTTTGATAGTACTGTACCTGTCTGAGTGCTTCACCAGATCTAACACAAGACATAACCACATCTCCCTGCTGCGCAAAGCCTGATTAGAATAGATGTCCATAAAGCTACGGGAAGACCACTTAATTATCAGGGCATCCCAGCAGGAGCCATGTTCTCTGGTAAAATGGTGGTTCTTGTCTATTGAGAGTGTGTCCTGTGATTTTCACCTCTAACTCTCTGAAGCACATGCCATGTGCTTAGTTTTTGCTGCAGTCCTCTCGAGTTCCTTGAGCTTTTTTAAATTCAGGCCCTTACAGTGTGAGGCACAAGTATAAGCACATGACTGGTAGTACTAGTATGTTCACCCCTGTTTTTAATACATTTTGTGGCATATAGGTCTGTGTAATTAGTGTCATAATGCTATAGCTTTTTTCTATTTTATGACAAGTAAGGTAAAAAGTTAAGGAAAAAAAAAAAGCAGTGTCAGTATCATATCTTCAAAAAAAATTTAGGGTATCCGATACATTCTAATACATAGCTGGGGCCTTACGTTGTAGACTTGCTGTTTTTAGCAAGTAACTCTGGGTTTCACATTCATTTCTAAATGCATTGAGTAGCTCCATACATTTCATAACATAATCTTTTTATTTGTATGCAAAAAAGTTAAATACTGTAACTACAAAAGAAGCATTTTGTAACAAAGGAACCCGTTGGAGCTATTTGGTGCTAGAATGTTACTGTCTTTTTACTTTTGCTAAGCCTTATTTAAATTTTGTATACTGTGGAACATGTAGACTTTGATCATTTTAATGTTGGAAGTATTTAGTTTGTTTTGAGAGATGAAAGGTAAAATTTGAAATATGTACAGAAGCACTACAAAATACCCTTGCAGATGCATGGGTTCTAATAATTGGGGATCAATAGAACGGTTGTTTTGCTTATTTCTGTTTTCTGTAACCACAGTAGAGCTAGGCCCCTACCTTTTACACCAATGCTTATGGTTCGTCTTTCTGTCTCAAAAGCTAGAAAATTGTTTGTAAAAGCACAGTGTAATCTTGACTTGGAGACTTGCAGACAGTGTGCAGAATTCATTTCCCTCTGCTGAAAACTTCATTATATTGATCAGTTGAGTTGGATTACAGCAAAACTGGCAGGAAAAGCCAATATCACAAACAACTTCTGATTTTTCCTGTGGCACGAGAACATTCATACTGCCTCTGATGCATTCACAGAGGAGCTAGTGAGTAATGGATAATAATTTTTCAGAAGTTTTAAAAAGAAAATGGTCTCAACATTTGCAGTTCATCTGTGCTTTGGCAGTTACTAGAAATGAATGCTAATGCACTTCAAATAATATTTCTGTCTGGAAGGTGTTTCCTGGTTTACAGTCTGCATTTTTTCAACTATCCTCTTGTTTCCTTTAAAGCACATCTAGCTTTTGTTTACAGTATACCTTTATGTATATTTTGTATAGTTCATTATCACTTCTGACAAATAAGTTCTTTGCATTTTGAAAGTGTAACAGTGCATAAGCTTGTGTTTATGTAGTACCTGTTTGTTGGTGTTTACCTTACCAGTGAGCTGTTAGAGATCCTCCTGCCTGTGTTCTTGGTCAGTCAGTCTTAATGTGATTGTAGATCTGCTGTGTTCTTTTGTAGACTTCCTGCAGTAGACTTCTCAGCTTACAAAAAAAAAAAAAAAAAAGGAAAGGAAAAAAAAAAGAAAAAATTGTTAGGGTCTGTGCAATAAAGTGTTTGCAGTCTTATTTTCTCTAAGAAACTCCTTATGGATGTCATAATTGTTATATATTGAACACAATTATTTATACTTATGCAGTTGCATAACATTGAAATAAAAACTCAGCATGAAACACTGTTTTGTTAGCATTTTTCCTTGAACTGTTTTCACTGCTGTAACTTAAGGCACATCTCTGCTCTGCTCAGATGCAGGCAGTCTTTTCTTTGGACCAACTCAGTTCACGCCCTAAGGCACGTGCCGGTGGTGGGCATTGTGTGAGGAAAGGCAGTTTGGTCTGGGGACAGAGGAGGTTTGCATTGCTGAGTATCTCGTCTCAGGCTGTGCCTGGAACCCCTGCTCTGCCGTTGGATAGGTAGGTGTGATGCAGACAGCATATCCTGAGTGGTAGCTAACATGGACAGTAGGCTGTAACGTGTAATGCTTTCCTTCAAAATACGTATCATCATTACTATAGGAGCAGCATCTACTGAAGTACATACTTCTGTACTGTTCTGCTGCTGGTGACTCTCATAGTTGCGCAGCAGGTGGGAATTTGTGTTCACATATTATTACATTGTTTTCTCTGTGGTTTTTTCTACAAAAAATTAGGTGCAGCAGTGTTACAGCATCACTTCTGCAGTTTCACTCTCTGAAACAAATAGGTGAGGGGAAGCTGCAAATTACCTCAGCTTTTCCAATTTGCTCCAGCCCACTAGAAGGCAGATAGTCTTGCAAAACTGGTGCACTGATGGTGAGGTGATGGGTCAAGGAGGGAAGAGCAGGATGCAGCAGCTGAGGGAAGGAAATAATAAGAGTTGAGGGTTAACTCTGAATTTCACATCTCCCTGGCTGTGGACAGCAGCCATCACCTCTGCCTGGGGAGGCATGGAAACCTGCATGCTCAGAGTGAGCCTCCATAGTGTTCAGGGACAGAGGAAGGGGGTGGTATGTGGAGTTAATGAAGAAGTTGGGAGGGATGGATTTTCAGGCATGGCCTATCGTACTCACTTTTACTGTGGTAAGAAAAGACAGCACCTTCCCTGAGATGGGAATAATCTGGACATTTTAGTGTAGTATAGATACATTTTCCTTCAGAATGAGGAGTCCCTGTATTTGGGATTTTTGTATACTGAAACATAACAGGATATGCTGTTCAGCATTGTTGTTTCCAACAATGTTGTTTGCTTATGAATGGTGTTTTTGCAGGTCAGTAGAGCAGAGATGACACTGTAAGAGAAAGAGGGAAATGACAACACATGGAGATAGGGTCAACTAAAACAAGTTGTATAGAGGGAAAGGGACAGATTTCAGCGAAGTCTTAATACTCTGTGCAGGTATGTATTTCACAGGAACACATTTTGCCTTCTGAGTCATCTTTGAGTTTTAAGCAACTGAAGTCTACACTGCACTGCGTGGCATTTCAGAAACTGGTGGTGGTTAAACCCTATGGTGTTCTCTCCAAACAAAAAGGTGTTTCAGAATATCTTTCAGCCCAACATGCAGTTTCCCCTTCCAGTCGCTAATTGCGAATCTCCTGCAGTTACTACCTGATACTTGTAATAATTTTCTCGTGCCTATGGAGTGTTATGCTCTTTTTTATTGTCACTATTTCTCTAACGCTTTTCTGAACCCACAACTTTTAAGATGAAAACAATGGAAGAAGCAGGTCTTTCTTGGGTGGTACACACACTGGCAATTGTGCTGGATTGTTAGATACCGGAGGTTGTTCAATTGACCATTTGGATTTGCAGAGGGAGCGGGAAATGCTACTTTGGTGTTGGACAGCTGAAAGTGCAGTGCCTTCTGATGGGGTCAGGAGGGGTCTACAGTGCAGAGTGTGTCAGCGACCACAGGAACAGGGATTATGGACCAGCAATACAGAGAGCTGCGAGGAGAGGCAACGTTTTGGTACCCCAAATTTGGGAATGTTTGTAGGCAACTGAAAAAGGAACAGCACATGGCTATAAAGGTGGGAGGAGGAGAAGCTGCAGGGTAAGGCAGTGGTGTATGTGATGGCATGTGAAAGCTGCAAGAATGCATATTGTATGAGTCTGATCTGCTAATAGACAGTAAAGGGGGCTTTTCAAATGAGAGGTGGTTCTTTCTGGAGGACACCAAGCAGGAATTCTTGTCAGCAGTATCATCAGAAATGAGCAATAAGTTTCTAGTCCAGCAGGAATCTTTGGAATTTTAGCTAGTCAGCATGTTACAGAAAAAACGTTGAGGAAATGCTTTTGGGCTGGAACTGAAGCTGAATGTGGAGTCCTGCATGGAGCGTGTGGAGAGATAGCTTGCCTTCCACAACTCAGAGAGGAACCGCAGCTCCTGTCTTAACACAGCAAGGAGCCATGCTGGGACAGGGCAAGACTCCACATGGTGCATGTTCTGCCATGGAGACAGAAGAGTCATACCCTCCAAGAAGGTTGTGTCTATACATCAGGATTAGCTTGTTATTAAAGTGTTAGTGGCATAAATCACTTTATAGAAACACAGTGCAGATAAGCAGGCATGGAAAGCTTCCATTAGATCCTTAGTCAGATGCATACTCTGTCTTGCTACTGGGTTTATTCACATGTGATGGCAGATCAAGTGATTTGGTTTAATATAAATAGTAACAGGTCTTTATTCCTGCCTAATTGTTGCATGTCAGATTGAAGCAGTACTCTAATTTCACTCCAGGGATGCACACCAGAAACACCTGTGAGATGAGGTTGTCCACTGCACTGCCCCTTCTGCAGCCTCTGATTTTCTCTCCTGGGCTGCACCTGGAAGGAACAGCCAACTCTGGGCTGGTACAGAAATCTCATAGCTGTTGGCATTGGGGTTTTTTGCCCTGTGCAGGCAAGTGTAGTGCCAAGCACCCACAGATTCTTGACCAAATCCTACAAATCTTATGGTTAATGATTAAATTGTTGCCTCTACTTACTGTGAAGTCCAGAAGATAGCACAGGAGCATGGCCTGCGCCAGGGTAAGAGATGCACAGATGAGGTCTAATGGATGGGAATTTTCTAAGGATCAAAAATATTTTAAAGAAATCGTGGAGATGATACAGGCTATTTCTGACAGTTCAGCAGGAGTATGTCATATGTGACTATGAATGTTTTGCCTGTTCTTCACAGATAGGTTTTTTTTTCTTTTTGTCAGGGTGTGGTATACCACTAACCAGCTCTTAAACAACATTGCTTTTCAAGGGTATTTGATAGAGAGTGGAATTTGGTTTTTATTGGTTCTTTTTTGGTGTGTTTTTTTTTGTTGCATGTTGGTTGGTTGGTTTTTTGAGAATGGTGGTTTGTGGTTTTTTAAAGAGAAGAATGTTTGTATTTTGGCCCTTGAATGTTCCCTTTACAAGTACATTAGCCAATAGTAGCAGATACACCCTGGTTAACATTGAGTTGAACAGGGATTTCTGTATAAGGTGAGTTATTCATGTTCAAGACTCAGGTTATAGTTTATTTTTTCAGTTTTATTTTTTTTTCATTATTTTTCTAAAAGTGATAATACAAAGGGTATTACAAAAAATAAAATACAGGTCACAAACAAAACCAGTAATATGTCTTCCAGCACAATAAAATTTTTGTAGATAATTTTCCATATCTCCATCATAAACTTATATTCACTGTTAATTTTGCTGGAAATAGAAGGCACCCTGAATGAACATGGTACCACAGCATAAAACAGCCAGGACAACTGCTATGATTCCTGCCGTGCTCATCCCACAGGAGGGTGAGACAGCAGCCAGTTGAGTCCCAGCTAGCGATTTGGGTTCAGGGCAGCTTGTTCCTTCAGGGTCTTCAATTTTATTCAGATTCTGCTTGTACCAGGTGATTAAACCAATATTGGAGCAGGTGCAGTCCAGAGCGTTGTAACCTAAATTGATTACGCAGTGGCCAGCTAGGGAGGTTAGCTTGTCACCTGATATAATATGGATCCTGTTATGGGCAAAATTGAGATAGATGTTTCTGAGATTTGAAAATGCATCTGTGCTGAATGCAGTAAATTTGTTGTGGCACAGATCAACATGCTGTAACTTCTTGAGGCTGTAAAATGTTTGGTTACCTATTGCTGTCAGTTCACAGGATGATAATATTAAGCACCTCTAAATTGGATAGTTGTTGGAACAGATTGTCTTTTGGCATGATCCCCAACTCAAAGTTATTTTCACTAAGATCCAAGAGCATGAAGTTTTCCAAGCCTTGAAAGAAATGCTGAATACTCATATTAATGTGGGAAGAGGAAAGATTCAGCACTTGAAAGCGATGCAAATTTCGGAAAGGACCCTGTAAACTGTTGATATGAAGAGGAGTGAAGGCTAGGTCAAGCAGCTCTAGGTTAGGACTGTCCTTAATGAACACATCCTGGAGATGGAGCTGTATGTTGTGGCTCAGATTCAGGTAGCAAAGACTGCTCAAACTGCTTAGCGCTTCATTACAGCAGTCAGAGCTTTCAATATGACTCTGACTTAAATCAAGATGTTGAAGCTTTGCCAGTTTCTCCAAAAAGCCAGAGCCCAGCTGCAGGACCTCTGAATTGCCCTTGATGTGAAGGTGGATGAGGGAGGGGAAGGCAGCAGAGCTGATGTTGCAGAGATGCTTAAAAAAGTTTGCACTGAGAACTCTGCTAGTGAGTGCATGCCGTTGATGCCAGGGGGTAGTGCATGGATGTGGGTTTGGGTTAGGTCCAGCTTTCAGAGCCTGGTTAAGCACTGAAATGTGTCAGCATTTAGATTTCTGAAGTGCTGTAACTGCAGATAGAGATCCTTGACAAGAGATATTACAGAGGCCTTGTAAAACATCTGCACTTACGTGGGGCTCCTTTTCCACACCATAAAATGTTCCCAGCCAAAGGGTCTCAGCTGTGGAGTTCTGTATCTCTGCCAAGGTCCTAGAGATGTCAACAGAGCCCCCAAAGTCCAAACTGTAGAAATGAGACTGCAAGGCTCCAGGTTCAATGTGTGTAATGTTGTTGCCTTTAAAGATGAAAGTTATATTGCTGATCTTCTGCAGAACATGGACATCTTTGGCTGTGATTGCTCATATGTTGTTCATTTGAAAGTCAAGGTATTTGAAGTTTCTAGTGGGAAAGTTGGGAGGAAGCTGCAATGAAGAGATGTGGTTGCTGCCCAGGATGAGGGTATCTAAACTGTCCAGATTTGTCATTGGAATGAAGGACATACTGGTTATTCCAGTCTGTGTTAAGACAAGATGCTCCAGGGAACATGGGCCAGCAAACGCTGTGTCAGACAGAAACATGAGCAGGTTTCCTGTCAGCACGATTGTCTTCAGCTGCCTGTTGCTGTGAAAGGCACCGTCATACACCCAGTTGACCTGACACCTGGAGAAAATAACAGAAAGCAACATCAGTGGTGTGTCTTGCAAAAATATCCTGGTATATGTGATTACCCAAACTGCAGCTCATATCTGTAAAAACTCATTATCAGTTGCCTTTACTAGGATAGAATTGTCTTTCAGTGATGCTTGCCTAGTACTTTTAAGTTCACATTTAATTACAGGGTTCTGCTGAGAAGAAAAACCTGCCCTGAAATGATGGGTGTGAGGAGGCATTTGTGGGAGGCAGGGAGGCATGAGGTTTTTAATGTCCAGTTTCTTATAGAATAAGCTGGGCATTTCCAAGGATCAAATGTGTCTTTCTCCAAGTGTTAGGGAACAATATAGAAGAATTTATAAAAACCTGCTGCAGTGATTTTGCTGTCATTACTGTCTTAGAAGTAGCAACACCTAGAAAGTGCATGTTTCACCCACTCTCCTGCAAATGATTGTCATCAGTGGAGAAGCCTAGATATTGCCCAAGTGGATCAATCTCTGCCTAGCAAAAAATTTCACCAGCTGTCTGAAGGTTTCCATGTGAAGGCAGGAAGATGCTGCTGTGGTATGCTCCAGAAGTCTCTGTCTCTGTCAGGGGTGGGGGGTTTCACTAATGTGATGAGCAGAAGTGAGTATGCTCCTTCCATACCTTGTTAAGTCCAAGTAGAGAAGAGGCTTCAACTCAGAAAAGGTTGAATTCTGAAGAGAAGGGAGCATATTGAAGCTGAAGTCGAGGATTTCTGTTGTGACAGGTAGTTTTTCAGGAATCTCCCTCAGTCCTAAGCCTTCACAGCTATAGCTTTTATTTTCTGTTATCTGTAGAAAATACACAGTGAAGCTGGAAAAGGTATGTACTGTGAATATAAATAGGAAAATACGACACTTGGGGAAAAAAACAAAAACAAAAACTCCCCCATGCAACCCCCAAATAAACCCAGAGTTTTGAATTATTTAAAATGCAGCATTCAGAAACCTCAGCACAGGCTTGCAATGCACAGCCCTGCAGTTTTGTGGAGTGTGTTTTTAAAACAAATGCCTTGAATCTCTCTTGTATTAATTTGAAGTGTCTCTCATCTGCGGTACTTTCTTTTCAAAGTTAGTACATACAAGAATTGTTTACTCTTCTGGATGAATTATTAATCCTTAAAAAAGGATTCACGTAAAGTAGCTTTATATTCTGAATGTTGCGAGTCTTGTAACAAAACTTATTCTAAGATAAGTAAGCCTTACAAAGAGAAGGTAAAAGAGAGCATGTCTGGAAAATGTTTCTTGGAGGAATGTAGCCAAATTGCATATGAACTGCAGTTACACACTGTAGTGAGGAGACAGCAGGAATGTGTAGCTCAGTCTAAAAAAAGTTCATACCTGATACACCAAATCTTTAAAATGTCCATGAAGGCTCTTCAGTTTAAGAGAAAATAAATCGATCTATTACAGAGAAGCCTACTCTGTGAATACCAGGGAAATTTGTTAGAGGTGCCTGATCTGCCTTTGCCTGGTGATTACATGAAAATCAACCAGAGTCTGGGAAGTGCCACCCTGAAACAGCCAGCTATGCTACTCCAGGCACTGAGAATGCTCAGAGCACTGCTCTGTTCCCAGCTGCCAGTCTGCAATGGGAGCATGGGCATGGCCAGTGCAGCACCAGCTGGCTCCTCGCCTGGGCCCAGCATAGGAGGGGTGGGGTCCCAGGGCTGCATGGGAGCTGCAGCTTTGGCAATACCCTGCCAGCAGCCTTGCAGACGTTCTGCTGGTGGGTCAGTAAACGAATGTATGGCACAGTTGGCTGACATGAGCATTTTAATTGATACAAAGCAATTCTGCTAGTGGAAGAGAGCAAGCAGGAGCATCAGCTGTGTGTCCAGAGGGAAATGCCCTGGAGGCTGGAGTCCGTGACGTGTTGGGGACAGTGCAGGTGTGCACCCTGTGGGCGGGAGCACAGTTTGGTGTGGTGCATGTGCGTGGGCCCTGCGGAATGGTGCACAAGGCTCAGGTCTTTCTGTTGACATACAGCTGTATCTGAGGCTAAACCACGCCTCTGCCTGTCTCTGGTTTAGGAGAGGCAGATGGGCAGTGTCAACATTCTGTAGCCTCATGGGAAAGGGAAGAGCAGTATTTGTTGCAAGCCACAAGGTGGATATGGCGAACGCAATCCTGTAACTGGATGGTGCCAAGGAGTCTTGGGGAAGGACAGGGCTCCACACTGCTGCAGACAATGCAGCCTGGCAGGCAGGGGTGAAGAAATGCTGGCAGCAACATGCTGGAGAAAGTGGAGAGGGACTCCCTCCACAAAATTCTGCATTCTGGGTGGGGAGCACAGCTCCTCTACTGTCCCCTTCCCCCTGGCATGCTGGGTCCCAGCTGGAGTTCAAGGGCCAGGTGGACAGCACCCAGGGACAGCATCAGCAGGGAGTAACAAACCAAGGCTGCCCACGGCTGAGCCCTGATATGTAGGTGCTTAGCATGAGCTGGAAGGCAGAAAGCCACCCCAGTACCTGTTGTGATAACACTTGTGATAGCACAGGGACTTAGGTCCACCCTAGAAATGCTGAAATAATAGTGTCAGTAACTACCAAAATGGCAAAATACTGCCTTATTAAAGCTGATGATTTCAATACTGATAAGCAAAGAAAAATCTGTGGAGCTATCTGCTGCCATGTACAGTTTAGACAGAAGTTATTTAGCTGTCACTATAAATGAGAACAGTGCCTATGTTTTGCCATTCAAATAAAACAGTGAGTAAGCAAGCTCTTTCCATATGTTTCAGGGCATGGAGTGGCTCTCACAGGGAGCTGAGAAGACATCATTCCAACGGGGATCCTGTTGTACAGCTCTGAGTGCTCAGGAATTTGTAGATTTAACTCAATGAGGAATTTATTATTGGCCCCAAATGTGTGCTGCATATGGCTGCTTTTCCATTGTGCTTCTTCCCTGAATCAAAAACCTTGCCTTTTTTATGTTTTCCGTTGTCTCCCAGTTGGAAGAGAAAAGATTAAAGAAAAGAAAAACCTTATTGGGTCAGTCTTTTCTCCTACCCCTGAAAAAACCCTGTCATTTTCTTATTATTCTCGTGTGGTATTGCACACCAACAAACGGCAAATAGAGACATCATCATTCCACCCCTGTGTACAAATTTCTGTATAAAGAGCACAGCACAAGAGGCAAGAATCTTTATACCTCTCCTCTGTCTAGCTCTGATACCTCTTAAATACCCCTGTGAAACTTTATCATCCCTCTGGTTCTCTGAGGGGTGAAGCACAGTGCTGGTTTGATGGGCTTCCAAAACCCCAGTCAGTCATAGGAGAGAGTGTGAGGGTACACAGACGTGCAGGTGTGAGGAGGAGAGACAGTGGCTGATGTTCCTAAGCATATATCAAGATACCTGCCCTATTTCTCTGATAAAGACCTTCAGATTTCCCTGAGACAAATCCATTGGCAACTGGAAACATTGGAACGTTGGCAGGCAAGTATGCGCCTGAGATGTCTCCAGCTCCTGTATATCAAGAGGGACTGGTGGCTGTCACTCACCTCCATGCACACTGTCTCTGCAGCACCAAATGCTTCGCAGCTGACACAGATGAGCACTGTGAAAACCAGAAGATATAAACCACAGGCCATTATGGAGAGAGGTGTGTTGCTGCAGTAGATGATCTTGTTCTGCCCTCCCTGAATAAAAGTGAGACTGAGCAGCGAGGTCAGACAAACTGGGGGATTTGGCTGGAAAGCAGGTTGCCAAGCAAAAACATGCTTGCTGAATTTCCCAGACTCAGCATGAGCAAAACGGTAGTTTCAGAGTGAAAGCAGAACTTGCCTGCTTTAAATATAGTCAGGTTACTGTGCACTGATGCTTTTCTGGGGCAGAACAGATTTTTGATAAGTGGAAACCGAGGGAAATTGGTCTTCATGCTGATGTAGAGTGAAATGTCTCCCCTAAATACAAGGTAGTGCAGATGAGACTGTAGCATTTAACCAAAGGGGAATTTAGTGCAGTGGAAAGTTTGAGTTGAACAGAATTTGACATATCATATAGGAAAAGCACAAAATCATGTAAAACAGCTGCAGGCCAGAGCTCTGCTTTGGGAATAGGCAGCAGTGGTGCACTTGGTGGTGTTAGTTTTACAGTGGACTTGATGAAGCAATACTTCAGTCTCAAAGTGAACACTCTTATATTTAGATTACAGGGAATAGATTCATCTCTCTTTCTCTTGTATTTAGATTACAGGAAATGATCATTTCTTTGGGAGTTTCTTTCCTTTTTAATTGACTGAGTTATTAGCTTGACAACTTTGTTTTCAGTAGGCTTAAGTGGCACTCTTTCTCACAGAGTAAGGTATAAAAAAAGGTTGCTCAGCTCATCAAACAAGCCTTAACTCGATGGGGCTGATCCAGCACCAGTGACTCAAGCAGGGAAGCTTCAAGCAATCAAGATGCCACCTGGAAAGCATCAAGCTTGACACTCAGGAAGGTGTCCTGAGCTTCTGTGGTGTCAAGGACATGCAGCTTCAGCTCTGAAATGGTGTATGAAGGCCACAGCTGTGCTGGTAGCTGGAGCTGATGTGTTTGTCAGGTTTTACCTGAGCCATGCTGTGCCCATCCCCTGAGGAGAAAGGAGGAGTCAACATGGCAGGAAGGGAGCTTAAAATCCAGAGCAGAGCTCAGTCCATGTTACATGCTTGCCTAAACATGTTGGGTGGGCTGTTGGGGCTGGTAGGCACCAAGAGGCCACAGAACCAGTGAGCTGCTCCTGTATTGTCTGCTACTAGGAGGCTTCCGTTGGCTAGGTTTTTTTAGTCTTTAACTTACAGTATACAAAAGAAAATAACTTCCCTGAATGACCAACTGAAAACCTCACTCCACAATCCACTAACAGTTATACCTCTTTCCCAGTCAGTCCTCTATTTTCTGGAAATTCTGCTTGCCCTGCAACTGGTTGCATGAAGTTCAGAAGAATTCATCTGATATGTTTACTCCTTGTTTATCTTCCATTTCCCTTGTTAACGCTAAAAGGCTAAGACTTGGTGGGTCCCCATGTAATGGATTTGTGTGGCCAGGTTTTGGTAGCATGGAGGGGGCTACATGGATAGACTATGAGAAGCTGCCAGAAGCTTCGCCCATGTCCAGTAGAACCAGTGCCAGCTGACTCTGGGACAGACTCGCTGCTGCCTGAGGCCAAGCCAGTCAGGACTGATAGTAATGCCTCTATGATAACATATTAAAGAAGGAAAAAAAGTTATTGTGCAGATATAATTGCAGCCAGAGAAGAGAGGAGTGAGAATATGTGAGAGAAACAGCTCTGCAAACACCAAGGTTGGTGTAGAAGGAAGGGGAGGAGGTGCTCTGAGTGCCAGAGCTGAGGTTCCCCTGCAGCCCATGGTGCAGATCATGGTGAGGCAGCTGTGCCCCTGCAGTCTATGGATTTCTACAGGGGTGCAGAGATCCACCTGCAGCCTGTGGAGGAGCAACACACTGGAGCAGAGGGATGCCCAAAAGAGGGCTGTGAATCAGTGGGAGACTGTGCTGGGTCAGGGTCCTGCAGGGACCTGCAGATCTGTGGAGAGAACAGCCCACACTGGTGGAGATTTCCTGGTAGGACCTGTGGCCCTGTGGGAGACTCATGCTGGAGCAGTCTGTTCCTGAAGTACTGCACCTGGTGGAAAAGTGACCCTTCCCTGAAGCAGTTCATGGAGAACAGTTGCCTGTGGGAGGGACTCACGCTGGAGAAGTTCATGGAGAACTGCCTCCCATGGCAGGGACCCCATGCTGGAGCAGAGGAAGAACTCCTCTCCTTGAGCAATAGCAGGAACAACATGTGATGAACAGACTGTAACTCATATTCTCCATCTCCCTGTGCCCCTGAGGGAGAGGAGGCAGAGCCCAGGAAGGAAGGAAGGGTGGGGAGAAGGTGTTTTTTATTTTCCTTCTCATTATCCTGCTCTGATTTTGTTGGTAATAAATTCAATTAATATCCCGAAGTTGAATCTGTTTTGCCTGTGGAAGCAATGTTTGTCATCTCTTCCTGTCCTTATCTCAACCCATGAACTTTTTATATATTTTCATCCTCCTGTCCAGTTGTGCAGACAAGTGACAGAACACCTGGCATCCAGTCAGGGTCAGCCTACTACACCCTGTCATCCCCACTGTGCTTTTTTGGTGTGCAGCAGCTTGGACTCATGCTTGTACTCCACAACCCTTTTTTGGCAGGCTACAAGCCCTGGCGGCATAGGTACTTCCTCCCACCACCCATCCCAAACCCATCAAATTTAAATGAGATGCTTTGTAAAAAGTCCTCTAAATCAAGAGAATACATCAACCAAAGCTAATTTTGCTTCATTCTGCACTGCAATGAAGCCCATTATTATGTGTTGTGGAATTTGTATGATGTAAGGAAGCAGGAATAATTCCAGAGATATTTTTGATTTTGGTTGGTTTTGATTTTGTTTTACAGGGGGAGCAGGGAGTGGTGAGGGGAGGTGAGGCTGCTATCCTGAGCAGGAAGTGATGCACAGGGGTCACAAAGTCCGGTTCCTGGCCCTGCACAGGACAACTGCAACATCATGTGCCTGAGAGCATTGTCCAAATGTTTCTGGACCTCTGTCAGGCTTGGTGCTGTGACCACTTCCCTGAGGAGCCTGTTCCAGTGCCCAACCAACCTCTGCGTTAAGAAACATTTCCTAATATCCAATCTAAACCACCCCTGACACACCTTCATTGGTGTGTCATTTCCCTGGTCTCTGTCACTGGTCACCAGAGAGAAGAGATCAGTGCCTGCGCCTCCTCTTCCCCTTGTGAGGAAGCTGTAGACCATGATGAGGTATCCCCTCAGTTTCCTCTCTCCAGGCAGAACAAATGAAGTGACCTCAGGCACTTCTCCTATGACTTACCCTCCAGACCCTTCACCATCTTTGTGACCCTCCTTTTCATGCTCTCTAATGGCTTTATATCTTATATTGAGGCTTCCAAAACTGCACACAACAGTTTGGGCAATGAATAATGTGGTATGAAATTAGTATTGGGTGACTGAAGTTCCTCTTCTTGACCATGTGCTCAAGGAATCGTTGAACTTAGTAAAAATGACTAATAATTAGGGATATTTGAATTATTCATTATGTGTGCCTATCTATCTTTGTGCCTTTAAAGCAAAATGGAAAGAGGTAAGAATTTATGGCAGTAGTTAGTGGGAGGGGGTTTGGGTTTGCTATGGACACCTACCATGGGCTTGAGAAGGCTGCAGACCTGTGATTTCAGCAGCCACGGCTATTGCAGGCTGATTCACCTCCTGTGTTCAGATGGGACTGCTCATCATCTGCCTGCTGGTGTTTGCTGTCCCCAAGTGTTGGGTGGATTCTTTCTCCATCACTTCATTCAGGGGGCTGTCAGACCATAGGGGTCACTGGGAATGTCCCCTCGTGAGTAATTTGCAGCTCCTAAATTTACTTTCTCTGTGCTTGGGTGAAACTCTTTCCACTATGATGATGGGGAATTTAGGAGTCTGCAAATACCAGCAGAAATAATTGACTCCAGTGTTACTGTGCCCATCACTAAACACTCCTGGGATGCTGCATGCTGCTGAGGGCTGAGCACTTTGCTCCCTGCACACTGTCCCTCCACTGCCATGGCACCCCACGTGGTCAGTCTGCCCTGCAGTCAGAAAGTCCCTTGGAGAGCGCAGTACCTCCCCCAGAGGTTCTCCATTTTAAACTGATTTCTTGAGCTACACATGAGGAACAGCTCAAAAGGCTCAACAAAATGCAGTGAGTCACCCACAGTGTCTGCCCATGGGTGGTGGACTTTTCCCCACCAGGAGTCAGTCCTAGTGGGGACTGTGATGGTAAAGTGCTGGCATGCTCCTCAGCCCAGACAAGTGGCACAGACCTGGGCATGATGTGAACTGTTGGCATGATGCTGAAGTCACAAGATGCCAGTTCCCACCCCTGACACAGAAAGGTGGGTCCCATTTCTGGGTGGGATACTGCAGGAGCCTCTCCACCTGGGTAGGGAGATGGCTGACTGGGTTGAGGGGAAATCCTGTCTAATGTCAAATCCACCTGGCTGACCCTGTGCCTGGCCTGATCCAGGTCTCCTGGTGAGACCACTGAGTGTCACATCTCCAAAAAGCCTGGCCCTGAGGAGTGCTGCAGGTGGGATGAACCTGAAAAATGGCTTCTCTTTCATGGTTGCCTTTGAAACAATGTGTAATGACTGTAGCAGTGAGTGGGAACCAAAGACATACAAAAAAGCCCCCCCAAAAGTGTAATGAGTTGTGTGTCTATATTAAAAAGACTTTAGTACCCTCAGAATCCCTATGAGGTGTTCATTTGCTCTTATTTAACAGATAAATCACATCAGTCTCTGACTCTTCTGTAGCTCTGAAGAAAAAGAGATTGGCAACCTAGTACAGCAAGGCTTCCAAAATACCTGCGAATTCTATGCAGGATCAAAGGATTAATACAATTTTCAGACTTTTTTTTCAAGTGCGGATTTCAAGATTTTCCTGCTTTGTTGTCTTCTTTAGTACTATAAACAAGAGATCGGAATCCCAACAATTGCTTTAAATGCTGCATGTTAAGAACCCCAACCAGGATTTGCCTTGAAGCCATGTGATTTGGGCTGTGACCACTGTGCCCCCACTGTGGCTGTGTGATACCCCCAGAAGATGAAACATGGCAGCTGGGGGGGGACCAGAACCACCTGCCCTGCCACAAACACACATTTCCCAGCAGGGAAACCTACATGGGCTTTGCTGCCAGCACAGCAGGTATTCAGGCTCAGGCTGCACTCTAAGGAAAAACCTAAAACAAGGTGATGCAGCAAGAGCATAAATCATGGTCAGGAAGAAACAGCTGCTGTGAAACATGTCAGACTTTACCAGACTTCATGTGAAAGCCCTGTGCTTCATACTACAGCAATCGATCTTTCTGAAATCCTAAACAAAGGCAGGAGATAGCAGACAGATGTGCTCTCCAGCCTGCACTCTGTGTGTGTGTGAGCAATGTCCCTTTGCCTGCCCTTGTGGGGGTCAAGGGTGTGGTGAGCACACAAGTGGGATAACAGCTGCAGGATTGCATCTGTGAGGCCTTCCCAGCTGGGCACCAACCTTACTGATGAATCTTTTGGGCAGGCAGAGACTAGGCTGAAGGATCCCAGGAATTCCCCTTCCCCTGCTTTGCCACAACTCCTTGGTGACAGACCAAGCCACCAGCTTCTGTTCTCTGGCAATGATGGTTGAGGTCAGTGCTGAAGACATGTCACAGCTTCCATCTGGAACTTCCAAGACTTGATCAACCTTCTTGCACAGGTAGTGACCTAGATGACCCTTGAAAAAGAAGGGGCAGTGTGACCAGGGACATGATGTGAGCACTGTTTATAGAAATATTCCAAACGAATAGAGTGAGAACTCCTCTGTCTCCCTCTCCATGGATGGATTGTTCTCTTGTGTGTTTTATTTGAGGTAACTTTCAAATAGTTTGGTGTGCAGGTACATAGCCAGGGCACTACTGCTGTGCCATGCCCTAGAACCCCTGGCTTTAGAGAGGGCAACAGTACTATTTTTTTAGCAGAGAGGATGAACAAACTTTTAGGTGATGACTGCAGCTTGCTAGAGGCCACAGGCCTTCCTGGCCCCTGTGCCTGCATCCTGAGCCCTGCCTGCCAGCCAAGAAGCCAAGTTGGCCATGGCTGCGGTATGTGAAGCTGTGTGAAGTCCTACCAAATGCAGACTAAAAATAGCCAGGACAAAGGCACAATGTAGGAAGGAAACTGCTGACAGGAATTAGCAACTGATTAATTACTGATGTCTTGCTCATCCGTGTTTCATCTTCAAAGGCGAAATGTCTTCTATACTCCTATACTCTCCCTGAAGACACAGTTTCTGCATACCTACTGCTCTTGTGTTATCCTCCTTGAGTAGCTTGTGATTTTTCAAAAATTCAAAAGATGTCTTGAGGATCTCAGTTCTGGAGCTCCCGGTTAGTCTGTGAAACAAGCATGAAACTTTTCCCTGTCTCAAAAATTCAACCAGTGTTTCCTGCTAAACAAGCAAAAGACCCAGTGTTGTCACCCTCCATGGGAGTGAACACTTTATAGTACTGTGTAAGTACTATAAAGCCAAGATAAAGTGCAGTTGTCAGGTATTAGTAACATTATTCTTCTGTCCAAACAGTACAGAATCTGACAAACTGGGTGACACAAGTCTTAAAAACTAGATTTTAAATGGATGATAGAGAAATCTAATAGTTGTATCATGTCTTACTTGAGCAGCAAGCAAAAAAATCAGAATTAAAACTCTTGTGAACTTTCCTCAAATGGTCTCTGTTGGCTGTTGCTTGGCATAGCTTTGAGGAAAAGGCATTTCTTAGCCCTTGCACGGTGAGGCTGAACTGATCACTCGAAGTTGGTGCTTTGTTTGATTTGGTTTTCTTCATCTGGACACAGATATTAACCTTACAATGGGAGGAAACCATGCAGAGATAAAGGAAAAGTGCCAAACTGAGGGAGCTGCTGTGAGTTCAGACTATTTAAAGAACTTCTGGCATGGAGGCTTTGAAATGACAAAAGAGCATCTAAAAAGGAAGTTCTGTTGCTAAGTGACTTGCATTGTTGTGTGCAGAGCTCCAGGAAGAGTGGAGAGACACCTCTTAACTGCTTTCAAGTAAGAAATGCAGGTGAGGAGCCATAGCTGCATTCGAAGTAGATTTAAAATGTTCAGCCTAGTCCTGGCTGAGAGAGGGTTTCCATGACCCTTTGGTACAGGGTGGTCACTGGTGAGACTGTGTGGGCAGGTGAATGCCACTTCTCCTTCTCCACCTGCTGAAATGCAGGAGCAGGCTCTGTCTCTGGTCAGAGTGTGTGCGAATAACTTCAGAAACCCAAAACTGCCATGATGAGGGAAAAAACCATAGGTCATGCTCAGATAAATGCCTTAGGAACATGAAGTTATGCCTCAGCACAATTTGATTGCTTCAATTCACTTCTCAAGTTTCCCTCCTCTTTCTCCCCCATTCATATTTACTAATTCTTATCTTTCACACTGATGGTCTTTGGCTGATGCACATCCATGCAACTGCCAGGTATCTGCTGGTTATGACATGTGATGTAACAAGGTAAAACGCATATTATTCCAGTTGGGAATATGTCAGTGCCCTAAACATATTTTGCCACAGCATAACATTTGTTTCTTTGTCCTCACCATCCTTCAGAGATAGGGCTCTGAGGTTCCTATGCTCACAGTGATCTTGCCTTTCTTGCCAAGCAGGAATCTTTGATTGATCTCATTTACTGATGGGAGAACAAACCAACCTCTCTGCTAAAATTCAGAGGTTTGTTCTTCATGTGGCTGCTGGAAGTTCAGGCTGCAGTTGGGTGCTGCTGATGAGCTGTTTCTATTAGGTGCTTTTGAAAGGGTAAATTCTTACAACTCAGCCAGACTAGGGATGTGAATCTGGGAAGAGTGATCCCATGCATGCAGAGCTATTCCACAGTGGTCCTTATCGGGGCCTTGCCCCCTCTGCCCACTGGACTGAACCGATACCAATGACCTGGGGCCATTGGTCATTTCTTTCATCAGATATTTACTCCAGAAATCCTGTCTGCTCTAATGTCTGGTTTCATGTGGTTTGTTTTGTATATATATATATCTCAAATACCTAGTCTCTGTTTCAGAAACTGTGTGCAAGGAGAAGAATTTGTCAAATGTTTAGACTTGCTGAGTTTGTCAGATCCAGGTCAGAGACAGTCTGGTTAACTCCTCACCCCCCTGAAAGATTGCTGGGCAAATATCCTGCAGTATTGCCAGGGCTAACTGTCTGCAGGTTGGTCATTAGTCTTTTGAAAGTGTTTCACTTGGCAACTCTGTCTTTGGCATGGTTTTATTGGCATCAAAAAAAGCACATCAGAGCTTCACAGTCCAGCTTGTCTTGGTGTTAGTTCCTTGCATATTGCCATCCCTTCAAAATATCAATTGCCTTCAAAGGAAAGCCAGAAGTAAGCCATAGCCTTCCCTTGGTTTTTTTTGCAATAACTAAAAAAAGGAGTGAAATTCTCAAGAGACTGTACCCAGGCTCTCTGTGCTCTCCTGAGTGGGCTGGGAGGAGCTAACTCATCACCACCATAGCAGAGAAGGCCTAGGATGGGTAATCTCTGTAGCCCAAAAGCAAGGGAGCTGTGGCTGGGATCCATCCTCCCACAAGCAATGACGACAAAGCCTTGCCAGGATGGTGTTGGCTGATAGTCAGCACTTCCTCTGGCACTGGGCCCCGTTGCCTAATCACACTTGCCATCAATTACAGGCTTTTTCCTCTGGTGCAGCTATATCTTCCTTGCTCTAATTTAACTCATTGCTTATTTTGCTGTTGACAGTTGAGAGCAATTGACCCTTACCCCTGCCCAACATCCTCTGCAGCATCTGCAGGCTGTCTCTGCTATAGCCCTGATCCCCTCTCTGCTGCACTGCTACTATTTGGCTCTGGTGCCTATTGATCAGAGCTGTCCCCTCCAGCTTGTGGAGGCAAAACGATGTGTAAAGAAGTGTTCCCAGCAGTGTGTGCACTGTAGTTGGTCATGCTGCTGTGCTGATCTGAGCTGCACTCCTTGGGGCAGGCTTGTGTCTTTCTCACTCTGCAGTGCACCACAGGACACATATTTTCCTTAGGTCACAGAAGAGTGGATCTTAAAGAAACACAAGTGATTGGGCACTGGCACTCCATTTTAATGAACAAAGAGGCAGTTCCTGATGCTCTGCTGGAGTGATAGAAATAGCAGTGTCTTTCAATATGCTACTGTTTGTGAGTGGTAAGCCAGCCCTGGACACGGTTTGCCTGGCCTGATTTAATGTCACAAACTGGGTATGGGCAAATGATCATTTTTACAAATGAGTGGAAATAACTCTTCAGAGAACAATCACAGAAAGTAAATTCCTGTGATCCTGATGAGATTTCCCAAATTTGCCTCCCATATTTTCCTTTTAATTAGTTTTACCTCTTGTTTCTTCTTTTCAGCTACCTGAACAACACCAACATCAATCTGTGCCTTGCTATTGGATGTGGTTTTGCAGGAGTCATACCCAGCATAGTGGAGTGAGGATCTCAGGATGCTTCTTAGAGAGAGGAGGACAGAGGGAAGAACAAGAAGCTGGAGATTGTAACAGATTTAGTGCGTTATCTGCTACCAGAGGAAAAGCCAGCCAGGTGCTTCAGAGAACCTTCCTTCAACCATGACTGTGTCTAGATTTTCAGTTAGGAGCATTTTCCATGTCCTTTCTTTTCCAGGTTCCATTTCTAAACTGCTGTCAGTCTGGACCTCATCACAGCCAGCCCTATGTGATCCCTGGAGTGCATGCTGGTGTGCCTTTCTGCTTCTCCAGCTCCCATGCCCATGTGCTGAGTGGGCAGTCTTTGCTAAGATACTCAGGCATACCCAGAGCATGGCAAGGCAATGCAGAGTTCTTCTCTTTGGGGTAATCCATCTTCTTAACATTATTTAACTGTTTGTATACCTTGCAGATGAGTGCAGTTTTGCCTGAGGAGGTTGTTGCATTTTTTTCAGTGATCTACGCTGGTGACCTGTTGGTGTCTTGTGTAATTTATAGTATGTGTGTCAGACCATTTAAGCCTGAAAGGTTTTGTTATCGCTTAGGTGATTCCAAGTGGTGGTACCAGTGCAAAATGAAAGGGACATGTAAGTCATGCTGAAATTCACTTCTTGTCCCCCAGAACATGGATTAAACAGACTTTAAACAAAAAGTTTTAAATAAACTGTGTTATCAAAAGGTAAAACTCAGTCTGGATAAACAGGAGAATAAATCAAACCATGCATTAGAAAAGAGGGAGTAATTATTATTTGAAAATGTAACCTCATGAATGTCTTATCTAAACTGTGAAGTCTTTAAAGACAGGAATGTGTTTGAGCTCTACAGTACAGCTGTTCTCTCCAATTTACAAGTATATGCACAGGGGTACAGGCAAAGGGAAACTAGATGACAGAGACAGGAAAAAAGTGCTGAGCAAGGTGCAGATGCAGCTGTGAATTAATTGGTGAAGGCAAGGAGTGATGGTGGGAATGGGGGTCCCTCTGATAGACAATTTGAAATGGAGCTCTGTATGACAGAGGTTGAAGCCACCCCACAGCCCCAAACTTCCCCTGACCTCTGAATATGACCATACAAAAACTGTGTAAATACTACAGTTATATATAAAAAAGGAGATAAAATGTACTAGTTATGTTGCCTTTGTACACAGATATTTTACAGTTTTTTACAAGCCTGCAGCTCTGGCTGAAACTCTGGAAGAGATGGGACCAGCAAAACCCCTCTGGATGGGAACCAAAGCCACTGCTGGCACATGCAGTCAAGGAGCAAGTTGCCAGCATTTCCCTACAGCTCTTCTCCCAGATCGTCGTTTGCCCTTAGTGCTGCTGCTGATTTCCACGAGATGGAGCTATTTTAACACGGCTTTCGCAGCAGCCCCGGGGAAACAAGTAGCGCTACTATAGATTTTATTTTATTTTATTTCCATGACAATATTTCTGAAGTGTGTAGGCTTTTATGAAAAATCATAATTCAAAAAAAAAAAGCAAACTCCAGCAGCAATAGCTGGAATGTGATGTGCATTTTAATAGACAGTGTCATCAAAAGGCCTCTTGCAAAAATGTCTCCCAAGGGATGCAACTAAGCACAGAGCAGCTTTGACCTGCACTGGGGCAGCTAGTGTGGTGTGCACCCAGCCTCACCCCTCTTATTTTGCCATGACTGAGGAAACCACCAATGCCCCATTGTCCCAAGCACATGCAAGGTAGTCCTTCGACACACACTCTTGCCCATGGCCACAGTATGCAAACCTCAGCCCTCTGAAGCAGCAGACTGCCTTTGCTGAGCTGTGATAATCCCTTCCTGTGACGTTTTTGTCCTTTTTAATCTGTTTTTTAAAAACTAGTTGTCTTTTCCCATGCACCGCCTTCTCCTGTTGCAGCACCTGCTTGTTCCCTCTCTGCTTTGCCCCCATTAGCCCTGTTTCCCATTGAGTCACAATGCAGACTCAGTTGGGAAAAATCATGTAAATGCTGTTGCTCTATAATATATGTCTGCAGACCTCAAGGCATGCCTGACTTTTTATCAAGTCATGCCCACAAGAGCCAAACTCCTCCTGCCCTTGGTCATGCTTTTGCACTCCAGTCACCAAAAATAGCAGTAGCTCAGGGAGAGGCATTTATCTGGGGATTTTCTACAGGAGTTGTCAAAGTAAGGGCCAGGTTTACATGCAATATTTATAATGCTTGAACAGAGAGTATCTTGAACACCACTTGCCCTCTGCTTGTGTTGCAAGGTAAATAGGGATGTGCTGGCATTGCCATAAGAAGCTGGCATTCTCTGTTTGCCCACAGGACCTAAATTCAATCTCTGTGACAAGGTGTTGCTGGCAACATGCGCCTCCCCTGAGTCTGTGGCCACACAGGGAGCCAGTGGATAGAGGTTTCCCCCCCCAAGCAAGTGCCCAGTGCCAGAGCCCGACTGCTCCCCAAGCCTGCCATGGCAGAGAGCTGACTGCTGCTTCTCAGCCACATAGAGTCTGAAATCCTCACTGCTGAGGGACCCAGCTAAGTGAAAACCACGGCAAGATAAATAAGGGTCAGCTATGTAGGCAGGGGGCTGCCATTGCCAGATCTGGCAACACTGCACCTGTTCAAATCCCTGTGTGAAATCTTAATTTGCAAAGACCAGAGAAAAAGTGTGTTTGACAATTGTTTTTTGGTTTTGAGTTGGTTTTTGGTTTTGTTCTCCCCGCTCCCCACCCCCAGTATGGTTTAACATCCTTTCTTCCCTGCCCCCAAACCTGTGCTTTACAGTGGAGGGAGCTTTGGGGGAAATATAAAAGGCTCTTGGGAGCTCCCAAGCAGAGGGCTGTCCTTTTTTGTAGGCACCCCTGGGGCAGATTAAAACCTCTGGTACATTGTCCACACACAAGTGTTTAGCAAGCATCATCTGTCTCTTGGTTTTCAAGACCAGAATAGAGACAGCATCAATGCAACTTTAATTTCTTTAATCTGATGATGACCCTTAGCAACAAAGTGTGTCTGGGAGCCCCCAAAGAGCAGATAACCTTCAGACAGCTCCACTGCTGAGGAACACCTTGCTGTGCCTCCTGGAGCTGAAGTTTGCTACTCTTCTTTCCACTCTCCACTCTCCAGCTTGAATTTCTTCAGAGTGATTTCGCTTGGGCTGTTTCATTGCCACTATCCCACTTGTCCTTTCATGAAGTCATTAAAACACTCTAATATGTGTTATTTAAATAAAATTTTCATTAAAATGTATGTCTATTTGTGCATGTAGTTACTATGCTCCACATGTGTGTGCCCTTGGGATGCTGGCCTGTCTGGCTGAGGTTTTTGCATGCACACCCAGGTGGCTTTGTGGGTGCACAGGCTTCCCATGAGCATATCCAAATACAAACAGGCATTTGTAATCAGCCAAGAAAACATGCAATATGCAATTGCCTGTGGATGTTCAGGGCTGTAATTCTTGGGGATGGCAAAGCGTCTGTAGGTCCTTATGGATTTCACTGCTGTGCAAATTCCCTGAGACCAGCTGGTCCAGATCCCAAAGCTCCTGACTTGCTGTGTCCCTGAAGAACCACTCAGAGAGAGGCAGGGAAGGAGAGAACAGGCTGATGTCAGTGCATGGGAGCGTGGCAAAGGCAACACTGGTTCCAGGAGTGAAAAACAGATGAGCTAAAGTACATTATTCTCTTTGCTTGCAGGTCCTTCATTTGGTCATGTAGCCAAGCTGGAGAATAGCAGAGAGGGAACATCTTGCTTGCCAGCTCCCCTGCAAGCCAACCACTCAGAGCCAGAGAGCTGAAAGCAATCAGCAAGGGGTGCCTGCCCATGGACACCAACTGCATACAGAGCAATAAATGATTGTGACTGTTTCTCCACCAGAAAGAAGATGAAGCATATGATATTTCTTGCTATTGGTGCCACAGGTATTTATTCCTTTTATGTGAGAAGAAAAAAATGCTAAAAGGACTTGGTAAATCACAGTATATATATTACAACTTGAAAGAGCTGGGTTAGAAATTACTTGGACTGTCATGAGTTTCACATGGCAGGGGTGTGGGTGATTTAGGCTAGTCATTATTCAACACAGAGGGTGTGATTGGACTTCTAGGATTTGAAAGGATTACACGTGCTTGTCAAGTGGGTGTTTAATCTTTCTTCAGTTCTAACTTCATTTTTTAAATGTTGAAACTATAAATCATCGCACCCTTGCTCCATAGCATAGTACAAACTGTGCTAATTTTTTCCCACTTCAGCTAGATTAACTGCTTATCTCCAGTTCTGGTAAACCCCCCAAAATTAGGACTTTTATGTTTTACGTAGTCCACACTGCTGTGTGTACACACACAGGCAAGCAGGCATATGTTTCATAACTGGTTTTTGTGCTTGTGACTCAGATCTGAACTATTAAACCATAACACATGGCTGACATCTGGAATTCTCTCAGATGTTTTTGTCATTTGAATACTGGTAGCCATGGTTTGCTACTCTCCTTTCCCCCAAAATACATCCTTCTTTATTCTCAGCTCATAAAGACAGAGCTAGAAGGTTTTACTAAGCCTGTTGGTGTCACTTGATCAATATATATAAAATATTTTATCCAAGCCTGCTTTAAAGGTTCAGAGAGTTTGGCAGAAAGATCTTACTAAAGAAAGTTTCTGCTTTGTCTTAAGGTTTAAAATGATTGCATACCTTAAGAATATTCAGAACACTCATTGGTTTTGTTCTGCAAAAGCCTGTGTTTGCTTAGACTCACAAGCAGTCAACTGTTAGCTAGCAAATTAGGTTAAGAATTACAGATGGATTGTCTTGGTGTTTGAATATAATTAATTACATTAATTCCCCCAAATGAATGCTGCTCATTTGGCTGGTTTTAGAGAAAGATTACAATATGCTGGTGTTTTCTGTAATGTAGAACATTTTGTCTTACCTGTGTCTCACAGGGTGCTGTGTGCTATTCCCAGGGCTGCTTGCCATGGACTAGAAAAGTCCTGTAGAGTTAAAGATATTTTGCTCATCTTGAAAATATTGTGAGGCTGCCACTCAGAATGATGTAACTAAGGATGTGTTAAATTTCACATTGATACCAACGATTTAATGAAAACTGCCATCTATCTGCCACTGTAATGAGTCTCAAGCAAAAGGGTTGAACTGGGGGAATTGTTCCTAGTTTTGACTCAGAAAATCATCTAATGTTATGAACATATCTTTAACTTCGGGGACTGTCTGGTTTTCCATTGACTTTGAGAAGGATGTAACACTTCTTCATTGCTGCTTCAGGAAGAGAGGAGGGGCACTGTTTGACATCTATGCTGTCCCCTCTCCCCTTTAGAGTAAATACAGCATGTCCTCAAAGCACCATCTTTGCCTGATGAGGGGCTGCAAAAGAGGGGTGACTACGACTATGCTAAAGAAGATGATCACAAAGGTTTCTAAGGGGTAGGTGTGTGAAGCTTTGTTTCAGAGGCTTTCCAGCTTTTGACCATCAGAGCAAAAAGTGGCAGTGGTTGTGCAGCAGTGACACCTTTGAAGGCACATGTATTGTAGCAGTGAATTAATGTCATTTGATGCAGGTTTTTTAATGTGGTTCACTGTAAGGCCTCTCAGATTTAGCAGGGAGGGCTTCACCCAAAGAAATTGTTCTATGGCACAGATCTGACACATATAGCTGAGTCTGGTGATCACTTGTCTGTGTGCCTAAGCTGCTGGCTTTCCACATATGTATTTTTTGAAATACTGTGGTTTAGTATTCACACCATGCCAAGGGACTCTCCTTGTGACAGACTGTAATACTTAAACACGTGATGGGTGGAAGAGCATTCTTCCCAGAATTCTTCAAACTTGCAGCTGCACTTATCCACTGGCTGGACAAGGTGGACCCACATGACCATACTCACCTGTTGTGATTAAAAGGGAGTCCTTTGAACTCCTACAGACTGGTTGCTTCATGAAAAACCTCTGGCAATAAATGTGGCCCTGAGCTGTATTCATCCTTGCAACAAAGTTTTAGAGTGCATATAGATATGTATGCACAGATTCACTAAAGGCAAATCATGCTTGACCAATCTGACTACCTTCCACAATGAAATAAACTACCTGGATGGATGAGGGGAGAGCAGTGGATATT
>VWZF01000296.1:177789-259979 GCA_013396755.1 Sclerurus mexicanus | reverse complement strand
CCAGAGAGGGCGTGGAGTCTCCCTCACTGGAGGTATTCAAGAGCCATCTGGATGCAATCCTGTCAGTGTGCTTTCTGCTTGAGCAGGGAGGTTGGAGCAGATGACCTGCTGTGATCCCATTCAACCTGACCTATTCTGTGTATTATTGTGCCCCTGGTGGCTGTGCCCTTGACTTTGCTGAAAGCAGAGGTGGCCCTGGATGGAATTGGCATTGACCAGAGCAGTATCAGCCCATTTGCAACCCAGAGGAGGCAAGACCAGCTGGTGTATGAATGAGTGTGGCTGTGCTTAGCTGCTGACAGATCTGTTAATTGATTATGTGGATATACAAAAGTGATGTGCTATGAACAGCAATTAAAACTATGCTGTCAGAATGTCAACTTCAACCTCAATTTTTGATATGGTCAGACATGCTACTTATTTTCTCATTGTGATGGTTAGAGATTCTTATTTTGGTTATCTGGTACTTCTGATTGTCAGATTCTGATAAAATGTGAGACCCTGAGTTGGGCACTTCCTCACAGATCTCTGAGGCAAGCTGATTTTGCTGGAAAACTTTAGCCAAAACACTTGGCCATTTTTGAGCACAAATCCTGTGTACATAAAGCCTAGTGCACAACCTCCCCTGGGGCAACCAAGACTGCTTCATGCATTGGGGTGGCTCAGTGGGGCCACCCACCCTGAGACTTGCACCAGCCCATTGTCATCAAATGAAGTGTGTGCTGTTCCTGCGGAGCCCAGCACTGTGCTCCAGCTGAGGATGGGTGGTTTATGCTTCTCCACTCTGGGGCAGGATGGGAACAGGGGCTTTGATGGGAACAGGCTTTGAGTCTGGTCCCCACTGAGGATCAGAGTTTTGGCTTGTTTCTTGTAAAATGAAAATGATTACCTCCAACACATCCTTACCCCTTGCCCATCTCCCCAGGCTGCTGTGAAAATGAACATACTGTTTCTGAAACACTCATGTATTGTAGTGGCATGGGAGAAAGCAGGCAGAAATTAATTAGTCTGTCTTCAGAGCAGGGTTTTGGGGATTATATAAAATAAGCCTGTTAATCATTATGGAGAAAGTAGAATGTTCTGAACTGGGTCCTCATCACCCTGGGTACTTAATGACATGTTTTCACTGGGAAAAAAATTGTAAGATCACGTTAATTAAAGGATATGCCAGAATGCATATGTACAAGGGGGGTAATTGAAGAATGCTGAATGTCTGCCAATTTGACATTACCTAACTAACTTGATTTTTCAACCATAGTAATATTCTCATATTTGTGTATTTTTGGGGATGCCATATGAAAGGAAAATATTTTGTCAAAATAGCATACTGAGCAGAGTAAATTCTAACAGCAGGGTTTCTTGTTACTCTGTGCCTGACGGTGACAATGAAAAAGGATAGCAAAGGGAGCAGGGAAGCAAGGGTTTGTGTATCATACATAAAAAGGTACTGTAACAGCAGTGATCTGTCTGCCATAGTAATGAAGTCAAGCATTTGAAATAATATGATTTCATAGCAAGACAGGATAATAGAGCTCTATTAAGCTGAATCTGTATTAGATGGTTGTGAGTTATTCACATGAAACTACAGAAAAGGTTAAATTTTAATTTTATTAAATAGTGAGTTACAGCAGACAGGATCACCTTATGGCTTTTCTAGGTTCCTAGCTTTCCTTGTCTCTAGCTTCTTATTTATTAGAGCTCAGCACAGTGGACTCTATGCAGCACTAGGCTTGAAAATTCATGGTGCTAGCCCTCTTCCCCAGGCTCCTGCCCTTACTCTTATGCTGTGTTGTCAACTGCAATATTCAAAGGCATCACTCACTTTAATCTCTCTGGTTTTCTGTATAGACCCATGGTAAGAAAAAGAAAGGCAATTCTGCCCTCCTTCTGCAGTTGGGAAGCTCTGGCACAGGAGTTGCTTGTTCAGCAAAACGGGATTGGGTTTGTATCGCCAGATCGCCAATTATCTTAGACCATCAGATTCTAATCTGATCTCCCCTGTGACTTTGTTCCCTTCTTTTCTTGGGCTGGCACCCTAAATGACTCATTTCCTCACACCTGCCTTGAATTCCCTGTGCTGTTTTTAGACTTACCTTTCTGGACTAGTTCAAAAGCTTTGGCCTTTTACAGGTAGTTTCCACTCAGAATTAATTCTCCTGGGACACCCCTGAGGAAAGAGAAAAATCTGATTAAAAATAGAAAAATCAAACCACACATAGCATGATTAAATCTGAATCTGTTGGAAGGTTAGCTGATTTTTAAGACAATTTGAAACCATGAAGTTGAACATGGGTACATACACATCATTACTCTATCTTACCATCATTGCCCTGAACGGCTTTGATCTCCATTTGTCCTTCCTCTCTTTGTTTGTGCTCTTTCATGCCCTTCTTCAAAGTAGACTGTAAAGCCTTTAGGGCAAAGACCAGTAGTGTGTCGGTAAATGGGGAGGACTGGCTCCCTCATCTACTGGCCCAGTCTTAACTGTGTGAAATGATTGAATGCTGCAGTGCCAACAGTAAGAATGGGTAAATCTGCCCTCAGAGTAGGGAAACTTACCTGTGGTCACACCATGGGCGGGGACTAAGTTTGCTGGAGCAGCTTATCTGGATTGCTTGGTGTCCAGGGGAGTGCTGCTTGGAGCACCTGTGAGGAGCCAGTCTGGCCAAGCATCGTGACCTGTTACCGAGCAGAAGCCTTGGCTAAAGGACATGAAAGAATCTGCTATTACAAAAAATAAATTAATCGTAGAAACATGGCATGTCTGTAGCTTTTGTTTTATATTGTTTTCACTCCAAGGGGATGTTTACAAAGAGTTTCAGTTACTATCTGGAGAGGCACTGATCTTCAAGGCACTCTCACATAGCTAACTGTTGTCAGTTTTTATAAGAAAAAAAATATTATGAGGAAAAGCTAGAGATAAGACAACAAATGGAGAAAAATCAGAAGACTACACTAGAAATGTATATTGATCTTTTTAATACTTTTAATTGTGTATAGTGCTTCAGGGAATAATCTACACGAACAAGCTGTTGTAAAGGTAAATTAGGGAGGAACAGTTGTAAGAAAGCCAGGTCTTAAACACTTGGCCCAATGGAAAAGCCCAAACCAAACCAGAAATGCCACTTAGCGCGCAAATGTTAAACAACAGTAGCTCTATTTTCCCTAAAGACTAAGCTCTAGACTTTGTTAGAGGATATCTTACCTCTTCTTGATGTTTTACTTTTCCTTTACTTGGTTTTTGGCTCTGTCCCATGCTGTAAGAAAGAACTCTGTGAGTACCTTAGTTCTTGATTCCACAGAGCTATTAAAGATGAAATGTGCTAAACCCTGGAAAGAAACTGAAAGACCCATTTTAATGGGGGGTTTCTTCATTTGGCTTGGGCACAGGTCTTTGCAGCTATCTTTTATTATGCATGTTTGAGAAAATCTCATCCCTCATTAATGATATCTTTATTTCTACCTCAACTATAAGTAGATATGAAAGACTTGACTGTGTTTTTATAATCAGAGGGCAGGTGTAGGGGAATTCATTAGCAAGAAACCTGCCCTACTCAATAAGGAGGCTGGGAAAATGGTGAATGGAAACTGAAGATGTTTGTGAGAAGTTTGGCTGAGTTTGGTTTTTCTCCATCACCACTCAACATTTTAATGAAGTAGAGACAGTTTATTAAATTTGCAGATAACTCCAAGGTTGAATGCTGTGATCACATCTCCGAAGGGTCTTGAATTGTAAAGAATCTCAGTGAATTAAACATTTGAGCTGATACAGGTTGGTGTAACTCAATAAAGACAAGTCCAAATCTCTGCTTTTGCAGAAGCGATGAGATGAATGGCACAGATAGGGAAGGGCTAAATGGGCAGCAATTTGGAGAAAGGGTTCTAGGGGTATAGTTGCAAAGTGAATTTGAAGCAACATTATCCTCCAGTCACAGAGAGAGAGGGGGGAAAGTACCATTAAGTACCATTAGTATGACGTGTAGGAATATGCCCTGAGCCTGAGATAAACAAGTTCAAGAGCTGTGTCAACAGGAGAGAAGTTGGGCGCCAACTGGAAAAAGTCTGTAAAAGAGCAGTATGAGTCCTCAGGGATGCAGTACATAATTTTTGATGCTGCAAGACTCAGAGCTTTCCAGACCAAAGAAAGGAAGACTGAGGGAGCAAGAAAGAATTGTTTTGGTGCAGCAGAATCACTGTGGAGTAAGGGAACAGCAATGTGCAAATAGCAGTGAAGAAGTTTCTGGTTTGGAAACAGGAAACACTTTCTGATGGTAATGGTAGTGAACTGTAAGAACTATTTTCAAGAACAAATGAGAGAAACATATCCCAGAAATGAGACTGGAACAGTTGAGTCTGCCTTAGAACAGTGGTGAGAAGTTCATAGTTTTCAAATTCTTTTCAGCTACATACTTCTGTGAGCCTACAACACAAATACTTCAAAGTGTATTGCACTAAGCACACTGAAAGAGAGGACAACCAGGCTTCAGATTTCTGTTGGTGTATTTAGTGTCAGGTGGTATAGCTTTGCTATTGGTACAGCAATAGGTATTGTAGCTCATCCTCAGGGATGGTGGTATGAAGTGAAAGAAAATACAAGAAGTGTGTATTCTGGGGAGGAGTTTCTTCTGCAATTAATTGTGGCTACATTTTGACATGGGATAAATGTTTGGAATCTCACCACTTCTAATATGGCTTCGTCATGAGCTCTGGATGTCACTGCTCTCCATTGGCTTCAATTTTTTATGTGTCTGTTGGTGGACATGATGCTAGACTTCATAGTATGTAGCCTGAGTAAACCAAGGTAGCTGTCAAATGCAACTTGTTGAGAATTTGGTTCAAGCTGCAGCTTGATTTGGCAATTAAACTTCTGTAAGTCTGTTTTGTGGGAACCTGAACTGTACAATTCCTACAGGGGAAAAAAAAAAGCTAAGAATAGTGTTACCAAGAATGTGGCTTTGGTGGTTTTTCTTATAAGGCAATAGGTGAGCAAGATGTAGCCTGTAAAAGAGAACAAAAGATGGGTGGGTGGATATATGGGAGAAATTGAAAATTCCAGGTGGGATCTAGTGGTTTGAGCATATGGAAAGGTAGACTGGATTTGCCAACTCTTAATCACCAACGACAACTTTGTACTTTAGTTGCAACAGGAATTACCATCTGAGATAATGATTTTTTTGAGCTTCTTCTCTTGTATATGTACTATAACTAAATTCCAAGAAGTTATCAAGTGTTATGTCAAATGTGTTAAATAAACATTTGAAATATGATGCTTTCAGCCTCCAGCTATAGTGCAATTCCTCTGGTATTTCATACAAAGGAGTTTCTGACCTTTTATGTGGGACATAGAAAGATATAGCTGGAGGAAGAAATTTCAACCAGTTCTGTCAATATTGAAGAGTTCTATGATAGATTTTCCTGGAATTTCACAGAGAAGGACAACAGAAGAGTTTAACATTTTTCTGGTAAGATACTTGAACTATTCTAAGACATTTCAACAAACTCCTCAACCTCTCCCCAACTGAACAATTGCAGTAAAATATGTAATATTTGAATGTTTTGAATTTGTTGATTCCGGAACGTTCATATGACCGGAAACCAAATGTTGCTGCAGAACCTGCCTTATTCAAGAATTAGTAACTTGAACAGTCTGATGTGAGAAAGACAGGTCTTGCACGACTCTACTTGAAAACCCTCATTTCATGGCTTTCCAGCATCAAGATCAAAAGGAAGAACCGAAGTTGCCCTAACAAGATAGATTTTGAACCTCACAGTTAGGAAACTAAGCCCAATGGCGAGAAGCTTCCCAAGGCCTCTACCAACAAGCTCTGTTCAAAGAACGAGATTCCACCTTCAGCTGCCCTCTGTTCCTCTGGCACTGCCCTGAGACATCCCCACTGTCTGCAACTGCTCCTTGAGTGTGATCAACAGGGGACCACAACACAGCTTCCAAAAATATTTCATCTGACACAGTGCGGACCTCAGTTCTCACACAACTGTTTTGGAAGGGGCAGAGACTGTGTGATGCCTTTTCTCTGCTGTGTACAGAGCTTAATGCAGAAGAGCTGTGCACCATTTCTACTGGGATTGTTTCTTAGCAGGTTGCCATGCTCTGCTCAAAGAGCACTTCCCCAAAGATGTGATGGGATTAGTGCCAAACCTGAAAGAAGGAGTCCCGTAAGAGAACAGGATTAGTTGAGAGTTGTGGTGTGTTATTTCCACCTCTTCTTCATCAGTACTAACTGAACTGTTCATTTGCAACCGCAAGCTCTTCCCTGAGGAGAACTTATGGCAAAGCTGTAGAGAAAAGCACTGTTTAGTTGTTTCACCAGTTAAACAGAATCAGCTCCAACCCACAGATCCCCATAGTAAGGGACTGTGTAGAGCTGATGCAATTATTGTTTACTAACATCATGTATTCGAAGTGCACCTAAATTCTAAAAGAAAATTATCTAATTCTCCTGCACCGCTTTCCTTCTTTAGTTGGGGATTGCTGCTTCCATTTCCTGACAAATGATTGCTGAAGACATTCAGTGAGACAAAGCAGGGCCCCTCTTTGCCTCCAAGCAGTGAGGCCAAGTTTAGGGTGTAACGTCATATATTGTGCCTGCTGCATTCCACTAAGCTTGCAAACCTGCCAATCAAGCAACTGCAGGGGTCTGAAACCTTATTTCTTCATAATCTTGTGCTGTTTGTAACCCAAATCTGCATTACTGTTAAGTTCAATGCTGTTAGTATCTTCCAATTTATTCTGCTCCAGATAAAGCAGAAATTTCCAGAGGTCTTCATCTGCCTGCAGCCTCCCAGGCTAAAGCATAGCACCTTGCTTTAGGGAGGGCTGGCAGATTTGGGAGTCAATGTACATCTCCTGGGGTGCTTCCAGGCTCCCTGAACAGGACTGGGCATCATAAGATTAGTTATTCCCCAGAGGAAGGAACAAGGAGGCTGTAGGGTAGGTCTGAAGATTAAAGCCTTGATATGTAGGAATGCAAGAGAAAGAGGTAGATGACTGCAAGTTGGAGCTGTAGCTTCCCTCTGTAGCAGCACTTCCACATGGGTATCCCAGCTGTTCAAACATGGTAGCTCAGACCCACATACTCTGTGGTGTGGACCACAACACCCTGACTGACTTACCACTGCAGGCAAGAGGCAGGGCTTCCCTCACTGGCAGCTGGAGCCCCTCAAGAGTTTATTCCAGTGGAAACTTTTTATTGGGGTGGGGGAGGGGGAAGTGTGTAGTCTCTTTTGTTCACACAAAGAATACCTGTTTGAAGCTCTTTGGCTTCATAGAGGCTAAGTAGGACAATTGCGACAGCTGGTGGGAGATGCTCCCCCTTTTTCCCCCCTGCCACACGGTCCCTGAGATGCCCTAGAAAGAGCCACACAGAGACTGCAGGAGAGGAAGCAGAGAGAGTTTATTAACACAGGTAGGGGCATTTAAAGGTTTTAGGGGGATTCTAGCTACTACCAATAAGGATCTAGGGATAACAATCAATGAGAAAGGGTTAACTAAGGGCCAATGGGGGAACTTAAACAGAAACCTTCAAGGATGAATTCCTGAAGGTTTAGCTAGGGAGATAAGGTTTTTCTCAGGGGGTTTTGGGTAGAAGACGGTGACTCAGGGAAAAAAGACAATGAATCCATTTTTTTTACAACGCAGTAAAAGCTTCAGGTTTTAAGGCATTTTAATTAACTCCTTCCTTTTCTTCATGAACCCATTTCTTACATGATTTTTTCCATTTCTGATACTGTAGGTCCTGTGCCACAGACAATGGCTGTACCTTTCCTGTAACATGTCCAATAGTCTTGGCACCACGTTCATTGCAAGGCACCCTGAAAACTGTATCCCTCAACGGGAGCATTCTCACCAGGGTTCCTTGACTGCACATCAGGGTTTCCCTGCAAAACCTGCAGCTTGGTGTACTTATATCTCACTGGGTTCGCTTGAAGTATGGGAGGTCTGGATTTCAGAACCTTTTATGAATGAGACAGAAACAAGACTTAAACCTCAGCCTCTTGCTTTTCTGGTAGTTACTTTAAACAAAGCTTCAGACTGCAGTATGGTGACTTTTTCTCTCAAAAATCCTGATCTAGTTTTTATTCTGATACAGGATGAAAACGTTTCATATTTTAATGTAATAGGCTTTCTACCTGACTGCCCAAGGGAAGTGGTCCATGGCGTGGCTTTGTAGATCAGCTCTGTGGTGAGAGAGAGCTACCAGGTCCTCAGAGAGCTCCATGTTAGTAATTAGTACTTTAGATAAAGGTTATATCCTCCTCCATGCTTGTTACAGTCCTGTTGTCTCTCCTTCACAAGTAATGGTCAGGAAAAGGTGTTGATTGCTAATGAGACAGGGTAACTTGCTCTAGCTTCTGCTTCCTGAAATGCACCTTTTTTTCCTTTCTTATTAGTTTCATATTCTCCCTTAACTGCAGCTCCTAAAGACCTGAACTTCTGTTTGGCAAATCCAGAAGGTGAGAAAATGAAAGTATGCAATGGCCTTTCAGAAGGGACTCATGTGGCCTGCAGTACATCTGGAACACTGTCTTCTGATGAGTTGTCAATGAAGATGCAAATATCAGATAATGATAAAGATAAATGGGGTCACAGCTCATATTGGCACATATAGAAAACATCAAGTTATCAAGTCATAATTCCCATATGAAAAAACATCCACTTTTCCCCACAGTTTTATAAAGCTGATTAGTAAAAGAAGTTTGATATGGTCTCTTATTGTTGTTTTATGTATTTGTTGAGGCTCATGAGAGACCTATGTCTTGGTTAGAAATTATATCCATTGGAATGCACTAATGCAGACAATAGGAATAGTGGGAAAGGAATATATATGAAAGGCCTGGACTAATGGAAGCTTGGACTGAGCCATGTTTCAGCTGCCAAGGAGGGAAAAACCCCCCACCCAAGTTTGGATGTCCGTTTTCTTTCCAGTGAAATGTAGCAAAAAGGAAAATTTTACTTTGGAGATACCAAAGGTGTTACTTTTGTCTGAAATGAAATATTCTATTTTCTATACTGTAAAAATACTTAAAAAGTTTGTTTAAAAACTATCACCTACCATTTTTGGCTAACACTATTTGACTTCAATTATGAAATGTTGAGTTTTGGTCATCTCTGAAACTGTCTATTTTGTTCCAGCTTCATTCATTATCACCATTGCACCCACTAGCTCTCTTTCTGTGGTCTCTGAAAAAAAAAAGGCAGAAAAAAACCAGAAAACCCAAGAGGCTGCCTACAGCAAGAGTGGTTGCAATTATTTACAATGATGTTGAAATTCCATTGTAGAAATGATGTAAAGAGATGTAGATTTTCCTTTGAGCCAAGTGAGGCCTTAGTATTGCTGTCATCCTGCTTCATCATCCCAGGAAGGATTTTTGGTCCCTGCTGCTTGATGGTGTCTCAGGTACTTCTACAGCGAATTTACTGGGTGCTACACCTGCTTTTACAAAGTAAATCCCCTGTTTATAAGATGTTAGTCAGCAACTGGGGTAAAAATGCAGGATTCCCTCTATCCTTCAGTAAAAATGGTCCAATATATTTTAACATAGTAAAATGTATTAGCGCGGAGGACTGGGTTAAACAATAGCAAAACAAGCCATGTTTTAAATGGAAACAGCCCCCATGACACTGCAAGGAGAATGATCTGGCAGATGTAGAACATATAAACTTTAAACCATCAACAGATATATGGCATCAATTTGAAAAACACAGAGGACACTGGGCTGCTGCATGGGTTTGTTACCCCACCTTACCCCTCCTTGCTAAGCAGCACCCAGCACCCAATGTTGTGTGGGGCAAGACAGAGCAGGCTTTGCCAGGGTTATATGGGCTGAACTCTTATGCAGCTAGTTTGTAGCATCAGGTTAGATTACTAGCTGAGGATAGTGACCTGTGTTATGGGGGGTAAATAAGAAAACCTCCTTCAGAAGGGCTGCATTTTCTCTTATTATCTGCTTTGTGTTCATGCATGTGTAGGTATTGGTGTCTAAAGGTGAAGGAAACCTTGCTTTGTGAAAAAGCTTCCTCTTCAAGTCCAAGCTCAGTCTGTTACTTTCTAAACAGGAATGGACAGAGTTGAGTGCATCGAAAGCAAGAGTGTAAATTTTCATGGCAAATCACTCATCTGCACTGGATGTGAGGCAAACTGATGACACTAGCGGTCATATGTAAGGTGTCTCCTCTGTGAAAGGCACTCCAGCTGTATTGTATCCATGGGTTGAGGCCATGAGGAACTTGAAATAAATTTCACTGAGCCAAAGAGTGGTGAAGAGCCTAAACCAGAGTTGGAGGACAACTGAACCTTGGTGCAGCTGCGCTTCCTTCCCAGTGCACATCTCAGCTCCATTGTCTTGGCTGTGGTGGGAAAACTTTCTTGTCATGCTGGTAGAAGCATCTCCTCTCCATCTTTGAGCTCTGCAGAGAGCCCTGTCATCACCTCTCTTTAGCTGGATTTTGTCAACAAGCAAAAGCAACCTGTCCAGTTTCTCAGTTTCTCTCTGGGACAATCATTTAGTGCAGCAATGGCAAACTACCACTTATCAATGTCACAGCATCAGTGCTCCATTGTCAGAAAAATGCTGCCTACAAATTCCTGAAGATGAGCCTTAGGTGACCAGAGCACTGACTGTCAAAGACAAAGCTGCAGTGAAACCTGCACTCTACTATCCCCATGATTTATATGAGGCAGAAGGATTTTTGCATCTGTGGTAGCACTTCAGACACTTGCTTTTCTTCCTAAGCTAACTCTGAGGCAGTTTTAGCCTCTGGAGGAGAATGTGACACTGACCATTACAGCATATAACATCTTAGGAAAGGTGAAGAATAAAAGAGAGGCAGTGAGATCATTTGACGTCTTTTGGTTTCCCACGAAGGCCTTGTGACTTAAAGGAAATTAGTGGTTCTATTCTCCATTTGGTTAATACCAGACACATTGTTTTTAAAAATAGTAAACTGGCTTCTTGTTATGTTAGCAGAGGAAGATGATTTTTGAGGTTCATATATAAGCAAAAAACAGCCATCAACTATAACTTCTACCTGAGTTACGAGCTTTTGAAATGTGCCTGAGCACTGGAACTTCAGGTCACACTGCATTGGCTGTACCTCACTCATTTTGGCAGCCTGCCTTCCCTTTTCATCAGTTCTTGGAATCTCATTACAGCAGAAAACCTGTTGAGAAGACATGATGGGTAAAGGTTATGCCATGCAACTCACCAGTTCGTCTCTCACTAGTTGGTCAGAGCATGGTGCTAATACCACCGAGGTTGTAGGTTTGATCCCTGTATGGGCCATTCAGTTAAGAACTGGACTCTATGATCCTTATGGGGCCCTTCCAGCTCAGAATATTCTGTGGTTCTGTGAAGCATAGCTTTTCCTCCTTTTTTTTTACAATGATCCCTCATAAGTAAAAAATATCCATATTTCCCCATTTCCTTGAAACTTAGATATTACATCTGACTGTATCATAATTTTCTAATTTTGAGATGTTTCTTGGTATTGAAGAAGGATAGAAAGCACCACTCAGTACTGGATCTGGAGCTGCTCGATGTCAATGGCAAAAATTTCATTTTCTGTGTGTTCAGCTCTACCACTTGCTGCCTCCTCCCTTCCTTCTCTAATTAGTTTCATCCTCTGATCCGAAAGATGCATATTTAGACATTTCTACCAGCCTAATTATTTTTCAACTTTCATGTGCAGACCTCTTCCTCAGCAAATAGGCATTCAAAATCAGGCACAGGCCTGATTTCCATACTCTTGTTTGCCTTCTGATTGTGGGAGCAGGGTTGGGATACAGTTTTCTCATTTTACCCTTTGTATAGACTGCAAGAAATAGAATACGGAATGAAGCAGGGCAGCTGCAGTGGCCTCCATACAACCAGAACAATACTAATGCACTGGGTTTTGTCATCTCTCCAAGGGAGCATAGGCTTTTCTTCATATGCCACTGGACCTTTATCTCAGTGGGAAAAGAGCATTTATTTCTCTCAGTGTACTTGAGGCTGACTGTAAGGGCTTTCATACTATTTAAAAGAAGTTGCTCTGTAGAGATATGGCAAGCACTGTGAACAGCTGGAAAAAATAACATTATCTCTTGTAAACTCTTTTTGGCAGGATTCTAAAACCCCCGAATGGCCCCAATGCTGTACACTGTAACTGTGTACAGGCTCTCAGCTCAGCCTTAACACAAGTGGAGCGCTGGCCTTTGCAACTTCACCAAGCTAGGCAGCTCTGCTGACAAACATGACTTCCACCAGGGCTGTGAGCAAAGCTGTGTGCTGCTATTGACATGTTTGGAAATCCCTCGGAGTCTGGGAACCTGGACAGTGCTTGCTCCTCAGCTGTTGATATCCCAGGCACATGGGTTCCCATTCACAGCCTGGTCAGCTGGGGAGGGTCTGCTCTGCCCAGCACAGTGTGGTTGCTTCCCACTGGCTTTTGGAGAGTCTGTGGCAGGCAGCTGAGTGCCTTCTTACTCTGGCCAAACACTGTGCTAGCCAACAGCCATCTGACTACTTAATATTTCAAATATGCGTGAATAATCCACTGAATTTCAGTAACCCATTATTTCCTCAGATTCTTTGTGCTCCCCAGGGTCATGGCTCTCCCCTGGGCTCACACATTCTCATTTCAGACCTGAGAAAATGCTTGAGTGTTGAAAGCTGGTTGGTTTTTTTTTTTGTTTCCCCCCTCCCACCCAAAGTCTGTTAGTGGGTCTAATAAAATATATTCCTGTCTATCCACAGACCTTGTTGCTTTATGTTCTTAAACTGTTAAACCTCATGTCTGCTATCACTACCCTTGCCAAGCTGGGGTAACTCTTTTTTGTGCTGTCACTGAGAGCTCAGGCAAATCAACCTGCTGGGGTTATGTGTATTCTGAAGCAGTCTTCAGGAAACAGCTGATCTAGTGCCCAAAGCACCTTTCTCCTTTCCTGACTTCAGGGAAGATCACACATTTCTGAGTCACACATGTTGCATCCCTGCCCCAGAGCACCCACTTAGATTTAGGTATTTGTTTTCTCTGACCTGGGTTTCCACAGCTGCAAGGCTGNTTGCCACAGCTGCAAGGCGGGAGGACTGCTGTTTGTTCCCTGCTTTGCAGCTTCTCTTGCTTCTTTTAGATGAAAAATCAACAGGTGACAACCTGCAGATTGTTCTATATTTCAGAGTAGTTACGTAGAAGCAGGTGGGTCCAGTGGGTGCTCTCCCATTTCAAAACCATTTTCCTTTATTCCTTTAGGCTGGAATGGTGGAGGTGAGCTATTGCACTGAGGCAGAGCCGTTGGACATTGTGGTTAAAGTGGTCTTCCTCTGCAGACTGTCCACCTTCACAGCACCATGTCACGTTGGCATTGCTAAGTGAGTGATGCCTTAGGATTTTTATGTAATTGTAGATTTTTATACAGCTATGTCGTTTCTTACATTTAGAATAGCTAGCAGCTTCTAACCCCTGTGCTAGATTCCTGGATTTTCTGTCTTAAGAGTCAGATAGTAGCTAGAACACCATGCCTAGGATGTATGTGTCAGGGCTAAGATAGTTCGATACCATGTTAGTCAAAACAAGAAAGGATGCCCAGCAACCTTGGAGAAGCTCCAAGAAGGGAAAGTGGTGTAAAGATGATAATAAAGGATGAAATAAGGGGTCTTAACTCCATTCTAGAAGAGGCCTGCCAAGGTGCAGTCCCAAGGGAAGTTCTGGGTATGGACATTTCTTAGATTGGATGCAATCTTTAGATATGATAATTGAGTAGTGTTATAAAACTAGTAAGACCTTGATGCAGGAGCAGCTCAAGCTCAAGCTCAGAAGATCAAAAGCAAAAAGCTCAGCACCACGTCTGCTTGCAAGGGGGGTTCTCCCCACTCCTTTGCTCTCCCAGTCTGGACCTGAAGAACCTTGAGTCCTGCTTGAAAGAAGATGAGGCTGGTACTGGGGAAAGGCTCAAGTGAATATGTATTCTTGGGGCTTTGGTAAAGCAGTGTTTTCCCAGCCTGTGGGCAAAGGAGGAGCAGTTTGTCCCTTGGGGCTTCAGTAGACATGGCTAAGAATAGCTCAGATGTTGGCTGGGTACAGCCTGAAAATACTATTAATACTCTGTCCATGTGTGAAGCAATAGTGGGAGTGGTTTTTAGAGAAAGAGCTCATATGGTAATCCAGAGGCCACAAGTTTAAATCTTAGCACCCGGAAACTTTTTTTCAGCCTGTTACTTGTCATCACAGATTGTACACTCTTTTTATAATCCTTTATACTCTGTACCCTGAAAACCCTGTAAGTAAAAGAACTATTCTCTACTTTACCCAGATAATATTGTCTCAGAAAGTTTTTTTTCCCCTAGCAATAAAGTGACATGAGGTACAGCAGGCTGAAAAAAAGAAGTGAATTTGATATTTATGGTTCATGTGTATTTTCTAGTAAAGCTATTTGTAGGGAAAAGACTAATTACTTGGGCCACAGTCTGCTTGAATTTTCCAGTCACCATAATCATAGATGGTGTGGGTTGGAAGGGACCTTGGAAATCATCTCTTTCCAGACCCCTTGTCATAGACAGGGACATCTTCCACTAGGCCAGGTTGTTCAGGGCCCCATCCAGCCTGGCCTTGTACACTTCTATGACTCCTCTGGGCAACCTTTTCCAGGGTCTCACCTCCCTCACAGTAGAGAATTTCTTCCTAATATCTAATGTAAACCTACCTTCTTACAATTTGAAACCATTCCCCCTTGTCCCATCACTATACATGCTTGTATAAAGTCCACCTTCAGCTTTCTTGTAGGCTTCCTTCAGGCACTACAAGGTACTGGTCTCTCCTGCGCCTTCTCTTCTCCACACTAAACCACCTCAACTCTTTCAGGCTGTCCTGGTAATTGGATATATTTAAACTTTGTTCCAAGGTTCATTTTTTTTAATTTTTTTTTTTTTTTACTGCCATGAATGTGGGTTCTTCCTCCACTTTGGCTCTATTTTTGATGCATAGAACCACCAATTTAAAAGTCCTGACTTGCTGGTCATTTTGAGTTTATATAAAATATCTCAGCATTTCTCTTGAGCTTTTTTTTCATCCCTGACAGAGCTTTTCATTATGTCAGCTAAAGAAACAGTGTGGCTCCTCCCTGTCAGCACCAGGGTGGGAGGGCTGTGGGTTAGTGGGTTTGCAACACGGGTAATTGAGGGATGGGGAGCGAGTGGATGCTTGTTTTGGAGAAGTTGTCAGGGTGTGTGGTGGAATAGCATGGGGAGCTGGGGAAGAAGGAGGCTAGGGGAGAGGGGTGGAAGCGTCAGGCTGAGAAAACATTTGGAAACACTGAACTAGAAAAATGCCTGTGCAGAACTTGATGGCTGGGCTTACGGGTACATGAGCAGCACCCTGTGAAAACAAGGCCAGCTGACAGACCCTGCTGCTGCATGTTTCCAAAGTGATGCTGCATGTCTGGACACCTGGACTGGGAAGATGTCACAGCACGGGATCTTTCTGCCTCCCCATCTCTCTGCTTCATGCTTTTAGTCACACCTGTTAGTGTCTATGCCCTTACCAAGAAATTGACTGGATAAATGTTGCTGCTTTCCAAGTTTTGAAGGAGAATGAAGAAAGTAGAAGGGCAACATCACTTGCAACTGGATCTACATGTTGTCAGAGAGCTCAAAGTGCAAATAGAAATAGTGAGGTGAGGAGGGGGGAACTGGAGGTGAAGGTGTTGCAAGAATGGTGCAGTGCTGCAAAATGTTGCTGCCACTGACAGTGTTATTCAGTGATAATGTCTCGCCATGCTAGTTTTAGATGTTGGTTCATCCCATTCCTCCTGTCTTTCCCTGTTATAGTTCCAGGATGGTTCTGGACAGAAGAGATGGCAAAATTGAAGGTGTGTAACGTACACTACATCTTTCATGTGCAAGCTTGAAGTATGTCAAGCATTGAAAGGATCAGTGTACTCCTTTAAGATCCTGTGCATGATTAAAACTTGGGAAAAAATGAGGGAAAGGCTGTCCAAGGTGGTTCAAGGTCAGTTCACTGGGGTGAAGCTTGGCCCCTGTCTCTTTGTCACACAAGACCTCTTTCCTCACCAGGGAAGTCCCTGGCTTCCTTCCCATGGTGGCATAGCTGGAACCTGTGCTGTGAGGTAGGGAAAGCCTCCTTTTGCTGTGATCTCCTCCATATCTGTGAAGTCTGCACCATTAGCAGGGCTCTAGGTAGCATGGTGATTAGCTGGTCACAGCATGCTGTCAGGCAGGCTTGTCATTGGAAGGTATACTGCACTCAGGGAGCTCATCACGATGAGGTAAATCATGCACCACATTGCTCTCTCCATTCTAGGCTCATCAGGTAGCTCACAGACACTGGATTGTGGAATACGAGGTGATCCGAGAAGTGTATGCCTACTGAAACATTTCTTATCAAAGCAGAATTAACCTCTGGTGACTGCTGTGAGCTCACATGATGGGCCAGTGCAATGTCAGCACCTCCAACCCAGCAATGTGCCTCCCGGTCCCTGCTGTATTAAGATGGTTTTCTTTTAAGGCAGAGAAACAGAACTTTTCTTTCTGTTTGTATTTATTTTTTTTTTTTAAAAGAGGCATTTCTGAAAAAAAAACACAGGAGTTTTAATGTGACCCTTCCGTGTTTCAGTGCAATGTGGACTTTCTTATTTCCTGAATGGCTTGCTCTGCACTCCAGTTAACTCACACTCTGGATTTTGTCCAAGTACATTCTGTTTCTTGATACAAGGCCAGGCTTTGCTGAGTTGTAATGCCATTTTCTTTCCCCTGTTCTCCTCCCTGTTCCTCTATTATCATTTTCACTGCTGAGTGTTACTGGCACCCCTTAGCCAAAGGGGAGAGCAAAGCCCAGCCCCATGCCTGCTCCTGACAGTAGTCGGAGCAAGTGAGCTGGAGCTGCAGTGAACGACTTCTTCAATGAGCCTGTTGGCTGAGCTGTCCCCAGCTCAGCCCGTCACTGAGAGGTATGTCTGAAATCAGCTGAAGCAGAAAACATTTGAACTCTACACCCTGCCAAATAGCTTCCAGATGTGTGAGATGCAGCCTTGCTATGGACTCTGTAGCTCTGCCAACATATGTCTGCACATTTCTGGTGCACAAGGAACATGAAAGTAGATATTTTACAACATCTGCTGCCTTTCCCTCGTTCTCCCTCCCTGCTCCTTGCAGTCCTTTCCCTGTATTTCATCCTTCAATTAAAAAAAAAAGAAGTAAAAAGAAAAGGAAAAAAAAAAGAGCTACAAGTCCTTCTACTCATTTATAGAATCCTCTTTGCACATTTCATACCTTTTATTGCCATCAATGTGGTAAAAAGGGAGAGAAGAAGAGACCTTTTTCTTCTGTCTAGAGATCAGATCAGTGCCAGCCAGTTCGAGGTCCTTTAGTTAATTCTATGTTGATTCAGTGTGCTATTCTGGAAGAATCAAATAATAAAATAGTAACAAATTCCATTGAAAAAGGGCTTTAATAAATAAAAAAGACCATTATTTTGCTGTCACAGTAAGAATTACTGCCTTAATTCCACAGTTACCTGGGCCCGAGTGGTCAGAGCAGAGCTAGCCAGAACAAGGAAAGTAGAGAGCAGAGTGGCTAAAGATTACTTTAAATGAGAATGTGATAGTACCTCTTATTTGAACATAAAAAAAAAATAAAAATAATACTTTTTAAGATCTCACAGGCTTACTTTACCTACAAAATACTCTTTTGACTAAGAAAAAAGACAACAGAAGCCTTCTGTTTCTGCTGTTCCTGAACAAAACAGAGTAGATAACCCTGTCTCTTTGGGTTTGCTCTGACTTCTTATCTCTGTCTCCACAACTAGTAGTTGTTTGCTGACCTTTGTTTCTATCCCAAAACTGTGTGTTCTTTAAGAAATAATTATCTTTGGAGCCCATGACTCTGCTGGTGTCATTCGGTCTTGAAAGCTAACCAGACCCAGGCCTGGGATATATTTTGATGAGAGACCACCTGGGAATCACAGAAGCCATTCTATATACACCAGGGTGGTCAAGCTCTTGGCACACTGTAGACCGCAGGAATCTAATGAGTAGAAATAATTGGTCCCATCATCACTTCTGAGTTGGTTGATGGAGCTGAGATTCAGCCATACTGACATACCTGCTGCAATGAACTGGTGTATGAGAAGCCTGTCAGTCATCGCTTTGGACTTTTATAAATGAAAACATCAAATGGAGACCACTTGTGTGATTGTGAGTATCACAGAGCAGGAGAGGGAGACAGGGAGACATGGTGAGATGGAAAAAAGTGTTTCCTAATCTAATCTTCCTATGGTATAATCTGCCTTCTTCTGTCTTCCTTAGTTTGGAGCAGTCAGTGCAGTAATGTTCACCTTTTTCTACAGTGTTTACAATGAATCTGCCTGGGTGACACTTGGCCCTGAAGTACCTTTTAATTTTGCTGGGTCAATAACCCTGAGAGCTGCAGTTTTTACCAGCAGCTCTTTTTAGCCAGTTATGCAACCATGTTCCTGGCTTTAGGCACGTAAGGAGTCTCACTGATATACTTTGCAACAGACATGCATGGAAGGACCTACAAGACCCCATTCTTTCTGGTCTGCCAGCTAACCCAACAGGGCGATCTCTTTCATGGCCTTATGACATCTGTAGGGGTCTTGTTAGAGCATTTTCTGCAATGGAATCCCCACCTTCAGCTATTATGAATGTACAGGATGAATGTATAGATCTTTGAATGACCAAATGTGGTTATAAACCTCATTTAGTCCAGCCTAAAGCAGTTGGACTTGATGACCTTACAGGTCTTTTCCCACCTAAATTATTCTATGATTCTATGAAAACTGTTTTGCTGCTACATTTTTTAAGCCGTTTGCTTCTTAAGTTGGCTTTTCTTCAGCTAGTTGAGACAAATGACTTCTATACCACAGTTAAAGATGATTAGGGAAAGGTATGAACAGGCTACTGAAAAAACAATGTCTTAGGAACTAAAAGAGTGGTCTCAGTTCAACCGTTTCCCCTTCTTCCTCCTGTGCTACAGATAGAGTTAAAGAGTCCCTAATATTGTGTACTGCTTCATCTCTTGACATGATTTATCTAACTGTGTGTCAAAACTGAAAAGATCTGGATGAAACAACTTCGCTTTTAGAGAGACCTGCTGCTCAGTAGTTTAAATCTTAGAGACAATTTTATGTTGTGAAGCGTCTGGAAGTCTCCTTGGCCCCTTTCCAACTCAGTGTCTGGTGGAACATCTTTCTCTGAGTGCCCCCAGTGACTGACCTCTCACTTTGTGCCTACAGGACAAAGCAAAGCATCTCAGGTTCAAAGCTCCTGGGCTCCTCCTCTTGCAATCCCTGCCTAAGTATAATTTGAACAGGGAAAGAGAACCGGCAAGTAACAGCAGTGCCTTGTCAATTGCAGGGGATGCAACTTAGTTTAATAAACAGTATCTCTGATACAGTCTTTCTGTATGTTATATCACCATCTCTGCAATATCTCCATGATAATCAAGGTAACTACTGTAAGCACAGTCCAGATCAAACAGAAGATAGCAAAGGAAGCCAGACTTGCTTCAGTCTTTTTGTCTTCCCTTTACTCAATTAGTTTTGGATCAGACTAATTCACAAGTCATCTCTTTGATCTACTACCTTGAGTACACCCTAAGCCTTTTGTCTTCCTTCTCTAGTTTCTTAGGTGTATATTATTGCTCCCTGATGGCTCTGATCTCACATTTTTAGCTGCTCCAGGCCTTCCTGACATTCCCAGTGAAACTGCAACAATCCTCTCCAATCATTCTTAGGTGTAAATTTGATCTCTGTGTTATTTTGCCAGCTGACTTCTTTGGAGATTTTCATACCCCACAGCTCTCTGTGTGTGCTGAGACTGAACATGGAGGTAGTATAAAAGTGGGAGATTACAACTCACATCTGAAGTGATGACTGTTTGCAAATGCAGAGCTTTCATGGGTTGTGTATGATATTGAATAAACCCTACAGCAAACCTCATACTGCCCCCCCAGTCTCCCATGTCTGATTTCCCTGGTGTCTTTGGAGGTGCAGGAGTTGGTAAGGGTAATGATACAGGACAGCAGGTCTGGGACTCTTAACTCTGTCTTCTAGTAGAATGTTTTGGATTGGCAGGAGCTGAAAAGATATTATCATTAGTAGAAAGCAAAACCTGCTGTAATCGCCTTTCTGGGTTTTTTGCCTTTATCAGACACTGACTGTTTCATGGAGGGACTGATCAGACTTCTTCTCTTAGGACTTGGTAAGTAGAGTGGTCAACTACTTTTTCAGTGGGTGAACTGTCTGCATAACTTTCACCTTGGTCATTCGCATCATGTGAGCTGGAGTCTGTGGTGCAGTGTCTGTTTTCTTAGTGGATAGCAGGGACAACTCAAAATGGAGCAAGTATTGCCAATCACAGGATTTTAACACAAACTTATGATAATGAATCCATATTCTTTATATTATTATACTGTTATGATGTGCTATTATTGTGAATAATAATTTACATTAAAATCCATGCTACTTTCATGCTCAATGCAGGCTTTTGCAGTTCAGCTATGGTGGCTGAGGCACTTATGAGTAGAGATACTACTTCTTCAGTCCATACAAGTCAAATTGAATGTCTGCAGCACAGTTTGACTACCAGTGAAACACAAGGCATTTCAGTACATGACCAAATATTATTAATAATCACAAGTCTGTATCATAACCACATGGAGGCTTTTCATTTTACCTTGGCTTTTTCATGGCAAGGGGAGACTTTCAGAATGAGAACAAGCCACAGCCACTGCATGCAGCTAAGAGCTGACTCAAAGCTTTTTTCCTTGGATGGAGTTGATGTTATGTTTTCCCTGAGGCAGTGGATGATTCCTCTTGGGAAAATGATGTTATTGCACAGCAGGTGGAATTACGACAGAGTGATTACTGACACCACATAGGTTTGAATTTTACCTCATTTGTGTATCAGGGCTTATGGATGTTACTGGGTGATTGAATAGCTAACACATAAAATCCACAAGGACTGAAACTCCTGCATGTAAGAAGCAGTCAGCTAAAATGGGTCTGAGGTTTATGGGCACCTATGCCTTGAACTGTTGATTTGGTTTATTATTTGGGGAACACATGCCATTTAATGTGATGACTTCTGTGTATAGCTCCATAGATGTATTTAATCTGTTATAAAATGTTGTCCACTTCATTATTATTAGTGTTGCACATATGGAATGGATGTAGAATCCAGGTTTTTACAAGTAAGTGCACAAACTACTGTTAGGTGGTATCCGAAAGTACAATGGGCAGATGCACAGAGCAGATATGTTCAAGTTCCAGTTTACATGATTAGGACATATGGAAAGCAGGAAGCATTTCCTGGTACAGAAAGAAGAAATAATCCTGTATAACTACTTACCAGCTGTAACCACAGCAAAGGAAGTGTGCCCCTGCCTGAACTGGTGTCTAATTCAACCGTGAAATGTCCACAGAAACTCTTGAAAGGAATATGATAGTATGTTGCAGTTCAAGAACAGAGCAGTCTAACCTCTCAGACAGGTAAAATAACACTCAGCTGAAAAACACGGAAGGATTTTCTGGAAAAACAACAAATAATCCAGGTACAAGGTGTTCTGAGGTCTTGAAAACAAACAGAAAAAAATACATAAAAATAATCCCCACTTCATCCTTCAAGCCCTGAAATGCAAAATGCAAATGAAATTTCTGGAAATTCAGCACATTAATTTATAAATAGAAAAGCAGAGAGAAAATGAATTGTCAGGGATTTCAGAGAGGAACATGAAAGGCTTAGAGTACAAATGAAAACAAATAGTGAGACCTCACTTCATAAATGTTCTACATTATTCCTTGAAAAAGAAAACCAATTCAGAGAAAGAGGAGAACAGATGGGCCATGATAGGTCTTCTGAGCTTTGAGGAGGAAGGAATAGGTGGACAGAGAAACAGCGATGATGAACAGTTTATTTGGATCAAATCTTTTTAAATCTTGCTAATCCTTATTTCTTTATTTTTAAGGACTGTATTGTAGGAATGGTTCAACCTACCCCAGTGAAGACAATAATAAGGTGATGTCTATTCATCTGTTTCATCCTTTTTCTCATTCCCAAGTGCCACACAAGAGGACTGTGATACTTTGCTAAAGCAGCAGAGAAGTGATTTACAAGATAGGTTTACATTTCCTTAGTATTATGTGCATGCCCTATCAGAACAGGAATGTATTTATTTGTGTATATTTTATGTGTAATTAGACATTTCCTCCATCTCACTGATGCTTTACTGTGCCTTCTCATCCTCAAGGAAGTTTAAGCTCTCAGTTACTGGTAGACTCTTTAATTTCTCTTTGGTCTTTACACTATCCAAGGCCCATTTTTAAAACAGGAACAAAGTCAGAAACAATAGTTTGTTATGCAACTGTCACGTTTTTCTATGAATTTCTACATCTACTAAGCTTTTCTTTTGTGCAGAGTTGGAAACTCTAGTCAGCTTCTTCAGGACTTTTTTAAACACTCAGTAATTACAATCCGTAAAGGAGAGAATTTACAAGATTATATCTCATGCATATGCAGACTGAGATTATGAATTGGGAGTGTTGGTATTATTTCAGTTAATGAAAACTGTACTTTTTCTTTAACAAAATAGAAAAAGTGCACACTGGGTATAGCTCTTAGTATATCCAAAGGCTGTAACTCCAAGGAGTTAGGCATTCAGAAAGCCCCATCTCTCTCCAATTTCCTCTCCAAACCCTTCCAACCTGACTTTGTGTCTCCAAAGTCCAATTCCTGCAAAACTAATATTCCAGCCTCTTCTTTTGCAATGAGTGTAAACTCTCAGGCGAAATGGCTTAGCCTTGACCTCTTTTGCAATTTAATGCCTTGTGAGGCAGCTCAAAAATGTTTTTTATTACATAGAAAGTGATTTCATTGCTCCTTCAACTGCATATAAAATGAGTGCAACAAATCCAGTGTTTTAATGAGGAATGTTATTGTCTTTGGTTCTTAAATTCACCTCCTGGCAGCCCCTAGTATCTTTGAGCAAACACTATCAAAATGGCATACTCTCCACAACTAAGGGCTGTATCAGCAATTGCTGCACAAAATCTTGTAGAGCCTCCAGGACATCATTGCTTTTCCAGAGACCAAATTTGCAGAGACATGCTTGTCCAACTTGCTTGTGCTTAAATACATAGAAATTAGCTTTGCTCTGTAAACAAGGTTCCTTTTGTCTGGAGGAAAGGGGGTTTAGCTCTGCATGTCGGATAGCCATAAGCTATGAAATAAGCAGGTAAGGAACACATGTTTTGGAACATAATTTGTTTCTGGCCACTGCAGGAATAAATAAGTCCCTGTGATCTTTCCAATATGCTTTCAACTGTAGGGTATTTGCCTCCATATATTGTTGACAAATTTCAGCTAAATCAGACTTAAGTATTTTCCCGGAATTCAGAGATGACGTTCATTCCTGATACTTCTCAGAAGAGTTTTTTTTCATCAAACCTTTGATAATATTGCATACTTCATTATGAAGGCTTTTTTTTTTTCATTTATAATAGATAGTATACAGAAAATTGCCATTTATTAAGAGATGCAAGACCATTTCAGTGTAGGTTATTGCTCTCAAATATATACATTATTCTTCATTTTCGGTTGTGGGTTTCCTAGAATGCAGACTGGATATCTACCCTTCAGGGCAGAAGAGATACTGAACAGCAGGGCAGCAGAAAGACCCATGGTTCTTTTTGGCTTTATTCGCTCACTTCCCCCTCCTCCTCCTCCTACCCCATGGCTGGTAATGCTCAGCCACAGGATATGAGAAATTAAGTCTGAATATACACTTATGCATATTTATATGCCTGTCTATCATTTCCTAGTCATGCACATGTTGCCTCAAGTACTTCACCCGAAGAATTTTTGACCAGCCAAAGAGCACAGAAATCTTAGATATACCAAAATATCAGACTTCTGGATCTGTGCATTGACTGGTTAAAAAGAAAGAAAAGGCTTATTCAGGATTAGGAGGTCAAAGCCAAGTTCTGAAGAGGTATTTAAAAAGAATTTAAATCCTCTTCTGTACAGGAGGCCCTAACTTCCTTTCCTCATTCATACAATTCACTGTGAATTTCAACCTATGAGACTGATTGACAAAAACAAAACAAAAAGGAATAACTTGAAGTGCTAGTAGTAAATCTAACTAAGAAACAGTGGCAGAAAGATACTTTGAAGTAATAGGCAATAACTTTGTAGGATGGTTCTTACCTTCACCAGAATATTTGATAATCTTGGGCAATGTTCTCTGTAGAGTCAGATTCCCTGAAATGAATTGCTGATACTAGGTTAGAGTCAGGTTTCCTTCACTGTGCAATTTTCAACATAAAATTCTTCAGAACCAGTTCTAGTCCAAATATATATCTCTTCAGTGGGCAGTCTGGACAGTCCTAACTGGTAATAAACACTTCAGTCCTTTGGCTTGGGTGGTAGGGGCTTTGGGCTTGAAGTTGTTGATTTGAGCTGATATTGGTCCTAGATGATATCAGCTGGTATGTAATGGGTAGAGAAATATATCCCTTGGAAGAACAGAGTATTTTCTTACCCCAGACTTTTCTCTACCTCAGTCGTGATATTGGATCTGCAGAGAAAGACCCAGATGTCCTTTTCTTCAGGGCAGAGGAAAGGGGAAGCTGTATGTCTGCAGCTGGACCAACCTGAAGAGGCTCCCTGCACAGAATACATATTATGCTTAGTTTTTGGTACATGCTCTGTCTGGCTTTATGTTTTCCACTAAATGTTACATGTGTCTGGTATGGCTTAAATTAGATAGTCTGTCTCATAAGCATTCATCCTGTCTCACCTCCTTTTTACAACAGCCAAACCATAATCAAACTGTAAGGATGGTTGGAGGTTCTTGTGCAGAAATATCTCTGTTCCCCTAGATGTTTCTTTAATTTATTCACTTCATGAAGAAAAAGCATTAAAACCTTAACTGATTATGAATTTTGAGACACTCATCTCATGCAAGTAATTTTGGAGAGCTTGTTGGGCAACCTGTGGGATCTACAATAGATAATGACTTTTGGCAGAAGGGAAAAACCCAAGAGAATCCTTAAAATTTGACTATTTTTTTTCTTTTTATTTGGTTTGTAATTACATGTCTGCATTATTTACAGACTGTTATTCACTGTAAGATAATAGGATAGCATGGATTCCAGAATTGCTAGCCCTGCAAAAGTATGGTTCATTTATTTTAATGGCTGCATCATCTAGTCAGTTAACGGGATGGTCAGGCTTTTGTAATGAAGGGGAATAGCTCAAACATCAGCATGCATGGGCTTTTCTCCAAACATGAATTTTTATCTAAAATATATTTATGTTGTAATGTCCTGTTGAGAGGTTGGATGCCAGTTGTTACTAGGGTCATTGGTGACAGCCTTTCCTTCTCTAAAGTGGTATTTTTGCAAATATTCTTTTGTTGTATGTTCCTTTAAAAAATACCCTAACGCCACAGTTTGCATAAACAGCAGTGCAAACACCAAACACTGAGGTAAAAGTGATACCCACCCACCCTTTTTTTACTGTTGCTCTGGAGGGCCTTTTTACTTCACCAATTTTGCATCTTCATGTGACATTTCTGTGACTTTTTATGCCACGGTATGGGGAGAAAAATGTAGCAAATCAAACACAGAAGGTGAGTTCAGCCATGACAAGATAAACTCAAGTGAAACTTTCACTCAGTGGAGCCAAATAACATGGGAGTAGGATCTGCCTGGTGCCTGCAAAGGGAATTATTGTTGCAACCCTGGAGGTGCTTGCTCTGATGAGTACCTGGCCCCAGTTGCACTTGACTGAGTGAACTGTTGTGGGCCAGAGCAGGGCTGTTCTGTCTGGGGTGGCTCCTGGCACTGGACAGCATTTTGAATACATAGGATAAACATAGTTTGAACTTTTTTGCAAGCTGAAGTGCTTCCCAACCTCTTCACTTTGCTTGTACAGTGCACTCCTTGTGCCTCCTGAGGGGAATGGCATCACTGAATCACCTGGCAAGTGTGAAATCACCAACAAAGCAAACCGTGCAGTTGTTGCAGAGTTGTGGCCTAGCTGCAGTACAGGTGAAGTCACCAGAGGAATTTTTGTCAGACTCTTAAGGCTTAAATGTTAGAAATTTCCTGGGTATTGCACAAAGTACATGAGTTGGTGCAGGGGTTCCAGAAGACTAACATGTTTGTTAGGAGGAAAACACACAAAAGTGTGTTTTCTAAGATTGTGACAGTGAAATTTTGATTGGCAAACTAATCCAGGACACAGCAAGCCATCTTTAAAAACTGAGGTAAAAAAGCAGATTGCAGGAGAGGAGCATGTGCAGCATAGCAGAAGCAGGAGGAGGATCCTGGACTCCAACTCACGGGGAGCTGGAGGCTTTGGAGAGGTGCAAGGACAGTTGTAGTTTCCTCCCAGTAAGAAAAAAGGCATTTCAAGATCTCCATGATTGTTTTGCTGTCAGCAGGAGTCTGCTGCAGCCTGTGGGAGATGCTGCTGAGTATGCAGGGCTGCCCCACAGGCAGTGGTCACGTCAGGCATTGTTATCCGAGAGGCAGGGTACCACAGGAAGGGAAACCTCTTAGCAGGGTTGTTGGTTAGTTATTCTAAGAGGCAGCAAGCCCAAGTAATGCTCTGTCCATAAATATTTTTCCTGCACATCTCATATGTGAAATTTGCTAAATTACTGTGTTAAGTTACACTTTTAGATTGGACACTCAACAAGCAAAACCTTCAGTTTTTGGGGTAGATGTAGCTACTACAGGGGAAAAGAACAGCCATAATATAATTTGTGATTCATAAAATGTTCCTTTGTTCCTTCAGGCTCTGCCTCCAAGATTTAAAATGTCTAGCACGTAGTTGTGCCATTGCTTTTCTTGATTCCTATGGACTCTGGGGTATTCCAAATGAATGCAGCTGAGCTCAGAGAGCTAGTAAAATATATTACCCTGCATAATACAGGCTAGTTTAAAAAAGGATATATGTATAGGCATATATGAGAGGTATAATGCAGCCACACTTTCTGGTTCTTGCTCTGAAGTCTGGACATAGGAACTAGTGAGTTTTTTTTATATATCCCAAGACAGACCTCATGCAGCATTTGAGGTATTGTGTGCTGAAAGACCTCATTGATGATGCAAACACTTCACCTGTCATTGACTCATAAAAAAGCTCAGAAATAGGAAGATCTGTAGGAAATTTATTTTCTAGAATTCTTTTCTGAAGTGCCACATGGAATACTGATCACTTTGGTATGAATGATTTAAATCTCCCTCAGGCATCCACTGTACAGCAAACAGGTTTTTATCTGAGATATTTCTTTTTTGGTTGAAACCTAGTGCTCATCATTTGAATATTAAGGTGTTTGTGATGTTCACAGACCGAAAGGCAGCTAAACTACAGTTTCTCCTTGGAAAGAGAGGCTACTTATATTTAAACTGATGAAGAATTACTATTTCATGTCACGTTATGCCATATACAACTATTTTAATGGCTTTGCAGTGAATAACTAAAAACACATTGTGGAAGTAGGAATATTTCTCTAAATATAGTATGTCCTGTCTTTGGAGAAGGATCAAGGTGACTCAAGGTTCTGTTAGCATCAGCCTCATTAAGCCTCTTCACTACTAAAACTTATCAGCCTGGAGCATATTTCACAGCTAAAATTAGTGGTGAGAGAAATGGTAATGGAAAATCCCTGTGGAAAGAAATCTGGTTTAAAATATGTTTATGTCATATTTTTAAAAGTAATTTACAGTTCTGTGTTAGAGATGAATCTTTCCAACTTTTCTTTTTTTTTTTTTTTTCTTCCTTCCCAGGCCTTACAGGCATTAAGGGTAAATTTGTGAGTATATAAAGTGCACTTCTCTGGGTGGAAGAAGGGATGAAACTGTAAAGCATTTCATTTTTTTGGTATTCACAGGGAGTTATTACTTTGGTCCAACACATTATTAGTGAGTTTTTGGAAATGATATGGAGTGATTCACTGGGAACCAAACAGTTGTAAATAATGCCTGTTTAAACCTGCTGTCATGTGAGGAACATTTTGACCTGAAGGCAGGTTGAGATTTGCCTAAACTAACATGTATTTCTAGGAAATTTTAGCAAGGTCAACCAATGTAATCATAAATCAGTAGACTGTGATATTCACCTTCCCTTACTCCTGATTGCTCTGGCATTTCCATTGCCATGGTCTGCTGGCTTCATTACAGTACTGTCTCTGTGGGACTAATCTGTTCTGCTGTGCATGAAAGCAGTGAGAAACATTTAAGGAGCTTCCACAGTGTGGGTATGTGTGTGAGTGTGTGTGTTACAGAACTGTCATGGAGAAGAGAGTGTCTAGAGTTGCACAGTAAGAGTCTTCAGGGCAAAGGGAGACTAGGGTTTGAACTGAAGAATATTAGTGATGTGCTCAACTGGATCCAATCTGAAACTGTGGCACAGGTTCCCATCCCCTGGGTGCAGGAACGGTGCATCCCCCAGTGAAATCTTCAGGAAATTTCCTTGTGGATCTCATCTACATTCAGCACATTGAACTCTCTCAGCAGCACTATTAACCTTATTCATTATCACTTTCTAAGTTAATGATGGCTATCTGATCTGTGCAGCAATCTTCTTTCCTTTGCCATGTTCATCATAGCTTCAGCTAGATTGTTATTAAGTAACAGAGGTGGAACACAGGATAATCCCTTTCAAAATAAATGCCTTATAACTGTGTCAAAATATGATTCTAAGGTAGTTGCAAATTACTCTGATCCACTGGAACATGATGCTGCTTTTGGTGTTTTGTCACTAGTCTGTGACCTTCCCCAGGGTACCCTGCTTGGCTGAGCAGAGGAGGTAGTCAGGGCTCCACAACAAGACCCTGTTTCAGACAGTGTATTAGCAAGGGCATCCCAGCTAGCTGTGGCCATGGTGTGGCTGTGCCTGAGCTGTTCCAAACACTTCCACCTTTTTCTGCCAGTCCTGATATCAGCATACCATTTCAATATAATCTAGGGTCTGCTGGAATACAGAAACTGAGGCTTGCTTTCTCCTGGAAACTGATGTAACAGAGGTGCCCTTCCCTTGCCTGTATGGCGGCTCATTCTGACAGGGTGTTGGGGGAGCTGCTCTGCAAACTCATGAGATGAGCATGGCAAGAGGCACATTTGCTGGAGGTGTTCCTAGCAGTGCTGTCACCTACGAGCACCACCACCTCCAGCTTCTGGAAATACAGCACTGCCAGCAGTGCAGGCAGGAGTGGAACCACAGGCTTGTCTGCCTTGTGAGTTCAGGGGGTTTCTGCTGCTTATTTTCAGAGAGGTTTGCCCTTGGGAGGAGGAATGGTGGTGCTGAGTACACCTATGATGTGGCAAACATACAATAAAGGGGAAATAAACCAGCTGGGGATTCCGGGCTGGAAATCTTAAGATGCCTGAAGGAGCTACACTTCAACAATTAACACAAGACGTACTACTCATCTGCATTTAAACAATCAGTCTAGCTCAACTGCACTTTGAGTGTCCCCTTGATTTGTTCATTTCAAAATGGCACAGTTACAGTTTTACAATAGTCTGTACTTTTTGCTTAAGGTTTAATTCCTGTTCAGTAAACAAGTATTTTTCTCTTCCTATTTGATATGTAAGTATCTTAACATTTTTAAGCGGTTTTTCTCCCTTAACCTTAATATATACATGCAAACATATACTACACACATAGTCTTGCTCTTGTGATAAAGCTGCCTAGAGTTTCTGATGACACATATTTCCATAAAATGAGATTGAGGTCATAATATTCACAACTTTTCTGCTTCCAAACAGAAGAAAGGAAGCTGAGAAACTAGGTGCAAATATCAGTTTCAAATACACATCTAGCATTAAAAAGGCTATGATAGTTCTCATAAAATCAGCAATCTCTCCTAACTATGCTACACTTGTGTGAATTCCCACGTTGCATCTGCCTGATGAAATACTCCTTTCTTTCACCCCAGTGGTTGCAGTGAGATGTTTCTAGTATCACTGTTCAGTTACTGTATACTGCCATGGTGATACCACTCTAATTCACCTTTGACAGACAATTTCTTTGAGAAAGATTTTTTAATGTCATGAGGGTTAATTTTGCAGAGGCATAGCTGGGACCAAGCATTTCAGGGTGCTGGTAGGTTGGTGGGCACTAGAATAAGGTGAGGATGGTGGAGTGCTTGGGTGCTGGAACTCTGGTTTCAATAGTGCATGTGCAGTTTTGCAGACTGGGATCTTTGCTGTGAGACAGGAGGACATGGCTGCTGGTTTCTGGTGTCTGAGCTGTAGCAGGCCTTTTGGACATCTGGTCCCAAAGGGGACCAATGTGGTCCCTCTGTGTGTGTGTACAGGGATTCAGCAGTCTTTGGTTTGGATATCGTGCTAATTCAGTTGATGATGTAAGATTGGCACTTCTGGCCTTGTATATTTCAATTTTTTGTGTTTTGTTGAAGTTAATAATAACTTGGAAATTTGTGTAAACCACGCAGAAATAAAAGAATTGGAGAGATTTTGTATAATGGAACTGAAACCTTTTAGTGCTTTTTTTTCTAGCCAGGTAAATTGTGTTCAGTGTGGGAGGGATCTCTGAGGCCTGAGAAAGATGGAGGAAGTTTATAAAAAAACATGAATGGTACAGAGAAAATAACCAGGGAATGACTGTTCACTGGGATCTCACAGACTGAGACACCCAGTGGAAATACCATTCAGTGGGTTTAAAACAAAGAGAAGGAAGTTCTTCTCTGCACAATGCATGCTTAAACTGGGGAACTCGTCATCATCACAGGATGTTTGGGAGGCCAAAGTTATGAATGAGGTCACAAAAAGGGTTAGTCAAGCCCAGGGCAGATAGGCACATACGAGAGTCTGGGCGTGAGCTCTGGCTCAGGAAGCGTCTACACCAGTGACTGCTGACAGCCAAGGTGTGCAGTGGAGACATGCTGTATGCATGCTCATGCCTTCTTCTGGCCTTTTTACTGCATCTTATCACATCAGCTCCAGGTTGTAAAATGAGAAAAGAGGGACTGAGGTAGCTGTTGGACATGTCCTTCCTTGGTAGCTCTCCTGAGTGATGAACAGGTTGAAGTGAGTGGTGGAAAAGCACATACCTATGTAATCTAGAAAGCCTGGGCTGCAGTTATTTCTGGCAGGAAATGTTCTGAGAATTGTGGTATCCGGAGGTAGTTTGGTAATGAAATGTGAGAGGAAAAGCAACACAGTGGTCACTTATCTGCCTCAGGGATCAGAGACCTTTGGGTCAGCATGTGACAGCCTCACTGCTGTGGAGAACCCCTAAAATCAGGCTCATTTAGCCTATTATTTAAAAAAGCACAGCAGCTCACAGGCAAGAAGCAGTGAGCAGCACTGTATGCAAAGCTTCTGCACTCACAAGTACCTGCTAGCAATGAGCTCCTAGGCCACATATTGAAAATCCCAAGACATCAGTCACAGGAGGAGGTAAAAGAAACTGCTCTCCTTATGTTAGCCATTTGTGTCGCAGAAGTTTCTCAGACACAGTAGGAAAATATTCCCCAACTGTCCCTAAAAATCCTTTAGATTGGAAATATAACACAGTCTCACAGTTTTTGGAAGCTCTCTTTGAATCCTTTTAAATAACAGAGTTGGGGAAAATTATATTTTAGATGCTTAGGATATGCAGGCCTTGGGCTCTACCATTAAGTTCTGGCATGACATGTCACTCAACTATTTTTAGATAATATTTTAGGTAAAAGAATTTTGATTTGTGGCCCAAACGCATTCTCTCTTTTCTGGCAGACTCCTCAGTTGCTCTCCTTTTCAGACAGGGAGGCTCCAAAGGAGCTCTTTAGGACTTAGCCTAGTTTTCCTCAGTTAAGATACCTGCTGATGTCTCAGGACTTCTTGCTGAAGGGCAGATGTGGAGACTTTGATATCTCAGAAGGAAAGTAAAAAGCCAATTAAATTAAACAGCTGTGAGTGAGATTTTGAAAGATGTAATACCTGGAACTGCTCAAAGTGAACCTCTGTCCTAGGTACAACCCATGGCACATTCCAGCCTTTCCAGCTTTTATTAGCATTGCTTTCTTTTTTTCCAAACTGAAATGCTGACAACTAAAATGCTATCCCATTTAATTAGCTGACCTCAAATGCTCTCTTTTAGCCACAATGAGCTACTCTGAATAAAGGAAGAAAGAACAGAAATAATTAATCTGAGTGCATTTTTGTAAGGGACTGTATCTAAGCACAAAACAACTAATGCCTGAGTCAAGGGCAGGAGATTGTCTCATTTAAAGGCCTAGCAGACAGGGAAAAATCATTGTAGAAGCACAGGACATAGCCATCAGAAATACAGTCCCAGCCTGCACCACCCAAATGTGTTTCCCGTATGTCACTGCAAATATTCAAGAACCATCTGGATGCAATCCTTTGCAGTGTGTTCTAGGATGACCCTAACGGAGCAGGAAAGTTGGATCAGGTGTCCCACTGTGTCCCTTCCAACCCATTCTGTGATTATGTGACCACACATGGCATTTCTAGGCCTACAGAGAAAAATTCTGTGGACTATGGTTTGATGCTGAGGATGGTTTGCTCACAAATGTATTGACTTCCTGATGCGAGGTCTGCCTCATCTGGTGTGTCTTTAGTGTGTGTAAAATTCAGCCTTCTCCATTTGTTGGTCTTGATTGAGTATGGGGCAAGGAGTGGTGTCCTCTCACATGAATGAGGGTACTGCTGTCAGTTTATCTTTCTGTGGTAGAAATGGACAAGCTCTATCCTGACCAGGATGTGGAGACAAAGAAAAGGGTGAATAATGCCTTGGGGGAATATTCTCACCATCTCGCCCTGGCCATGTTGAGCTGCACACTCTTTTGGGGTTGTGTGCAAGGGGGTAAGGCAGAGAACCATGTCAGACATTGCTTTTAGGACAGAGCTTTACATCTCAAAGAGGCTTGAAGCTCTGCTAGCATGAAAGGGCAAAGGTCCACTCTGTCAGTCACAGAAATTTTTGAGAGTTCAAGTAAAATTAACCTGCTTTTCCAGTAAAGCAGTATTTGAGGACAACATCTGTATAGGAGCAGAACTTGGTGTGGCCATTTCCAAGGCCCCAAATAAGACAGCTGAAATTTGCTAGGTGCAGGATTTGCTGGAAAAATAGTTTGGAGTCAGTTGATGCAAGTTTGAAAGTAGTTGCAGAGTTATTAAACAGTTTTGAATGGAAGAATTTGCACGAAAAAGAGGTGATATATTATTTGTAGTGGTGCAAGTAACCCTTGGCTCTGATATTTGCTTGTGTTTAACTTAAAAAATCCAGCTTTCAGCCTGTACCACTGAAAACACTTCTGTTGATTCCCCATTATACTTCCCCAGTTTTTGCTTTGCCGGAGGAGCTGATGCTTTGAGCCTGCTTGTTTGTTTTGTGATTATTTTTGCCTTTTTTTTTTAATTTTATTAGTTAACACAGCAAACGGGCAAAATCAATTAATCTTATGACTCCTAAGCAAGTAATAGCAGCAAATTCTCAGGGGCTTTCAGAAGGGCTTCAGAGGTCTTGTGTGCAAAGACCTGTTTAAAACACAACCCTTTCATAGCTCTCAGGAGAAAAAAACAAGGTTTTGTAGGCACAAGCATAATTTTTCCATGAAACTGATTAACAGACTCTGTATGCAAAGTTTGTTGTTGATTCAGCACTTTTAACAGTTCTTAATGTGATTTCTCAGAGCACTTGCTCTCTCCGAGCTGTTGAATTAGTTGATCATATGAGAACTTCATATTTGCCCTTGTTTTGAACTCCATAGTCAAGTTCCATGAAATGCTAATGGTATGCAGTGCAGAGGGCTTAAAAAAAAAGGGCACCATAACAGCTGCAGAGCTTGTATTTCTGCAAAATATATTTATATTAAAATAGAGTTCACCATGTTCAATATCTAGGAAATACGGTTCAGCAACAACAGGTCTGTGAATAAACCTGGAAAAAAAATCTGTGAGCCTGAGTTGGACAGAATGGTCTCTAGCCTGCTGTTAGAGCCTCTTATTCAATTCATATTTTAGAGCAGCTTGAATAGAAAGAGTAGAAGTGATATGTGGGCAGGAGAACATCTGTGCTACCATAATGACTATTCAGGGTATTTTTATTTGATTGTCAGTTTTAGATTCCTGGCAAAATATAATTTACATGTAATTTCTCAGAACATTATTTTTACTATAATTAATTCTTTTTCTTATAATAAATCCAGTTTACCCTATTTATTTTCCAGAGGAACCCTGGATGTTAGTGAAACTTCTGTGACTTGAAAAAAAGCAAATTTGGTATACTGTTGCTTTTAATAAATATAATTCTAAATGTCAGGTCCCTGATTCATTAGTCTTCTGAGAATGAAAGCTCATGCTATAATTATAGTATCACTCCAAACCTTGATCATACTGACAAGTAATAATTTTTTTCTAATAATTAAAGCTTGTTTAGCTGATTTGTGAACATCATGTTCATTGATATTTTTACTTGGTTTTGGTTCATAATTGTTTGCAAGCAAGCTTCCTCCTTGTGGTTCCTATGCTGTGATTATTAGGGGAGAAGGNCAAGGGACAGGCATTAGCAGGGGACTTTCTGACCTTGGACTGCCTGAGCATTTCCCATCTTCCCTCTGCAGCCTTTGCTGGACGCCTGTGTGGTCAGTTCGCTTCAGTGCCGGGGTGTCAGCCACTTGGAGGGGTTCTTGACTTAAAAAAGGCCCTGCTGAAGCCCCAAAGCTCGCTCACCAACAAGTAGCAAAAGGGTGTTCTAACATGAGAGAGAGCATCTTTGCATGCTAACACAGGATTTTTGTTTTTAAGAAATGCAGATTTTTCTCAACATGTGCACGAGTAAACGATAAGAGGATGTGTGCTGGGGTGGGGGCAGTGAGGGCGCCTGGCAGCCTGGGGCAGGGCTGTACTGCCCACAGTGATCACCACCCCACAGAGGCAAGGGAACAGGGGAGGTTGCCATCTGTTAACCACCATAAGCTGTTGCTCTCTGACAGACATGCTATTTGTTAGAAGCGCACCAGCATGCTCCAGCCTGGGCTCGCTGTGCAGAGGGGTAGGGCTGGTGACTGGTAGCTCCACACGGGCAATGCTTCGCAGGCATGCAGCAGCCAAAGGCAGCAACTTTGCCCATCTCTTAGCTGTGGACATAGGGTCTGCACGTGAATTCACCTTAGCAGTGTCAGCAAGCAAACAAACTCCCAGGGTCCCCGGTCAGTATCTTAACGAGACAAGCCTCAGTTTTGCAAAATTGTTTTCTAGGAGAAGCTTCAGTATGCATCAGGAGGGAAGGATTCCAGGTATGAGGAGAAAACCTGTTGGAAGAATGAGCACAAAGAAGTTTCCTCATGGCTTGGCAAAAGTTTCTGCCTTCTTCATTTAGTGAAGACGAGCAAATAGGTCAAGATACGCTTCTTCCTCTGAGCCTTCGAAACTCACTTTTTTTTCCTTTTTTTTGACCCTTACATCACATACTTCCTGCCTATCTTGTTATTCAACCGAAAATCCTATTAGAGGTGTAACAATTACCTAGAATTTAAATGAGATACTGTTGTGCTGCTGCTTTTCCATCTCAGTTATACATAGTGGAATTAAAACTGCCTTAGAATAAGACCCACACTGTTTTATGAACTCCAAGCCATACCAAGAATGTTCTACCCAGTGACCTTTATCTGCATGTAATTACTGTCTGAGGCATTTTTAATCATTTGCTAAGTTATTTCTAGGGCTATTCCATGGTAATCTTAAATACTTAGGAATTACCAAGGGTTATTGCCCTATTTTCAGAGCTTGGCAGCTAGATACATAAGTAATTCTGTGCTCTGATACTTCCAGCATACATTGCTATTTTTCATAAATCTGATTTTTTAACTCAAGGTTAAAATTCCTTTTTAGATACTGTAGAAATAGACTTATAATTTGTCTTTAAAACTTTTAATGAAAGAACCATACAAAAATATCTCTCAAAAAATCCATACTTTCATATGCTAAAACTCATTGTGTATTTTAAGCAACTTCATAATCCTATTAAATGATCACACTTCTGGAGTAAACTTATTAATGGAATTGAAACTGCACTTTTTCTGCATGTTATGTGCAGAAGAGGGTGAGTGGAAATGGTCATGTATGTACCGCAGGTCAGCACAGTAGTTTCACTCAACAAATAATCTGTACGGCATGAAACATTTCTAGGGAATGGGGTGTTACTCCAGGAGCTTGAAATGAACAATTTCTTTACCTCTGGGTTATAAGGAGCTGAACATTGATATGGGTGGGTAAGATTACTAGCATGTGATAGGCCTTTGTGAAGCAGGTGTGTGGCATTAGCCCTGTTTTTAAGGATGTCTTGCAGGTTGGAGGTACTCTTTGCAACCTACAAGTAAAAAGTGTTTTCAGCTGAGACTAACCTAGTGTGCCATGAAGGCTGCGTGGATCATGATTGCCAGGTCAGGTCAAAAGGGACCTTCTTGCTCCCACCCTGACCTGCTGAATGTGGGACACAGTTCCTAACCAAGTAGTTTTTACACTTGGCTCATGACTTAGTGTTGATCAGAAGAAATTTTCCCCTATTCTTTTATCAAGGTCCATCTGCCTAAGAAAAGCTGTAAGCAAAACAGAGAAAAGCAAAGGAAGCAGAAGATCATTCTTAATAAACATGCTCAAAAAAACTTTAAAAATACTCAGAAGCATTGAAACACTAAAACCCTTTCACAATATTATAGAAACCAAACACAAATAACCCTTCTGCTCCATATTGTGTTTTTTCATTCTGTGCTGCAGCAGCTGTTATACAACTGCCCCAATTATTTTGACATCTAGTAGTTGATGTGAAAGTATATGGTTTCAGTCTAGAACTAGTTCACTCAGTGACAGGTTGCAAACCAAAAAAGTTTTACAGAAATCATATGAATAAACATTTGGGCTGTTTTCACAGTATTTATTGAGGCTGCATCACATAGTTTCCCTGCTTTATTTTTTCTTCCTCAATTGTGTGAGTTTCACTTAGTGCTGACTGTGTTTCAGTTTTAACACATCTTTTTTTCTCTCTATAATCATAGGCGTTTCTTTTTATTTTCTTAAAACTAGGTTCATTAATGGGGCATAAAACAATTTTAATGCTATAATGCACTCAGCTCTTTAGTCTGCCCTTTAGTAGTCTCTATATCCCCACATGGCTGAAGGAGGATGACTTCCTCTCATCCATAGTAATGCAATTAAATCCTGGAATACAGTGAAAAGATCTTGTTGAAGAGCCAACTGCCTCTCAGGGACAGTAGCAATGTGCTGTTGGAGTTATTTTTGTCCCTTATTTATTCATCTGTCTGTATATATATGCTCCTTCTTCATAATCGTGCAAACTGGCTCTGGACTTATTAGTCTGTCTTGGTTTTGCCTACGGGCTCCCAGATATGGCAGCAATAATGACTCATTATATGAAGATATGGGTTGGGGCTGGAAAACTCCAGAGGGTCTTGAACGTTTTGAAAATAACCTTAGAGTCTCAAATGACACATGCAAGGAAATTTGACTGCATTGTGAGCTGTACTCTATAGTATTCCACAAACAAATCAAGATACTTATACTGGAAAAACCTGGGTCCGGATGAGTTCTTTCAGTCAAATCCTGATTCATAACAAAGTAATTGAGTGAACAGACATCTTTTAATTCTTCACTTTTCTTCCTCTGTCTGTCCAGACTAAGAAATCTCCTCAAAGACAAAATCCTGGCTGGTAAGTGGATTAGGAGTGGCAGATGTCTCTCTACCACTCTTCTTTTACTCACTTATTGGAAGTCAGAAAAGCCCCTCTTTCATTCCACCTTTCCGCTTGCTGCCATTTTGTTGCTGGGACTGCTACAGGTCTACAGGGGGTTGGTTTCATTAAGACATAGTCAAGGTCTTTGTAAGTACAAAAGAAGGAGTTCCACTATGGTAACTCTCACCTGTTTCAGGTTTCATAAACATCCTTACAATTTTAGGAATTTCCATTCTTGTCTTTGATCAGCCCATCATTCGCATTTTTCAATCAGTTTTCTTCCCTTGAATGTCTTCTTGTTTACTCCTCATATGTTATAGTCCTGAACTTAAAGATTCCTAACAAAATTGCTACCTTTTCTTCAAGAAAATGTGCAAGATGCCAGCTAACTAAATAAAGTTCTAGCAGCTGGGATGCATAATATGGTAAAGTCCTAGGGTTTTGATGATCATCATCATCAAATTCAAACAAGATGCCAATGTTACCTTTCTAGCTTTCCAATACCTCTCCACTGGGACTGAAGGCAAATGAGAGATCAGCACTATATTAAAGGCAATACTTCATTATTTTCTCCTTTTTGTGTGTGTGTATGCCATTCACCTTTCGGTGTACGTTCATCACTTTTCCAAGAACTTGCTTTTATACACACGTTCGTTAACAAGTGGTAAGTGTAAAACAGAGAGAAGGTAATGCCCAAAATGTGAAACTTCACCTGATCACTGTTAATCTTCTCAAGTGCTGTATAACTCAGCTATGAACTCTATGCCACAAGATATCAGAGATACCTAAGTTCATGTCTGGAGATTGACTATGTTAATAATGGATAAATGCACCGGGGGTTACCCAATACACAGGAATCATCCCTGGCACTCTATGGCCTCAGCCATGTGTTAACCAGATGATGTTATAGTAGTTGGGTAAAGTATCTTATTGGTGTATCTTTATCTGTTATCTTCCGTGAGCACTTGCTTTTGACCACTGTCAGGGAGAAGATACTAAGCTATAGAGAGCTTTATGCAGGGTCCATTTCAAGTGGTCTCCTATATGGTACTAGGTAAGTTAAATGGCTAAATACCCTTTTACTTTCAGCAGGCAGCTTTTGCTGGGTTTGGACTCTAGACAGAGCACAGTGGGAAACATGCCTAGAATGTCTTGTAGTGGGGCTGAAAGAAGAGAAATATTCTTGACTTTAACTCCTGTTCATTGTTGAGGAAACTTCTCCGTAGCATGACAAAGGGGTGGCTCAGAGCTTGTGTAGTGCCAAGGCTGGAAGGCCACACCAACAAGCTGTCAGAGGGCATCTCAGACGGTGCAGGTCCGTAGCTTGGGACCAGCAGAAGACCCTTCAAACCATACCCAGAGCCCCTGGGCAATACATGTCAAATAGCAGCTGAGGAACAGGCAGCATTCCTGCTTACTGGTAGCCTCTGCTGGAGTCACAAAGCACTGAAAGATTCCAGGGATGAAGAAGCTGAAGTGCTCACACACAGACACCTGCTGTACTGACCAGGCTTAACTTTTCAGAGTTCAGCCCTTAAATAGAAAACATCTGATATCACCTATGCTGAAGGTCAGCTGAGATCCAGTCAGATAAAATAAACATCTGCTTGAAACAGGTTTCTGAAAATGTGCATGCAAGAAAGGTCATTTTCATGACTGCCTGACTGAACAGAATAGAAAAAAGGGGATGAAATGTCCTCTCCACAGCCCCAGTATAGTGTGATTAGGTTTTCATTTTTATTCAAGACTCATGTATTGTGTTACTCTACTTCCTTTTCAGTGGCATGCAATTATATTTTTCTTTTTTTTTCTTTTTTTTTCTTTCTTTCGTCTGCTGCTTTGAATTTGAACAGTATCTCTCATTCAAAGGGCCCCTGCTCTGCCTTGATAGTCATTTATCCTCAGAGCTTGAGTTTATTGGGATTGTGCAGAGGCAATGAGTACACTTTGCTTTTCAAGTGTCAATGAGCAGGAGGATTCAGGAGCTGTAGCTATACTCACTATTATCGCTTGGTGTAGTGTGTAGTGCATGTCACAGGATGTGGGGATGCTCTGTGCTCAGATTACTTAACAGTGTGACATGGGGGGCATGACACACTGCTGAAATCCACGGGCTTTGAAGATGCTGTATATGGTGCATTTATTGAGCAAGTTAAAGACCAAATCTTGATATACCTTTGGGTTCATGTCTTTGAAATGCAGGACTTCTTTTCTTGTGTTTTAATGCAGTTTTACAAGTCCACAGCAACTGGAAATGCAAAATGCTAGGAATTCGTAGATTTTCACGTGAATCTGTGAAACTGCATTTGCAAAGCCATAAATAAGCTCTCAAAAGAGTAGTATTAAATACAAGTCTGAAAATATCAGCAGTAACTTATCTTAAATGTCCCTGATAAATCAGGAGGCTCTTAACACAAAGGCACAGCAATCTACTCGCCTTTCATTGTAAAAAAATAATTCTTGGGTCAGATTGAGTCTGTGTAAATAAGTGATTTGGGGGAAGAAGGAGGTCATGAAAGTTCATTGCCTAAACTAGAAAGTAAAAAAAAATCCAGACAGTTTAGCTTTGATTTTCAGAACTGAAAGTGCCATTTTTTTTCTCCTGAGATCTGTCACATGAAAGTTAAAGGGTTTTCCTTCTATTCCAAGTGATAATATGGCTGTGACAGAGAAACATTGCTTTTGAACAGCCACGAGTTATAGTCATTCAGTGGCAGCTGATGCTTTGATATCCGCACCATGTAGGAGCTCGCTCTGGCAAAAGCACTTGCTCTGGTGGCAGCTCTGATTTTATCTGCTAGTAGGCTGAGCAAAGCTAAACATGTTTGTGTCTGAAGATGGGTTTTGAGAGCAGTGAGAGTTCCCTTTTTTTTCACTGTTTTTCCTCCCTCCTCCACATATTGCAATGGCTGAGCACTTTACTTGTAAGATATTTTTAATTAAATATAAAATAATAGGATTAGACTGTAATAGCTTTATACACTTTTCATTAAAAAGCAGCTTGGGTCTTCTGGACTTCTGATGCAACCAGAATTCAATGGTCCTGCTTCCTTTTAATTTCAGAGCTTTAACATTCAGGATAAGGATTCTGCCATAGCTAGTTCAGCAGTTAGGTACACTAAATGATATAATAAATTATTGATCAGTGGGTGATAGTTTAACATTTGATCAATATGCTGAAGTATTAAAAAATAAAAATAAATCCTAGGCTGAAAAGGGTCTTCCTTCCTTAGTAGGGAGAGTGCTTAGGACTATTTAGCCTTTCTGCCCTTCACAATATGGAGGCCAGACGAATTCTCTAAGGTTTTAGTCATTAGTTACTTGAGCACATTCTATACTCATGCCTTTAGTTACCTTATGTATTTCTATAAGTATCACATACACCAGCTCTTGCATGTGAATTTGTCACTTTTTGTACATGAAGGTTAGCTAATTTACAGTAAGCAGAGAAAAGTTTTGAAGGAGATTACCACTATTATCTACATAAGCATAACTCAAGTTGGTGGTAATGTTTTGCAGGTTTCACAAAGAAAATAATTGGCTACCAGATTTTGTACAAAATCATTGGGGTTTTTTACAGTAGGGAAGGGAAAGTCACATAGATTCATATTTCTCATGAAGTACTACTGGAATAAAACCTTGAAACATTAAGGAACTCCTAAGAGGGGAGACATAAAGTTTATGAGGGTATTTGTAATTGTTCTCTAAATGTGTGTTTATGTGTCCATCAAAATGATTTAAATTAGAGGTTCATTTATTCAGGACAATGTTCTAAGAAACAGTTTAATCTGACTGATGGGTAATTGCAGGAAGCCATACGGCAAAGCCACTTCAGTCAATTAAAGGAGACTGCAGGGGCAAATTTGTGTCTTACTGAACATACTCAACTCTTTCCTTATATATTTGCTTGTTTTCCGTACTAAAAGTTCTCTCTGCATCCACAGCAGATGGAGGCCATGCATGTTTTGAATGCTGAAGGGATTTCTCCTTCACCTTGAAGCACTATAGGAGACCTAGTGAATTTAAACTTTTCTTTAATTTTTTTAATTATCTCTTTCTACAGACTGATTGCCTTCCACATGACTGGAAAAATGTCTCTCCCACTCTGTAAAGAATTCTTTTGTTAGGTATTTGGTATTTATCAACCATGGAAGGAGCTATAAAAATGTACATTTTATAAGATCATGCAGATAAGTCAAACAACTTTTGGCATAATTTGAACAACAGTAATAAAAATCACATTATAATTTGAAAATAAAACAAAAGGCTTCTTTGGTACTTTCACAGGTAATAATGTCATGCTCATGACTGCACACAAGGTTTCCAGGCATTAGCTAAGTCTGCTTATCAGACCTGATTTTCTTTTATAACGAGGTAACCCACCTAGGTGATCAAGGAAAGCCAGTTGATGTAATCTTTTTGTATTTCAGTAAAGCTTTCAATACCATTTTTCACAGGATCCTTCTGGACAAAATGCCCAGCACAGCTGGATAAACACATCATGTAGTCAGTGAGCAGTTGGTTCACAGGTGGAGCGCAGAGGGTAATAGTGAATGGGGTGACATCAGACTGGTGACCTGTCACCAGTGGNTTACAACTTCCTTGTGAGAGGAAGAGGAGGGGTAGACACTGATCTCTTCTCTGTGGTGATCAGTGATAGGACCTGAGGGAATGGACTGAAATTGTGTCAGAGAAGGTTTACATTGCATATTAGAAAAAGGTGCTTCACCCAAAGGGTGGTTGGGCACTGGAATACGCTCTTCTCCAGAGAGTGATCAGAGCACCAAGCCCGATAGAGTTCAAGAAGTGTTTGGACGATAGTCTCAGGCACATGATGTGACTCTTGGGGATGGTCCTGTGCAGGGCTAAGAGTTGGACTCAATGATTCTTGTGGGTCCCTTTCAATTCACCATATTCTTTGAGTATGTGATTCATGAAATTAGTTCATTCTGGGGCCGTCATTAAGCCACGCCCAACTAGAAAAGGTTTCTCCCTTGTGGGTGACTGAAGAGCCTCTGGGAAACGGCATAGGTTTCACTCTGTCATGACTGCTTTTTTGTTCTTGTTTTTAATGGTTTTCTAGGCTGTTAATGCCATATTTCCTTAGCCTCCAAGCACCTAAAGAGGCCCCACAAGAAAGCTCGAAAGGAACTTTTTGCAAGAGCATATAGTGAATGGCCTTAAGCTGAAGGAAGGCAGGTTTAGATTATATATTAGAAAGAAATTCTTTACTATCAGTTCAAGACCAGGCCAGATGGGGCTCTGAATAACCTGGTCTAATGAAAGGTGTTCGTGTCCAGGGCAGGAGGGTTGGGGCGAGATAATATGTAAGGTCCCTTCTAATCCAAACTGTTCTGTGATTCTATGAATTTCCCAGGTGAAATACTAAGATAGGCTATGGGCCATGGTGAGCAGAGACAGATGACACAAGAATGAGAGTTTCATGTGTAGCTGCAACTCTTCCTTGAGGCATCATGTAATTAGAGACAGCTGGATATCTCGTAATTATATATTGCTGTGAATTGCCATTCATGTGTTCATAAATTATGGTAGTATATATATTTTTTGTAACACTAACAGATTTTATCAAGTGTAAACAATGATGTAGGTTGCTGAAAGTCAGTTGATTTCATTCAGAGTTACAAAATGGGATAGGACTAGGTCAGGACATCGAATAATGAGGGACCTCATGTCTCCTCCTCCTGCTGCTTAGGCATAGAGACAGTCTTGTGAATATGCCATGGCCCACAGTGGTCTGGGCAAAATGCACTGTGCCTGTCCTGCTCTCCAAGAATCTGCGCACCTCTGTCAGAAAGAAACACTGCACTTCTTGTCCATAGCTGTCTCTGCTAAAGATAAGAGGGCCGTTTGATGTTAAATTTGGCAGATATGGCAATATCTGCCTCCTATTCCCACTGGAAAGGCAAGAAAGAGTACACCTGAGTAGAGGCAGAATGGAGACATAAAGGAGCAATGAGGGGTTTTCACAGTGTATATGTGCTACGAGGCAAAAATATCAGCAAGTGACTTGAGAAGAACAGTTGAGAAGAGATCAGATGCAAGGAGCTGAGATGGCACTAACCTTCAAAGATTCAAAATAAACAGATGGGATATGGCTGTACAGCATTCTCTTACTGAAAAACCCCCAAACCAAAACAAAGAACAAACAAACAAAACTAACAAACCTGAAAAGGGCTTGCGAATACCCTGAGTAAGACTTTAAGGTTCATGAAATGGATTCATAAGATGATTTTGCTACTAACACTTCTAGAAAGCACAAAATTATACAAACATTAGGTTGGCATAATGATTTGTGTCCTGTGTCCTGCAACACAGCTGCCACCAATGATGATTGGGGGAGAAAAGAGAAATCACAAAGTAAGTTGACATCTATTTTTTGATGGCTTTTCTACTGGAGATTTGATGAATCTGGTGAGAGCTCTGCTCACAGTCACCTACTGTTGTACTGGCCCCCAGTTTCCCCAGAATCATGGACTTCAGCCATGTAGGTCATTACCCTTGTAGATGTCCTGTGAGACCAAGCTTTAGCTCTTTTTCATTTGACTTGCAGCTTTTCCAGAGGCCAAATGTGCCGATAATTGTTTTGCCACCTATGTCTACTCATACTGCAGGTCTAAGGGCTCCTCTTGGAAGGAAAAGTCAGCAAGGAGAGCTGGGTACAGACTTGGTAGAGAACCTCAGCATCTGACTGAGAGAGGGTAAAGAACAAGTTTCCTTTTCCAATTAAAAAAGTCTGGTTTTGTCTGAAGGGAGTGCCTAGAGGCTGATACACATGGCATGGGGCATTTCATAAAGTAAAGAAGTCCTGATAGGTCAGTCTGTCATAAAATTAACACTACTGGCATTTGAGATTTCCATGAGGGAAAATAAGGCCAGACTAAAATTTATAGATATAAAATTAAATATACATTTTTCTGTCAAGCTAAGGTCTTTACAGCTATGCTTTTAGCAAGAAGACATTGGTATAATATTGGCAACAGAACTCCTTGAGAAACCAGACATAAAATAAAAATACTGTCTCAGCCTCTGGTCTGTAATAGTAACAAAGTAAAACACTCCAATGATACACAGACTTCTGGTTGCATGTCAAAAATTCTTGTCCAAATCACTCAAGAATGAAAATATTCAGAAGATTAGTAAGTCGAGATGAGAGATTGTGTTTATTTTGTTACTCCAGGTTATTCTCCTGTCATTTGTGGTGTACTTCCTTCAGGCATGCAAGCCTGGTGTTTTCCAGCAGATGTTTACATAAAGTTGGCTATAATTAAGAAAACTTGAGATATTTGACTAAACTATCCAATTTAGATATCAAGTAATTAAGTAATGACTAGCTGTTTGACATGCCTGTGCTGCATAAAACCATGATAAAAGTGTTTGGGCTGAAATGAAAAGTTTGAGTGTCATTAAAGAAGAAGGAGGTAGATGAACTGACATGGGAGACAATGTGGGCCATGTTTTCAGCTGTGGAATGAATGTTCCCAAAATCCAGGCTCCTAAGCCAACATTACAGTTTGTCTGGACTTAACCCATCTCATGTTTAGGGAAACCATCCTGGCTGCTGAAGGGTAAATGCTGTGTGGTGGATGTGTGGGTCAGAAATATTAACAAACTGGTATTCCTTCTCTTTTTGACCAAGAAGTCATCAAGAATATCAGAGGCAGCAGAAATGTTGGCAACAATAAACTTCACTAGAAGTCAGCATTTCGGGATCGTTTTAGTGGTAGCTGACTCTTGAACAGAGGAGAGGCCCTGCAGTTAAAAGCAGAAGTCATGAAACCAATTAATTGGGAAGAGTGAGGAATGGCAGAAAAGGGGACAGGACCATGACCACACCTCTGGTCCCCAAAATGGTGTTTTGCTGTGCCTTGCTTGTCCCTCTCAATATGAGGCAGTCCTGTGTTTCCCATGCCATTAAGGAAATGACCTCAAGTTGCACCAGGGTGGGTTTAGACTGGATCTTAGGAAAAATTTCTTTACTGAGAGTGTTCAGACATTGGAAGAGTCAGCCTAGGGAAATGGTAGAGTCACCATACCTGGAGGCATTTAAAGCATATGTAGATGTGGCACTTGGGGACATAGTTTAGTGGTCAGCAGAATGGTAGTAGGTTAATGGTTGGAATGGAATATCTTTGAGATTTTCTCCAACCTTAGTGACTGTGATTCCATGCTCCTGTAGCTCCCTGACCCAACATGGTTGTCCAGCCATCCATGTAGACAGAAGTCATAGAGTGTTAAGGCTTGGAAGGCACCTTAAATACCATCTAGTCCCAACCGCTCCTGCCAAGGGCATGGATGACTTCTGCTAGACCAGGTTGCTCAAGGCCTTATTGGCCCCAGCCTTGAACACTGCCAGGCTTGGGGCATCCACAAGCTCTCTGAGCAACTTGTTCCAGTGTCTCACTACCCTCACAGTAAAGAATTCCTTCATGATATCTAACCTAAATCTCACCTCTTTCAGTTTGGACCCATTACTCCTTGTCTTACCACTACAGCTCCTAACAAAGTGTCCCACTCTGTCTTCCCTGTGGGCCTCATTCAGATACTGGAAGGTTGCTATGAGGTCTCCATGCAACCTCCTCTTTTCCAGGATGAACAACCCCAACTTTCTCAGCTTGTCTTCCCAGAGAAGGTGTTCCAGCCCTCTTGTCAACTTCATTGTCCTCCTTTGGACTTGCTCCAACAGTTCCATGTCCTTCTTATGTTGGGGACACCAGAAGTGTACACAGCACTCCAGCTGGGCTCTCACAAGAGCAGAGAAGAGGGCCAAAATCAGCTCCCTTGACCTGCTGACCACACTCCTTTTGATGCAGCCCAGGATTCCATTGGCTTTATGGGCTTTGAGCACACACTGCTGGCTTATGTTGAGTTTTTCATCTCCTATCACCCCCAAGTCCTTCTCTGCAGGGCTGCTCTCAATCACTTCTCCTGCAACCTGTAAGTGTGCCTGGGATTGCCACAACCCGGGTGTGGGACCTGGTACTTCACTTGGTAGAACTTGATGAGGTTAGCACAGGCCCACCTCTCAAGCCTGTCAAGGTGCCTCTGGGTGGCATCCCTTCCCTCCAGTGAGTCACTGCACCACACAGTCTGGTGTCATCAGTGAATTTGCTGAGGGTGCCCTCGATCCCACTGTCTGTGTCGCCGACAAAGCTGTTGAACAGGATCAGCCCCAGTACTGACCCCTGAGGGACACCATTCATCACTGGTCTCCAAGTGGACAATGAGCCACTGATCACAACTCCCTGTGTGGCCATCCAGCCAGTTCTTTATCCACCGAGTGCTCCATTCATCAAATCCATGTCTCTCCAATATAGAGATAAGGATGTTGTGTAGGACAGTGTCAAACACTTTGTATAAGCCCAGGTAGAGGATGTCAGTTGTTCTGCCCCTGTCCCCAGTGCTGTAGCCCTGTTATAGAAGGTCACCAGATTTGTCAGGCATGATTCCAATTTGTAAAGCCACGTTGGCTGTTACCAATGACTTCTTTATTTTCCATGTACTTTAGCATAGTTTCCAGGAGAATCTACTCCATCATCTTGCCTGGCACATAGGTGAGACTGACTGGTCTGTAGTTCCCATGGTCTTCCACTATCCCTTTTTATAAATAAGGGGTTTATTTCGATTTTTCCAGTCATCTGGAACTTCACCTGACTGTCATGATTTTTCAAAAATGATGGATAGCAGCTTTGCATCTTTGTTACCACCTGCTTCAAGACCCTCTTTCCTGAGAAAGTCATCTTTCCTTCCTGAGAAAGATCTTGTCTCCAACTCTCTGCAGGTCTGGCATTCTAAGTTTACAGGTCTTTATATTATGAAAATCAAAAGATAGTCTACTTTGGTTACTACTGGGAAATGGCTGCATGTAAGTTGATAAAATTAATGAGAAAACTGACCTTTGTAATTTATAGCCGTAATCTCTAACACATTTAAATGATAGTAGAATGAGTCATTCTTCTTTGGTGCCAGATTCTCCTAATTTGGCAGATTCACCTCCTGTAAATAATGTCTTTTTTTTTTTGAGGTTGTATTCTGGAATGATTATTTGCTAGGGTCACAGTCTGTAGTAGACTTCCTCTCCTCTTCAGAACTGATTTTCTGGGCAGAAAATTCCTTGTTCTCTATGAATATATTGCCCTCATAATGTAGTACAGGAAGGTTTGCATGCCTACCAGTTGATTTACTGGGCTAATTTAAACCACCATATGTTTATTTAATATAGCAGTACAAGCTTTCTGCTGTTTAGTGTGAAGTGTTCTGTTAATACCAATGGCAGTAGTTTTCACTTACACTAAAATACAGCCTTCTTAACTCCTTTCTTGTTACGTTCTTTTACATCTCTTTGCAAATGTTTTAAATGTCCTGGTAAAAAACATGACTGGCCTGCATATAGTTTTAGCTGCTATGGTGCTGCCAGTGAAGAAAATCAGGATTTCTGTTAAGAAATCAATGAAATGTTCCTTTAGTTGTGAAAGAAACCTGTGTGTCACTGTTGCTTTCAGGTCACCTCAAGCAATCCTGTTTATAGCCAGTGATGTTGATGCAATTGCTGATGGCAGATGCCTCTCCTTACCAGAGCTGATGGCATAATGAGAGTTGACTTCTCTGAGCAGGAACTGTAAATTTCGCAGGGTGAAAAAACATCCTCCTAATATTTAACATTAAACTAGTGCCTTTTATTTAAGCACTTACAATGCTTTACAAGCCTTATCTAATGAAGCCTTACAACACCCTGCAGTGCACTGTAGGAAAGTGCTGTATGGGATTATTAGATTGAAGCACTGCCAGCTGGCACAGAGCCCTGTAAGAGTCCTCCTTCTACTTCACAAGCCATGAGAAAGACCCGCTTAGAGACCTGCCTGCCTAGCCTCCATCATCAAAAGTAGACAGGCAGATCTCTCTGAAGGTGTGCTGGAAATGTATCAGTTGTAGTGTGTTTGATAATGACAATCAGATATGAGTAATTTTTTGTAGAAATAAACTGTCTCCTTATTAAGGCAGTTGTAAGATGTTGTAACTGCATCTGGCGTTGTAACCAGTCCTTCTATATGGGTTCCTTGGGCCTCCCTTCAACTCCTCCTTGCAACTTTTGCTTCTTCTTCTGCCTTTTTTTTTTTTTTCAAGTTTCCAAAATTGAAACAGAAAATTTAAAAAAAAAAAAAGAGACTTTAGTCTTTCACCTTGTAAATATGAAGAGTGTGCTGGGTTAGGACAGTATGTTTGGCAATGAGACTACTAGCAGAACACAGGACAGACCTGAAAATGCAGTGGTGTGAAATTGTAGTTGAGTAGTCAGTATCTGAAGGGGTCAGGTAACCATGAACCATGCAGAAGGCAAAGACAACAACAAAAAAACAAATGGTTTAGCTGAAAAGTACACATGAAAAGAGAGCAGCACTGGTTGCTAAAAAATTCACGAGCCAAGGATTTGAGTGGTAAAAAAAAATGTTTTAAATCTGTTGCATAAAGTAAGCAAGTATGGGCATAAAGAGGCTTAGGACTGCTATTTCTTCCACAATATTTACATGCTGGATGCACACAGCAGCAGAGGCACATGTGCTCACAGGCAGAGCATAAGGTACTGACCCCACAGCAGCCTGTGGGAAAGCTCCAGAGCAGGCTGGCCAGAGGGGCAGCCTTGAGTCCAGCAATCTTGATCTGGTTCCTGACAGCCGACCAGAAAGGGGAAAATAAAAAGGAAAAACCAACCAGCTGAGCCTCATTAAAGTTTTCCAGCAGCCCTTGGCAACAAGAGATTTGAATAGCCTTGGTTACAGGGTGCTTCTGTGCTCCGAGGGCAGTCAGTTCAGCCCTAGTCTTATTTTAATTCTGCTTATTAGGACATTACAGGGCCTGGCTATCACTTTAGCAGGGTTTTTAGCATTTGGTGCAACTTCAGAGGGGGTGGTGGTGACAGTGGCAGTGGTGGCTGCTGCTGGGTGCAGCACTGAGCACTCCCAGGACCCAGGGCCCTCTGTGGCACAGAACCATTGGTCTGATGTTCCTGTGCACATGACTAGGTTGCCACAGCTGTTTTACTGCCACCGTATGTCCTCCTCCAAGCTACTCCCACATCCTCTCCCCTCAGGTTCTCATGGCAGATTTGGGATGTGGTTTCGGTCTAACTTCCTGGCAGCAGTGGGAAGCCCCTGTAGTTAAACCCTGAACCCAAACTATGAAATGCAATCTTTCTCAAGACTCAGTTCAGGCCATGAGTTTTGTCTCGGACATGTGGATGTGGGAACCACCTGACTGGTTTGGATCTCAGTAGGGATTTTCTCCAACACTTTGGGGCAGGTCATCCCACATTGAATAATGGCAGGCAAGTTCTGTTTGTGTTTTTCACAAGTTGCCTGGTCTTGCTTTAGATATAAGAATGCTAATGTGTTTTTGGATGGCAAGCAGTGTGTGTTTGAGTCACATGGTACGCTTTGCCCTCTCATTCGGGGTTTCAAATAAACATATTGTTTACAGCTACCATTAGAAGAAATAATCCTTTGGGTATAATCTAATATGCAATTTCTTTGTACTCACTGTGAGACTGGAATATCATGATCAGATTTCAAAAGGGTGATAAACCCTTGCTCATCATTTTTATTTACTAAGGGCAGGACCCTTCAAAGAGCTTACTTTAATAGCTCTTCTTTGTTTGTAGTTTTCAATTAAACCCATTTTTGAGAATCAGGCCAATGAATTCAAACACTTAGGGTTTTTTATTATTACAGTTTTGCAGATGACTCTCCAGTGTTTCAATGTAGTATCTAAACAGAACTGCACTCTGTCCTTTTTTTTTACAACAACTCTTAAAAGGGCACTTTAATGCTAAGTGCTTTGTGAATTCTCCTTCTGTCTTACCTACCTAAGGTTAGTTATCTACTTATTAATTATTGTACATTAATTATCTCTTCATTGGTGCCAGGCCCAACCCTTAAGACACTTTTGTTCTAGAGCCTAATTCCTGTAGGAACCCTTTCCTGCCTCCTAGATGTTGTCTTTGCTGCTTTCACCTCTTCTCTAGTGGGTGTGTGTACCCAATTACAAAACATGGTCTTTTGAGATTCAGTGATGATCCACAGGTTTTGCAGGCCTGAAACATGACCTCTTGAGTCTCAGTCACAATGCATAGATTTTGCATGGCTTGGATTAAGTCCTATAGGTGTAAACTATGTCTGCATTTAGACTAACATAACATACAGCTGTCTCTAAAAAAGATCATTTTCATAATTTTTATATCAGTGCCGTTACTTAATTTTTTGCTCTGCCTTAAAAGGCAAGGTGTGTTTTGGGGTCAGGATGAAGAGTTTTTGATATGTGCATTGAAGGTGACACATGCCAGCTGAATTGGGGCTGCCTCCTTCCTTGGGAGTGAAATACCTTTGGGAGCTGGCTGTTTTGGCAGCCTGTGAAGGTTTCTGTCTTCTGCGTGGGCCATTGCTGCTAGCTACGCAGCTCAACCACAGACCCCTGCCCCTTTCTGCAAAGTGATGGCAGAACCTCCTACTTGACAAAAATAGATTCTGTCTTGCTGCTTCGCTCGGTAGTCTCCTGATTGGAAAGGCTTGATTCCAGCAGAAATGCACAAGGGAAGCTGTAGGTAACCACACCACTCTCCCTTGTGCTTTGTATGCAAAATCCAACCTTAACTGCACACTTGGTACTTGTAGAACTTTATAATTCATGTGTGTGCAGAAGATAAATGACATCTTGTTTGTCTGTCTAGTAATGACTCAGAAATACAGCTGCATATAATATACATATACATGTATATGTATATATATACAGCAATATAATAACATTTACATTGCTTTCTGTGTTTGTGCCCCCTTCTCTCAAAGAAGCCCTTACTGTTCTCTTTTCTATGCCTTAAACACCTCTGAATGTGCCAAATGGCAGTGCTTAGTTTACATCCTAAATTGCCAAGAAAAGGCATCTTGATTATCAGGAAGAGCAAAGTGGAGTTCTACTGCTCTACAGCATCGGCTGGATACAACTTGGGTCTATTATTTCCATTCACTTTCAACACTGCATTGAGTTTGATTTAATATTCTTTTAGAACCTGATAACTGCTTTATATTAAATTTCTGCAAACCTCATAGTATAAGTCATTTTTTTGACAGTAAGTGGAAAATGCTGGTGCTGAGGCTCTTCAGTGGAGCAGATGTACATGCATTAGTTCTGAACATGGACTAATATTGTCAGCACTACCCTTTGGAAACTCTCCCCCTGGGTTTAGGGTCTAAAGCAAACCCTGTAGGCATAACTACAAGCTGTGCTGGGTGAGGGTAGGGGACAGGAAGGTCAGGAGGCAAAACTGAGGAAACAAGGATTTCACTACTCAGCATACCACATACCCTACTTAGAGCCTGGGTCAAGACATAGATATCTTCAGTACGCACCACAGTGGTAGCTGAAATGCAAAAAGGACTATGCTGAACCTAGCTGAGGTGAAGAACACTGCTCCTTTCTGAGACAGTATCTGGCAAGAAAAGGCTTCTAGTGGCTTTGAGAAATGTACCTCCTTAAAGAGGACATATAAAGGGAATTTCAAGGGATAGAGGCAAGAAACTGAAAGGTGAATAGTATCTACAATATTTATGAAAGGATATCTCTATGAAGGGATTGTGTGGGAAGAAGTGTCACCTCACTACCAGAGAGATACCTAAACTAAAACATGCTCCAGGAACTCGGTAGGCGAGACAGGTATAAACTGTGTAATTGCAGGACTGCACACAAGTGTCTGTTTATTATAATTTTTAATTAGCAGCAACAGAAGAAAATCTCCTCAGCCATACAGTAAAACTCGGGAGAACCTGTGGAGAGAGCTTTAAACATATAACTGAAAACACTTTGAAATTAGCTACTGTCAATGCCTTGGATCTAAGTCTTTTCTTGCACATCTAAATTTAGTTACTAATTACTCCTCTAACTTCTATTTCCTGACAAACCTCAGAGGAAGGCTTCACTTTTTCAAGCTACCAAAGCAGAAAGACAGATATTTAGATATATAAGACAGATATATGACCAGAGAGGGGCTGCAGGTGGAGAAGGTATTTAGAGCTGCAGTGAAAAATATATCCTAACAGGGACACCTGGAGAAATGTACACAGTGGCCTCTGACCCAGAGCCTGTAGTTGTGACTGCAATGCAAATACCAATGGAGGCAAACTGGGAGTGCATGGATGGTCTTCTGATTCTTAGGAGAATGGGGCTTCCAAAACATAGTTTCCAAGTGTCCTTGGCACTCTGTTTGAAGTGGATCTGTCCTCTGAGTGACTGACATTGGGTGAGGTCAGCCTCCAATGTTGACCTTAGTGCAATGAAGGTGCTCGGGTCTTCCACTGGACATAGCCAGAGCTATGTCTTTCCAGTTACAAGAAGCTTCTGAATTTCACAATGTGGTCACAATGGTTTCTGGTTCTGAGAGCTGTGATCATGGCTTCTTACGAATGTGGAGAGAGCAGTGCACTCAGGAGGGAGAGAGTACAAGTTGTCTTTGTGCTTTCTCAAAAAAGCAAGGTCTTCAATCTTCTACAGATCTCAAAAATAGCTGGAGAGCAGGAAGTACCCTGTTCTCAGGGCAGGGCAGTAAGCCCCTTCCCTCCCTGCCACTCCTGCATGTGAATACACTCTTTTTGCCTGCCTAGGCTGGTGTAAAAGCATGTCCCTGATCTTGTTGTTCAGCATCTGTTAGAAATTACAGCATTAGACAGCACATTCCTCTCTGAATCTCTAATAGGGTGGTGGAGCTGTGATACCTTCCTGGAGAAAACACTGAAAGCCAGGGTGGGCACGGCCTGGGTACACCAAGGACATGGTGGGCACTACCCCTGCCTACATCCATGCTCCACCTCGGCAGGGACACTGGGCCAGCACCATCATTTGGGTTTATGCAGATTCACCAGATTTTCTGGCCAGGTGGAGATCCCATGCCTAAGTCAAGTTGTTAAAGACCAGAGGTCTTTGATCTCTTTACAGCAGAAAGCCTGTGACCACACATCATGTTTACCAGCCAAGGGACCCAGAAACATAAAGAAAAACATAAATGTAGCATGAAATCAGACAGAAGTGTCAGGAGTTGAGAATGAAGATTATGTGCTTATTAAATTGATAATAATAAATTATTTTTGCCATTGTTAAGGAGAAAGAAATAATATGACTGGTATGGGCTTGCTAGAAATATATTAACAGAGGCTAATAGATATTTGTTTGTTTCAAAAATGTTACACTGTCCCACTGCAAACAACTTCTGGGAGCCTATCTCCCAGAAGAACTCTGTCTCAAATGGCAGCTCAGACTCCTTAGAAAGCACTGGAAGAACCAATGGAGAAAATGCAGCTTGATCTTATAGAAAAAGCAGTGGCAAATGATCTTAGTGTTGAGGATATACTCTTGCAGAGGGACTCTGTAAAGGTCAGAAGCAAGTCCTCCCATTGAACTACGGTAGCTGGTTTAGTCAATGGAACTGGTTCCCTCTGCAACCACACTCATAGAGTGACCACAACAGAAAAAAGAGCAAGATTAGTCAAGGGAGTCAATAAGAAAAAAATCCCACGTTTTACTTTGAAATTACAAAAAGGGTAGGAAAGTTGGAAAAATGCTGTTGTTGACCAGCTTTCTAAGAGGCAGGTAGCAGTGTAGTGAGTGGGGGTTGCAGGTTACCCCGGCAGAAACACTTCTCTGCATTTGTGGACAAAAAGTTGCAGCCCACACCCTGACAGCAGAGTGGGAAAGGTCTTCCTCACCTGTATCTCCCATGGTGGGCCGAGCTGATACTATCCTAACCCTGCTTCCCTGCCTGAGAGTTATAATGGCAGACATCGTAGCTGAGAACCAGGGGTCTTCAGATCAGAGGAGGGAATCTGAGACTGAACTTGGGAGAAGGAGAATATAGAGCCAGGAGAGGAGAACGCAATATGCATTAATTCTGTCCTTTTGTTCACTCCCTTTGTCATCTGTTCTCCATTCTAGACCTGTTTACTGCCAAGGTCGTATCAGACTTCTGTACATGTAAGCTCTGCTGCTGATTGACTTACTAACCCCCAAGGAACCAACTAGAACACCACTAATGTGCATATGGCTTTCTTAAATAGGCTTATGTTTAAAGATTGAACTAGATTTAGGACTTGTAAAAGGAACTACAGGAGGGGAAAGATTCAGTCTCAATGGTAAAGTTGCTCCTCAGAGATGGCAGCAGTTACAAGTTGGTTCTCATAACTTTCAGATGCAGTAATGTCTTCCTAAAAGTATGGCCACAAAGTCTGATATTGAAAGGTTAAATAAATCTCAAAAAATCCCAAATCCAATAGGTGGATAAATAAAGGAGGAAAAAGTCCAGGGAAAGTTGGCTCAAATCGAGATCCTGTAAGGAGAAACCACACGAAGGTTTCCCAGGAGTAAATCCCAGGCTGCAGATAGAGCCAAGCTAGACCCTTGCTGACAAGGGCCTGCAACGCTATATCATTCCAGCATAAGGCACAAAATGGGCAGATGACTGTGGCTTGCTTGCTTGTGGTCTGGCCTGGATCCATGAAAGGTTAGTCAAGTAAAAACAGCTGCAGGGAAAGGTGGCTTCTGGGTCTGGTGGGGCAAATGGATTCACCGAGGCCCATGGAGGACGTGCAAAGTCTAATGCATAAGGAAGGATGGAGTAATCATGCAATCTACTCACCTCAGCCGCAAATTATTGGTCGTTATTGGAAAACAATGAGATTGTCATGAATGCTTTGTCTGATCAGTCTTATATTGCATTTTATAAACACCAGAATACTGTCTGGGGGTCTAACCTTCCATTTAAAAATGTTTTAGTAGTTTGTCTGGGAGACAAAACGTGTTCTCCTCCTCACCAACAATAAAAGAGCACTGTTAGCCACTGGAGAAAAATCGTCACTCCTGTCTGTTGGGGAACTTGGGCTTGTGGGGTCACATCCTGAATGGCAGTGTGTGAGATCTAGATGCCAATGTGTCAGATCCATCTGGCATCCATGCGTACGACACAGTGCACCTGCAGAGGGAAATGGGAAGAAGGACCTGTATTTGAAATGGCTTACTGAGAGTTTTGATCTACAGACTGGGAGTGGATGGCTGGCCTGGTAACACCCACTCTGTATGTTTGCTTTCAGGACAAAGTCATTGGCTCAGGTACCATACCATTTTCAGTGAATATGTGTTATAACACCTTCCCTACAAAAAGGTTCAAGCCGAGCTTCATGCTTCATACTTCACTGCTCCTTAGGGAAGCTGAAGTCTGTTGCTACCTGGAGTACTGCTGTTCCTCTTAGCAATGGTTGCAGGGAAGAGGAAGAACTTCTTTTTACGCTTACACCTGCTCACCCCCTTTTCTTTCTCACGAGGAAACGGAGTCTTAGATCAGAAGGCAGGTATGGCTCCCAGAAATAATGTCTGGTCTGATATGTATTTTTCAGGACATAAAGCGATCTCTTGTGTGAAGCAAAGGTAACAGCAGAACTGTTATCCTAAAACAGTTTGGCCCACCTACAATACATGTGAACCTACAAAATGTGGAAAAAGTTTGGAACAAATCTGAGAATGTTGCTTTTGAAAAATTTCAAAACCTGGCCATAAATTTTGTGGGACTGAGCACCGCAGCTTCGGAAGGTATAGATAATCATGCTGACAGATATTAGTTCAGCTGGTTAGAGCATGGTGCTAGTAACACCATGGCTGGGGTTTCAATCCATGTATGGGCCATTCATACAAGAGCTGGACTCAGTGATCCTTGTGGGTCCCTTTCAACTCAGAATATTCTGTGATTATTGTTATTTGGTGCTTTCTCCAGGCAGGGTAGTGGGAGAGTGTTTGAGGACTGGCTGGTTGGATCTCCTGTGGGAGACAGTAAGAAAACAGACAGTTACTTCTCTATTCTCTTCTCTATAATTTTTTGGGAAAATGGGGAGTCATGCTCTTTGAGGCCTTCAACACCATTCTTAGGCAATGGGCAAATTTGAAACGGAGTTGAGGGCTTAAACTACAACCTTCAGAGAGCTCAAGCAAATGAATAGTTCTGACAGTATCCACAACACAGGGCTCTCTGTGGTGCTGGGATGTGATAGGAGTGACACAGGACCTGGGCTTGCTGAAAGTCAGATGGGAAACAGACATTCAGGGTAAGGAGGATTGTATGGGAGAGTGTTGCCTAAATGGAGCTTTTGACATGTCCCCATTCTCTGTAAGGTGGGCTGGAAAGATCCTTACACCCAGTTTGTATGCAGCTGGACAGTGTTACCTTGCTGAAATATCCTGACCTCTGTTAAATACATTTTGATTTTTTCATTGCAGAGTTCCTTAGAGGCACTTTCATGAACTTACTGCTGGGCTTTGTTTAGAGGAAAAAGAAATAGTTCTTGGAGGGTCTGTAAAATACAATGTGTATAAAGTGTCTGTGTATACATATGTATGTATATATGCATAGTTCCTCAATTTAGCATATGGAGTTAAGATGGAAAAAAATAATTTTGAATCTACCAACTTGAAAGGACATACTAATGCAGAGCCAAAACACGAGAATCTGACCTAGGTCGGTTTATACATATGAGCAAAAATATTTACTCAGCTAGTAAGTATTTGATTAACCTTTGTTTATTGCTTCAAGATGAGAGACAGTTAAAATACAGGAACTTGTGGATTATATTTTTGCTTTTTGGCTAGTGTTCACTTCCTCTGCAGAGAAAAATATGCTGTAGTTAGGAAAAGGACTTTTTTTTTTCTCATCGCAAAATCCGTATTTCCAACTCCAGAGCTGAACTCAAGAGAAATGTACCTATTCATTTCTTTTCTTTCTAAAATAAAGCAGAAACAGATAGGAGGAATGTGAGGCCATGCATCACGTAACTCCCGTGATGTGGCTCACATGGAGATACAGGTCAAAGCATGTGCAAATTTTCTGCTTTCTGTTTTGGAAAGAGACGTGGATTTTTTTATTTGTAATTTAAAACTGAGCAACGTCAAATAGTGGGCCTATTTAGGCACTTTCTGCTCCTAAGGCTTTACTTTACAAGATGTTTTAGACTTCAAACTTGCTTCTTTCAAAGGGAGGACACAAAATTCTCTGTATGCTGTGCATTGCTCTTAAGACCCACCTGCCACAACCATATGTGTTCCTAGCAGGGTTCTGGCATGTGCAAGTTTGAAAACTGCCATGAAATGCCCCCCTTTTTTTTTTTTCCTGCTATGTAATCCAGGTTAGGAATCATTTTGTTCTGAATAATCTGATGGGACCATGGTGCAATATGGAGAGGGCTGCTTGCTGCTGGCTTCTGAACCACAGAGAATGCGAAAGCTTCTGTGTCCTCTGAGCAATGCTGATCTGACCACCAGTCACAGCAGATGAAATTCAAGTGATTTTGAAAATAACTTTGACTTAGATTTTTTCTTAATTATTTCCTTATTAAATATCATTCTGATTGGCTTTGAAGGGGACAAATATGAGCTGAGTTTTTATCTTAACATAGACCAAAATGTCAAGGAACAAATAAATTGTTCATCTTCCAGACAAAACTGTTAACACTCTTATTGTAAGTCAGAGGGTGGGATAACAATAGTCAGACCCAGATGTCTGCAGAGAGGTTCCTGAAGAGACTTTGACCCTTGTTGGCAGTTGCTAGGCCATTTTTATCATGAGTAAAACCCTGTGAGCAGCAGGTCGGATCTTGCTTTTGGAAACAATTTGTCCAATCAGCTCTTCATGCTTCTGTCTGGTTTTGGTACTTGGTGAGAAAAGTGAGCTGCCTGCTTCCAGCTCTTTACTTCCTTCCTCCTCACACTGTACATGTCCTCTCAGCTTTCAATGCACTGGGGTGACATCACTTTTGGGATGCTGGTGGGCTGCAGACAGTGCTGCAAGAAGTTGCTGAAACTTCACATTTGTTGTGTGCTGTGCACAGAAGACCTGACAGGAAATAGAAACAAGTGCAATCCTGAGGGAGATGGTCTCCAAATCTGTTCATGCACCATGTGAAGGGGTGTGCAGGCTATGCTGCAAAAGAAGGAGCTGATACAGGACTATTTCCACACTGGTGTATCTGTGCCTGTGTTCTCTTGGTCATGATATTTTTTGCCAGTGTCAGGGGGATCTTTAGACTGTTCCAGCTGTATGTATAAATCACATGAATATGGGGTTTTCAGACAAGATGTTCATACTACATGGTGCTGAGAAAACCTCATGGGCATGTTTTCTGTTTCACTTTCTGAGTCTTGGGATGAATAAAGGGAAAAAACAGTATTAATACGACTACCAATATAACTTCTCATTAATGCTCACTCTTCAAACACCAAAGTTATAAACTGGATTTATTGACTATACTATTAGCTGGTTATCATATTTGGGGGTCATATTTGCATTAGATAGGCCATTTCTCACCTCTAGTCAAAAAGAACCAGAATAATTTAACATTGTTCTGAAAATTACTAATATTTTGCTCAATATGGGAAAAGGAATTCTCAAACATTTGTAAAGTTGTTAGAGAAGTTTGTCTGTATATGGTGATGAACTAAACAATACTGCTACAGTTAGTGTACTTAGAGCTGCATAAGATATGGGAGCAAGTGGAATCAATCCCTCTAATTAGGAAATTCTCACAGCTCAGTGGTTTATGGCAATGAAATACAGACTAAGTAAAGAAATAAATGTTTTGAGCAGACAAACTTTATGGGAAGACTGCGAGCTAAGCAAAGAACACTACAAAGCAGGCTCTAAACTGTAATAATTGGAAGTCCTTTACAAAACAGCATAATCTTTATGATTCTAATACATCAAAATTTGAGCATGGGATTAGTTTTTTAAAAAAGCAAAACAATTGCTATCCCTAATTAAAGGGAGGTATGCTTATCTCTAAAAAAAGTAATGGTAGAAATAGAGTCTGTAGTTTAAAAAAAAAGTAATATAGTTTTTATCAAAAACAGGAGCTATTTAACTGTCATAATTATTACTATACCAATTACACTATACCAAGAAATTAGAAGGTATCTTTGAAGTTGCATGCCTTTTTATTTACATCAAACCCAGTGTTGTGCAGACCACTAATTTTTCATGCCAAAAATGAGTGTAATTTATCAGGTGGCAGCCATTGACTCAAACTAAATCTTGCCAGCTGAAGCCCAGGTGTTCAAGAACAACAGAGAACAGCAATTGCCTGAAAAAAAAAAAAAAAAAAAAAGATATGTTGTGTTCAAAAGAAGGGTCTTTTCTTTAGGAATGATGGCTAACTCATTCATATTCCTTCATTCATCTTTTCTGATTTTAGACCTTGATCTGGGAACTCATTGGTGCATGTGCTGAAATCCCACCCTTGACAAGGAAAATACTCAAATGCATATGACAGCTTTTCTTAGGAAATATAAGCACTGCATTCAGTTCTTTGGATGAAACACTGATTTCTCCAGGAGAGTGGATATGACAGTCAGTGCAAGGACAAATGCCAAAGCAAAACTTCATTTCATGTGACTTAAACTTGTGTTAAATTTAAACATATGCTTAACTAACCTTTCTGAGTGGAGATGCTTTCCTGACTCTGAACCCTGATTACAAACATATTTTTGGCAAATGTTTACATTTCTCTTGCAATTGAGTGCCTTTGCCTTGGAAGAGTAACTTCTTCAAAGTACAGCAAAATGGCACAAGGATATTTGTAAACACCAACTCCTCCAGCAGTAAAGGAGCCAATGCCTTTGCAAAGGCATTCATTTTGGTAGGAAGAACATGTCCCACTTGCAGGGTTTCTAAAGTATAATTTACCTCAAAAACTGTGTGTAAGATTTGATACATTTGAAATAGTGCATTTAATGGTGCAAGCATGAAAAGATCAAACTGAATTTTTACAGGGCAATTTCAGCTAAAACCTCTCCTGAATTAATTGGTCATTGGAGGTATTCACATGTAAATTTTGCAGCTGTAGATCTCAACAGTTAAGGTGTTCAAGAGCTATTAACTCCTGGTAACAGATGGAAAACACTGGTTTAATTGAGGTGATTTAAGAAAACCCTTCACAGTTCAGGCTAACAACAGACAAAAGATGAACTGCACCACTGAAGGCAATGGCCCACCTCAATAAACCATTCATATCAAATATGTAACAGTCAGTCTTAAATTATGCTTAAATTAGCCTTTTCTACATCATATTGCTAAGCACTGAAGATGTAGTTATAATTATGTCAGAGGGATGGAGACCCTCTCCAATCCCTACTTCAAGTTTACTTCAAGATGATATTACTTACAGGGCTCCACAGGAGAGAAATCTCTGCATTTCCTTGTTGTTATCCTGAGCAATAGCAACTCATTTCCCTTTCCAGGAAGATCCATGAACTCAGTTGAAGAAAAATGCCGTTGCCTTTATAATAAATTGCTTTTATAATAAATTGAGCTGAATGAACAGACTCTTGTTTTCCTCCCTTCCCTACCTCAGGTGGAAAAAATGTCAGGAAATGAAGAGTCCTCTTTCCTCCCAGGCAGTCTGTCATCTGAGCATGGATAGCTGTGGCTGACCTGTTTAATTGAAGCTCCCTTTGTGCTTTGGGCTTTGTGTGGACAGAACCCCTTGTTAACCCATTTAACAATTAATGCAGGTTCTCCACCATCTGAACAAGGTGAAAACGTATAATGGAGAAATAACACAGGCACAGCCAAGTCACTGAGCTCACTGAATTAGGATCTGAGGAAAGCTGATGCCTGGTTTTGTCTCTTTCCCTGATTTCAGTTCTGTCTGTCGTCACATCAATAGCTATGCCTTAATATACTCTTTCTGTACCTTTTTTGCCTTTACTGTGAAGATAAAAATGCTGGGCTAACATGTTGTTTATGTGACCCAAGGGTTCTGAATACCTCCTATGCAGTGAAGGGCCTCAGTCCTCTCCATCAGCTTTCCTTGATGTTAGTCTGGGTCACTTGTGTCATTGTTTTGAGACTTCAGTGGAGGAGGAAAATATTTACACTTCTGTGTCTGCCAGCTCCCCTTCTTCTGTCAGGAACCCTGTTGGGTGAGTTTAGTTGGTGAGCTGGCTCTGCTTAGGGAGTGGTTCCCACAGTGCACGAGCATGGGTGCAACTATGACAGGTGGGATGGGAGCCTGAAGGAGGCCACTCCTGTGCTACCAGAGCTGAGATGTGTTCCTCTAAGTGGGTCAGAGTTATCACAGAATCATGGAATCATACAAAGTTAGGGGATTGGAATGGACTTGAAATATGGAGTCCCCCACTCCCCTGCCATGGGCAGACACCTGCCACTAGACCAGGTTGCTCAAGGCCTTGTCCAGCCTGGCCTTGAACATTGCCAGGTTTGGGGCATCCACAACCTTCCTGGGCAACCTCTTCCAGTATCTCACCACCCTCAAAGTAAAGAATTTTTTCATAATATCTAACCTAAATTTCACCTCTTTCAGTTTGGACCCATTAGACTACAGTTCCTGAAGAAGTGTTCCTCTCCAGTTTCCTCACAGACGCTGTTCAGATACTGGAAGGTTGCTATGAGGTCTCCATGCAACCTCCTCTTTTCCAGGATGAACAACCCCAACTTTCTCAGCTTGTCTTCCCAGAGAAGGTGTTCCAGCCCTCTTGTCAACTTCATTGTCCTCCTTTGGACTTGCTCCAACAGTTCCATGTCCTTCTTATGTTGGGGACACCAGAAGTGTACACAGCACTCCAGCTGGGCTCTCACAAGAGCAGAGAAGAGGGCCAAAATCAGCTCCCTTGACCTGCTGACCACACTCCTTTTGATGCAGCCCAGGATTCCATTGGCTTTATGGGCTTTGAGCACACACTGCTGGCTTATGTTGAGTTTTTCATCTCCTATCACCCCCAAGTCCTTCTCTGCAGGGCTGCTCTCAATCACTTCTCCTGCAACCTGTAAGTGTGCCTGGGATTGCCACAACCCGGGTGTGGGACCTGGTACTTCACTTGGTAGAACTTGATGAGGTTAGCACAGGCCCACCTCTCAAGCCTGTCAAGGTGCCTCTGGGTGGCATCCCTTCCCTCCAGTGAGTCACTGCACCACACAGTCTGGTGTCATCAGTGAATTTGCTGAGGGTGCCCTCGATCCCACTGTCTGTGTCGCCGACAAAGCTGTTGAACAGGATCAGCCCCAGTACTGACCCCTGAGGGACACCATTCATCACTGGTCTCCAAGTGGACAATGAGCCACTGATCACAACTCCCTGTGTGGCCATCCAGCCAGTTCTTTATCCACCGAGTGCTCCATTCATCAAATCCATGTCTCTCCAATATAGAGATAAGGATGTTGTGTAGGACAGTGTCAAACACTTTGTATAAGCCCAGGTAGAGGATGTCAGTTGTTCTGCCCCTGTCCCCAGTGCTGTAGCCCTGTTATAGAAGGTCACCAGATTTGTCAGGCATGATTCCAATTTGTAAAGCCACGTTGGCTGTTACCAATGACTTCTTTATTTTCCATTTATTTTAGCATAGTTTCCAGGAGAATCTGCTCCGTTGTCTTGCCTGACACATAGGTGAGACTGATTGGTCTGTAGTTCTCGGGGTCTTCTGCATTCCCATTTTTAAAAGTGGGAGTTATATTTCATCTGGAACTTCACTTGACTGCCGTAAGTTAGAGGTACTCAGTCTGCCCCAGAGTTGGGAAATGATCTTATATTCCTTCAGACCTTAAGAGAATATGGATGGTCCTTCCCAGAGAATGTGTGAATTGCTTGGCTGATCACCAAGAAACATCCCATGTTCACACCTGTGTGGTCTCTGCTTCAGTGGCTCCTTGTGAACAGGGTGGCCCTTCTCTACCTGTGGTTGGCCAGAAGCTCTTGGACTTCATCCATCCCTTCTCATTGCTTCAGTGCCAGGTTAGCAAAGTCATAAATGGTTTTGAGTGGAGTCAGTTATGTTCCGTCCTTTAGCTGGCTACTTCTGGTTTTTACATGGAATGAGATATAACACAGATAAATCTAAAACTATCACTATTTCTGAGGGAGTGACTCTATTACTGTCAATGAATGCTGATCCTGTTATCACCCTGGTGATGGCAGCCTCAGAATTCAGTGCCATTGCTTGCCAGCAGCACATTCTCATTTCAGGGGTCAGCAGAAACACCTGTAATTATGATCTGCTTCATATTCTGTTGTCACAGTAGTCCTGGACTTCCCTGTTGCAGAAAACATCAGCAAGGGGTTTTTTTCCAAATAGTTATATTCAAACAAAAGAAAGAAATTTTAAGAAAAAGTATGTTTATGTTCCAGCTTAGGTGATAGCAAAGGGAATGGCTTTGCTTAAACAAAACAGCCTCAAAATATTTTCAAATTCCATGAGCGATTGCAGATGGTATCTCTTGGTACTTCTGACAGGATTCCAGTGACCTGAGGTTTGGGACAGATCTGCCAAGCCTTTCACTTAAAGTGATTTTCTGTAGGAAAACTGAAGGACTTTTAAACTGAAAATTTGATCTGAGAATGTTTAGTCTTTTAATAAAAAGAGTGACTCGGTCAGAAAGAAGAGAAGGGGAAAAAAACTAGAGAAAAAGGTTTGTATGCTGTTACCTTCCCTGCCCATGCTCACTCTGCCAGCCTGTCCCTGCTCACATTGCACTCAGTGTTTTTACTCGTGGTAGGAATTTTTAGTCTATCCTCTCCCTCCCCCAAGGTCTAGCTGGTGTTCTTCATCCCTCGCTGATGCCCAGCACTCACATCTTTCTTCTCTCATCTTTGCCCTGCAAAACCCCATGAAAAGGAGAAGAGATCACTTCATCCTCCCTTCCAGTTCTCATGTATCCAGCTGTGGAGACCCACAGCTTCTCTGCTACTGGGAACAATCAAAGCAAGCATGTCCTCTGCACAGTGACTCCCCTGCTCTGGCTGCTACCATACTCAAAACTTTTCCTTGTTCTTTAGCTCTATGCATATGCAGTCCTTTCCCAAAGGTGCAGGACCATCTTTGAGGACTTTCTCTAACAAAGAGGTTTGGTTTGTTGGGCTTTTCTGATTTTGTTTTTTTAAATTCCTGCATGCTATGATTTAAATAGTGATAAACAAGTCTTGGCAGATCTTAAGCCATCTTAAGCAGACTGAGTTCTAGTGACATCGGTGGACACAGACAAGTCACCACATCTGAAGACCAGAGGCTCCATTCTGCTGACAAAGAAGACAATGGCAAACCTCCCGCTGACTTCATAAGAAGCAGAATCCAACATTTAAGGCAATATCTGGAGAGATTTGCTTATGGGAACTCTGAGAACTTACAATAAAATACATTTCATTCTTTTCTATGTGTGCCCAAATGTGGAGTCACTTGTTCAATTACATCCCTATTCTTATTCTTTTGGGTAAGAAGGGGAAAACAAAAGAGCGTTTGCATTTGCTTATAGGACTGTGTTTTTCCTCGAAGCTAACACAATGGCACTAGGCTGTTATGCTTTCATGAAATGTACTAAGCCAACAAAAAAAACAAAACAAAACAAAAACAAAACAAAAAACAAAAACAAAAACAAAACCAAAACCCCATAACTGAATAGTTGTAAAATGTTTTTGAAAGGATTCATAATGGGTTCCAAGGGGTCTCATTTAATGCCTTTAGGAAAGCTTAATTCTTTAAAAGTGTTTGTGAGGTGAACATGTATTTAATTATATCTCAATAGGGTTTAAAGGCCTCTTGTTATTAGCATTGTTTGTTGAAAAGCTTCTATGTTTTTTCAAATGTACCCCTAATTCAAATCTTTTCCTGCAATTTGATTTTCAGAGACAAACTGTTTTTTGATGCTGATTACTATTTCTATGAATCTCAGGCAGGTAAAAGAACAAGTTATTGGAATAATTTTATTTTGATGACCTATCAGCTGCTAAAAAGCCTTAAATGACAGTGATTGCAAAGTGGTGCAATTAGGCTGAATAAAGTCTACAGGCTGTCCTTCCAGGCTCTCTGAAAATTGTACAGCAAGTCTGATTGAAGCAGGATGTCATCACAAATTTGTGTGAAGATGTGGTGGCTGGAGCATGCTGAAAGGATGTAGGGAAAATGGATGCAGCATTAGCTGTAAAGGAGCAGGGCAGTGGGCTACCTAATTTTTCTATTTTACCAGCATAAGCAAACCCAGTCTGAGTTTAGTTCTCACTTTCTACCCTCTGCTTCCAGTGCTGCACTGTCTTGTCTGTGTTCCACAGTCTGTCTTGTCCCCGTATATTTGTAGAGTTCCATAGCATGAAATTTTAAAAATTACCTGATGGCTTATTAAATACAAACCAGCAATTTTGGATGGGGAGCAAAAAGGATGGGGAAGCACCTCTAAAGACTCAACGAATTTGTTACTTCCTGTCTAAGAACGGTCTAGCTTACCTGTTAGCTAAATATCTCAATTTTTCTCTTGTCTCATACACTAACCAATCCTACTAGCACTTCTAGTGGAACCAAAGTGGCTTGAAGGAGTTGCATACCTGTAATCTCACTGTATGAACATAAAAAGTTTACTTTTCAGAGAATCACAGAATCTCAGAATGTGCTGAGTTTGAAGGGACCCATAAGGATCATTGAGTCCAACCCTTAGCCCTCAGGACCCTTCCCAGGAGTCACACCATGTGCCTGAGAGTATCATCATGTTTCTTGAACTTTCATTTGTTAGCTAGGATCCCTCCAGGCCAGGACACAGCTGGGTTGCCTCAGCTATGCCATAGGAAGGTTGCTGTAACAAACCCTTCAGCTAAATCTATGAATGCTCAGCATACGTGTCTGGCTTTTGTAAGGATTAGAACGTTCAACTGAGAAACATTACCTGTTGTTGTCTCAGGCAGCAGTGACACAGTCAGTCCAGAGTATGTTTGACTTCCCTTCTGATATTCACCTCCGAAGAAAGTTGGTAGTTAAAAAATCCTACTGCAGGAGGCTCCCTTCTGCGAAAGAGGATAGTTCCTTACAGGAATTGTCAAAAGATTGTATCCCAGCCTCAAGTACCTTGCTGCTTTGGCTCAGCTTCTCTGCCCAGTTTAGCAGACTATGACCCCAGAGATTTTCCACTGCAATTGCCAAAGCAATTTGAGACTGGAATATTTTGCAAATGTTTTGTGACAATTTGATTATTTTTTTTAAGACCAGCAAATAGCACTTTTTCTTTGAATTAATGGCTACTGTGCTCATGATATACTTATGGCTAATTCAACTAGTTCCTTTGGAGTGCTTTGCACTTACAGAACATGTATATAATTTATTATTGGCCCTGTCCAGAGGCAATTGCAATGTATATCAGATAATGTACAATACAAGAAGGACACAGTGAACAATGAAAAGTTAAAATCATACATCTTACAATTGTGACTGTTGCTTCAGTCATAAGACTTTTGACAGTTTGTCAGACAAGAAATGGAAATGGAGTTGACAAGCTGAAAGAAGCACATTCTGAGATATGGAACAAAAGCAATTTTTAACATAGCTTTAATCTTTAAGCTATTCTTCATTTGTGGCTAGTTTCCTGCAAACTATAATGTATCTAGGTCTCACATGCACCTCATTCTATCCAACTTCAGTTGTGTGTTAAGGCCAATACTTGGTATGGAAAAAGAATTCACTTTTATTCCTTTGCCTGCACTGGTATATTTTATTTTTGATCAGTTTAGTGAGCAAAACTAATTCAACCATATGCAAGATGAGACATCCTAGCCAGGTTTTGGGAAAAACAAAGTGAAATCTGAAGCTCATGTGTTTCTCTCAGACTGCTTTTTTTTCCCAGGTTGCTAAAGACTTTCCTTTGTGTCTTGCAGATGTATATTAAGTTCCTCTAATATCAGGAAATGTATCTGAATCTCATATCTGGGCTGTTTGGGACAGGGAAATTAGTACTACCATATCTAGAAGCCAAGAAGACAAGGGGCTTAAATAGGTATGTCTGAAACACCAGATAGCCATGGAGCCAACCAAGGATTGTTGGTACTAATAAGCCAGGAGAAAGAACCAGAGATGACTACAAGGGGCCATATGGAGGTAGGACAGTACTTTTCTGGGACAAACTCTCTTGTTCTAGTCCCTGCAGATAAGCACAAAACAGTATGGTGCAGGTGACGGAATGAAGCCAAGAAGTGGCATGGACTGAAGGGGGTGTGGAAAAAGACCACCCAAGACCCCCAAAAGCTCTGACCCATTTCCAGAAATGTCTGAAAGAACGGACTGTGCATGACATTCGATTTGCAGAGAGAGCAAGAAACTTATTTTGAGGACAGGGAAAACCTGTCTACTAAAGGCTGTCACCACCAAGTCCACGTGCATGCGCCAGGAATCTTGTCATCCCATCACCTGGATTGACACTGGAACCAGGAGTGGTGATGTCTTTCTACCCCTCCCTCCCTCCCTGTCTCTCTCTCTCTCTCTCTTTCTTTCTTTCTTTCTCTCTTTCTTTCTTTCTTTACAAACTTTGTGTGCTTCCTTCTCGTTAATGCTGGGAGGTCTCACTGTATTACTAACAAAGCATCATGGCTTTAGCAATGATATTTGACTGGAGTGCCACATTAAGAAATTAATTAATTTATCTCCTTGTTCCCAGTGCAAAAGCTGGTTGTCAGCCATATTCAACAAGTGACCCACCTGTCCTTAAAAATTTCTGCTTTCCAATTTTTACCCCTCAAATCCTCTTAGCATTTCAAAAGATCTTCTTATTCAGCTGTGAATACAATGGCCTCATATTTGCCTACACCTTGATTATTATAGTAGAATTTGCTGAAGTGGTTAACAGATCTATCCCCAGGGCATTTGTCATTCTTGTGCTCAGACAATGTTTCCACAAGTTCCCTTTCATCCTCTTTCCCATCATTATCCCATTATTAGGATTCGTGCAACATTGAGATCTCTTGCACAAGCCCATCACTGATACAAAGTATTATGTAAAATTTGGAAGGCATTCCCATCATCTCCTAATTGCATGTTCATGTTTGGGAAAGGATCTTGACATTTTTTCCTGGAAGCCAATATCCTCCTGCAGGGCTATACCATTCCCAACATGAGTCTGATGTGAGAGTGCGTGGGGCTTTGTTAGTGACTCTTTGCACACATCTGCTCTGTTTGCAAGAACAATTAATAGTACTGCTAAAAATTTTTAAAGAGCATACTTATTTTACATGGTTCTATACAGGGTTCATCACATTAAAACTGTTACTAGAGTCATGGTACAAGGCAGCTCTCAGAGCCTGAAGATCTGCCTGGAACATTCTTTAACTCCTAGCACTTTACAGTCTGGAGATCTTCCTTACTGAGCTGATGCAAAACCATTTGATGTTGTCATGTTCTCCTGTTGCTTGTCATCCTTTTTTTCAATAAAAAGCAATGAAAGTGTGTACTGCTCTTCCTTCTGATCCCAAGGAGACTGTTGGAATGCTGATATCCATCCTCCCTAGGAGGAAGAGCCTGTCCTGGAGTCTCATCCACGCAGCAGGGCTGCAACTCCTGCAGTAGCACGGCTTTAGTAGCAGAGAAGTTTCCTGCTGTTCCAAAGGGCCAATTATTTCTGATTAAATCTGAAGTGTGAAAACTGAACCATCATGTTACTGAACCTCGCGGCACTGTGTACTGAGATTCTGGTTCCTATAGAGCTGGACCTGCTTTGAGCTGCTCCTCTGACCATCAACAGTCCCCTGGGCAGAGCAGTTTGAGGAAGAGGAGAAAGTTGTCTTTTAATAGCTGCATATCATTCATGCAGTGTATGAAAAGAGTTTTCCCAATGAATAGATTTTGAGACTATTAAACATTTTGGTCAGTTTTTTTTTTTGTCAGCTCTTATAACCTAAATCTATCTCCCTCTTCTCCCCTGAAATCTCTTTTCTTACTGATGTAAGGAAATGAGTGTTTGCCGTCTGGTTTAGTTTTGTGATTTCTGTTATTGTGTACATGTGTGCAAACACTATCATTTCAATGTGGATCTTGGGTGGTGGTTTACCATGCTTTAAATATTTTGCCCTTCAGTCAAAGGCTGTTCCCAGGAGATGGTAAGGGGTGCTTAGCAGTAAAGGAGATCTCCAGGGCCAAGCATATTAGTAGGATGTTTTAGGTGCTTGATTCTGTTTGTTGTGAAATCTCAGATTTGATATATAGTAGTGTTTGCATGCAAAGTAAAGGTGTTTGGTTTAAAAAGAGAAGAAAATACAAAAGATCCTCATACCTGTATTATGTTCTGATCTGGCCTTGCATGCCCTGCTGTGCTCTTCAGTCCCAGGCTGGTGTTGACAGTACCACATTTCCCATGGTATGGGGCTGCTCCACTGCTGCTGCTCCACCACAGCAGGGAAGCATGACACTTGTTAGCCCCACCTCCTCTTCCCAGCAGAGCCCCAAAAGAGCTTTCTGCACGCAGGGTGGGCACAGTGTGAAGCTGTTCCTTGGTGTGTCAGTGGGGTCATTTTATGGCCTTCAGGCTGAAATACAGCATTGTATCATATGTCTCTGGCCCTTGTCAGGTTTTCAGCTGTGCTATATGATCATGGGTTTTGGGAACCGGTCTGTTTGTGCAAATGCCCATCTATGGAGGCACAGGAGGGTTTCCTCTGGATAACACAGACCACATGGGAGGAATAGCAGATGCAGCTGACCTGCTGCTTCTCAAAAGCAACAGGCAACTTCAGCTGTACCACTCTCAGTTTTCCTTTATAAAGGCTAAGTTAAAACCCGAAAACAGTATAAAACCCATTCAAAGTTAAACATTCACCCACTACTCTGTAAAAGCCTTTATAAGGGCATAAGGCTGTGACAGTGTCTCACTGTTGCACAGAAGACTACTAGCAAAGCACAGCACTGCAATGGGAATGAAGGCCCTGCAGCCTTAAGCTGCCTCCTAATTGAAAGCTGTACTTCAGCAGCATTGCAGGTGCAATGCAGTGACCACTGGGGATAACCAGAGCAAGGGGCTCCCAAAGGGTTCACTTGCAGCAGGGTCACATGACTAGCCTTATCCATGCTAGCCACAAGGTGAGTATTAAAACAAAGCCAGCCAGGTGGCTTAAAATCAAGTCCTGGGATCTGTTCCACTTGAAAACTACATTTGGCTGAGTTGGCGGTGGAGGTGTATTGCCATGTTTCATGTCAGTTACAGGTTTATTTAAAGATAGTGATAAACACAGTTAAGTAAGAGAATCCCTCACAAGTGACGGAGGTTCTGGGAATATCAGGTCGTAACTCATACAAAGCCTAATAAAAAGAGAGAGATGTAGACTGAATATTGTGTTTTATGGGTAGTAGGATACTAATTAAAATGTACAGGAGGAGAGTTTCTTAGTGTTGTAATAGTAGACACCATCATAAACTTTGCATCTTTCCAAGTATACATTATGGTTAATAGGAGTTGTACGTTTCAATATACCTATTCTTTAAATGACATACATTTCCTTCAGGTTTTAATGTACTTATTCAGGCTTCAAAAGCAGTGAATCTGTTATAAAATAATGTAAAAGCGGTTTTGGTGTTTTTTTTTTGTTTGTGTTTTTGTTTGGTTGGTTGGTTGGTTTTGGGTTTTTATTGGTTTTTTTTGTTTGTTTTTTTCTTTCTATAAAACAATGATAGCCCAGTAGAACTAAAGATGAACAAGTCCCAGGGGTTCTGGGGTTCAGATAGGTGTAAGAACTGAACATTACCACAATCTGAGGTTGTTAGATGTGTGCTTTTGGTTTTGGACTTCAGAGAAATGCAGTGAAAGCCACACAGTTTAAATCTTTCTTTTTATATTCATAGGTTCAAAGTATCAGATTGTCATATAATTACATTTTAGGTGAGCCACTGAACGCATAAGAAGTACAAATTTTAATCAAAATTTGCCACCATGTAGAGGGAAACCACTAGGCTTTGCTTTTATATATCTGCTTCTCCCATTAAATATCCACAGAAGTCTGGTGATTTTTGGTTTCAAATGTTCTTCAGTAGTAACTTGATAAATTTTTAATGAAATCCTAATTTTTTAAGAGGGCGTTCAACAATTGTCTTCTGTAAACTTTTATAAATGGTTTATATTGTGATGAACACAGTAAATCTCTGGTTCCCCTTTAAAATATCTGCCAACAAAGAGAAAATAATCTTTGGCTTTTTTCTGTTTTACTTATATTATCCATAGACCAGATCCTGTTCCTTGCTAGCTTCTGTGTCAAAATATTTATGGACATTTTGGCACTAAAATCAACGCTTGATTTTGCAAGAGTTATCTGTAAGACATCAGCATAATTTACAAAAATACAGTGATTATTTAATGTGTTTTTTTATTGCTGGCTCAGTATGCACCAATTTTGTTCTCTTGCCATCTTTCCTTCCCCAGTTGGTGTTCTGGAAGTCTAGCTAAGCTGCTTATAATAATTTTCACATTCATCAGTCATTTATTCCATTGCTTTCCTCTCTCTCCTGACCCAAATGAGTTGCTTGTTTCACACTTTTCTTTTGAAAAACTGCTTTCTGCTCAGTAAGACCACCCTCTCCTGATCTGTATTTCTGTAGAGACCATATCAACATTGATTCAAGAAACCAAATGCATAAGAATAAAAGCTCACACTTATTTTTTTCAGTCCAACTGCTGACCAAAGATTAATGAATGCTTTCCTGGCCTTTGAAAACACCAGTTCAAATTATTCTTCTTCCAAGGTCAAATGGTTACCTCAAAATCAGTATTTCATAGTAGTTCTAATATTTTGGAGAAAATGTTTTACATCTTCCTGGTGAGCATATGTTAACTTTATGTGATGTTTTAAGGCAGACAGAAATGTTTGGAATTAATTATTTTATGAAACAAAAGTGGCAGACAAGAATCTATGTTACATTTAAGAAAGATCTGTCCTTTTTTTTCCCCTATGGAGCAGCTTGCAGCCTTTATTATATGCATTCTCAAAGGATCTGAGGGCAACAGTGAGCAATGGAACTCAGTTGCTACAATTCGAGAGGAAGTGATTTGCATGGGATCTGGGATACGTGGCAAATCAAGGAGTTAAGTCTTAAAAAAGAAAAAACTCTGCTGAACATCAGATCCTCAGGACAGACTGTCCTACTGCACCAAGAGGCAAATGCAGGAGCAAGCAGAACTCCAGGTTGGTTAAAAGGTTCTGGTGATGAAGAGCTCCGGGAATCACAGGATGAAGGCTGAGAGAGTTCAAGAAGTGTTTGGACAATACTCTTAGATGGATGGTGCAACTCTTGGACATGATCCTGTTCAGGGCTAAGGGTTGGATTCAGTCATCCTTTTGGGTCCCTTCCAACTTGACATATTCTGTGATTCTGTAATGGTGAGAGTTAGGAGGAGCAGGAGGTCTGATGGAGGAGTGGGGCTTTCATTTTCATGCAAGCATCTCAGCCCTTAAGTATGTGTGAGAGCTGAATGTTTGTTTAGGAGATGAGCAACATTTGGTGTCTTGAGAAGATGTGGTTCTCCATTAGCTATCAGAAAGGAGAAGTATGGAAATTAGAAAGGAGAAGTATGGAAATTACTAGCGTGCTAATGTCTCACAGCAGGGATTTAGGGAGCCATTAGCTTTCCTGTGACTTGCTGTTTTTCCAAAGGCACCTGTCAGACCCACCTGATACTTTAAGCAGAGATAAATACCTGGAACTAGCTGTTCCTTATGAACATGTTTTCTATACTCCCTTCTCACATGCTTGCTTTCCTCTCATAAGGGTTTTGTTTTTTTTTAGGAAAGGCCATAACCAGCAGATGTGCCTGACTGGGGGCTCTGTGTACAGGCTTTGCCATTTTGACCCTGTTATCGACTGTTCCCCTGGACTAAAGATTAAGGATGTTAGTGAGATACCTACTTATTTGTTTAAGTGTTTAAATACTGCAGCTAACTGCTCTGGTTCCTGCCTGCTAGCTAGAGATATGTTCAGGCCTAGATCCTCTGTTGGTTACCCCATGACACATGTTAATCGGCACAGCATGAGCTCGTCATTGCCCATCTACTTGTGTTTGCTGAAATTATCTCTGGGAGAAGAAAAGTCTGGTCTGGGACAAGAATTTACTTGTCTGTTCCACTGCAAGGTCTGATCCTCTCGTGTTACTGCTGGGACACTTTGCCTGACTTAACCTGTACTTTTGACACGCACAAAAATTTTTAACAGTTTCCTCAAATTCCTTTTCATTTAGAGGCAGCATAAAGGATCTCTAGCTTTTAAAATTTTTTTTTATTGTTGTTTTTAGCTTTGCCTGTCCTTAAAAGACCTCATTCCTTTTCCAAAACACTGTAATAAAGAGCAGAATGTACTTTTGCTTTAGGGATAAGAAGTTAAGCAGAGGCAAAGGTATCAGAGAACAGCTGAGGGATACATATTCCATAAATCCTGTAAATATATATCCTAAAAACAATCTTATTAGCTAACGTGGAGAATCCTACCTCTCCTTTTAGCTTCCAGCAGAAGCTGAAAGAACTGCTGTTTTTTGGATTCTGTTTCTGCAGGGTGTCACCAGGATTCTGGCAAATGCAGTCTGTCTGTCTGGGGTTATGCAGGTTTCTTTTCTGAATAATTGAAATGCTGCTTCTGGACTTTGCTGTCCAGAAAAGCAGTAACACTGCCCTAAATTTTATCTGCTTTGCAGATTGGAAGCTTGAAGTTGCAGATGGAATCCATGCATTTTGTAGGACAGGAATATATTTGTGCAGTTCCTTTCAGAAAACGTAACCCTTGGTTTAGGATCAGTTGCAGATAATAATGACTTTCCTTAAAAAAATCTAACCTGATTTCACACTAAAGCCCTTTTCTCTCTTTTAACCATCCTAGTGGAGGCTCTACTTGCCACAAGTCCCTGAGAAAGTTCTTCAGTTTCAGATTCTATGGCAGAGAAATAATTTTTGAGTCAGTGAGATGGCTGGGTTCCTTCAACTCTAGCCTGTGTTTATTGGCTTCTTAAATCCCCTGTGCCTTCAAACTTCTCTGACTGCACAGATTACCCGTTCTTCCTGGGGGTGTCAGCTTGAGATCCATAGGAGATCTGTTTTTGAAACAAAGAGTATTTTAATACCTCTGCTACAATCCCTGACTGCTTACTTTTGTAAATATTTGTAATAACTTTAGTTCTTATATTCCCTTTGTGAGGAGCAATGGAGCAAAGCAAGTCTTTTATTTCTTTATTATCTCGTGTAGCTTGCCTTTTTTTTTTCCTGACAATATCATCAGTCCTTCTAAAGTTTGCATCCAGCTTAAAATAAACATACTAGTTTGCAGACTACTAGTCTACTCACTTTTTACCTGAAGTGTTGCAGGTTGCTCTCAAGAGAGGGCCTCTGAGCTGTTCTCATCTATGTGTTGCATCTTCTGCTACCATGATCTAGCTTTGCAAATTCAATTTTTGTGACTTGGCATTGCCCTTGCTTCTTTCTTCCCAGGCTGGCAAGCTTTTGCATGAGATCCCCCTCCCCTTCCAAGCTCTGTTTTCTTGCCTTTGCCTGTTCACTTAATGCAGAGGAACCTCACTCGTCCAAAACCTGGGAATGCAGATCACTTTCTTGGCCACTGAAACATGCAGTAACAGCAGTGTGAGAGTTATATGTGCAAATATATTTTATTAATATGTTTTAATGTTCTTAAGCAAAAAAATAAGCATATTGGAAGTAGGTGAGTCAACAGCTTCAGAATAAATGCATTAAACATAAAAATCATTGCAAGTTTTCTCTGTCAAAAGTAAAGCATAAAATTTACATGGCTGTGTAAACATACAAAGCAAGAACACCACAGGCAAATGTTTACAAGACACATGTTTAGCCAGTATCATCATGTTCCAGCAGAAAGCAGAAATGCCAAATGAGAAGTCCTGGGCAGCTGTTTGTTTTGTCAGATGCTGTGAGTTTGTGGAGCAACAGTAAGTGAGCAGTGTGTGCTAGTTAAAGATAGGCACCCACCAAATATTTTAACAGGAAATTTATGGTTTACCTGTTAGCCGATGTCCATAGTGTTACCCTTACCTGAGATCTCAATATCCACATCTTATTTCAATATCACTCAGAGATTGATGCACAGATCTGCTATTTCACCAACTATTATTTCAAGAATGAGTGTCTTGTATCAGAAGCAAAATCATTGCCATCCTCACTTAGAAGTTAAACCTTCTTATCTCTGTTTGTGGTGTCTTCACTTTATCACTGCCATCACTTCCATCAGCACACTCTACTTCAAGGTCACAGCCAGGATGGGGTCTTAGTCCAGTCACCCAGAAGAAATTCATTCCTGACGCTCTTTCAAGGTTTGCCTGCCTTGCAGATTCAGTCTTTCATTGTTGCAGGCAAGACAAGCTTTTACAGTTACTTTTCTGAATGGAAATTAATAAATCTTAAGTAACTTTTAAGATTTTTGAATACCTTTGGAATATTCCTTAGTTCTTTGGGACCCTGTGGCAGCCACACTGTGTTTCCTGCTGGAGCTTCCTCCAGCAATGTGCATTTGCTTGAGTGGTATTATGGTATAGCAAGGCCTTGTGAGGGAAATCTTCCAGACAGTGAGAGGCTTTTATCAGTGAACTTTTCTCCACTCTTGAGCTGTACGTCTCGTAGTGAAAGAGCTGCAGAGGTCGGATGGTTGGATTTGAAATCTGTCCTTGCCGAGGAACAGGGCAGTCCGATCAGTCTACCTAAGGGTATGAAGACTTAAAACTATGGCAATTAGGAACTCTGGTAAGTGAAAAGTGTCTGCAAGAATGATGGTTTCAGTGCTGCCTGATGAAGGGGACAGCAGACTGTGGCAATGGAAGTGTGTCACCTACTTGTCTGAGCAGATCTTTGGTCGCAGTGCTGTCAGTTTGTAGTGGCACCTCAGAATAACTTTAGGGGAGCTGTGACTGTGTGCACTCTCTGGGCTGCAGTGACTGAGGCAGATGCTGGGCCATAAGAGACATAAAAGCTTAAAAAGCTTAAAAATATGGGAAAAATTAGTGGTAAAAAAAGGCAGTCACTGGATTAGATAAAGACTTGAGGGTTGTGTTTTGGACCCAATTCTGCCTAATTTCCATTCTGGGTGCTTATTTCCTTATGTGGACTGTCCTTGGAGTGCTTGGGTTTCAAGGCTGGATATGTCAGAAAGGAAATTGTGTCAACCAGTGAAGCTGGCTGTTCCAGCTGGGGTAATGTTGCCCTGCCCTGTGTGGCTTCCCTTCCCTTGCTTTCCACATTTCTTGCTTCACTTCTTTATTTCCCACAGCTGTAACTGACAGAGGTGAGTACTGAGGAAGAAATACCTTTTTTTCCATAGCCATAAAAATAGTTTCCTTGGATTTATTAACAGCACATGAATGTGCATTCAGCAACCTCTCCAAAATAGACAATGACCAGGAAGTATTCAATTTGGCAACATATTTGGGGTAAGAAACATTGCTGTTTTCAAAGCATTTCACCAGAGTCATTAGTTAATTGCTAGAACAGAGAACTTCAAGCAAACAAAGCTAAGGGAAATTACATTTCTCTTTCTTGGCCTATATGAAAAGCCTTTGTGCTTAAAGCATATTGAAAGCTTTAAAGGGACCTCTCCCCAGTGGAATATGCAGAAAAGATAAATGTCCTGCAATATGATTGTTGCTCATTGTAACTTAGTAGGATTTGGCTGCGTTTCCTTTTCTTTGCAAATGTTTAGTGAAAGTGTTTATGGGGCTCAAAGTCTAAGCAAGGATAGTGCAGATAGGGAGTTCCATTTTACGCTAAGAGCATAAACCAGGCAACTGTTTCCTAATAGTTAGGCTTATCCTATCTAAGACCAAAGGCAAATCCATCCTATTCCTGTTCAGTCTCAATGACTATGGTGATTAACTCCAAAGCATTGTTTGAATATACAGTTCAATTATATGAAATTACTGGGGGAATAGCTGGGGGAATATTTTGCAGAGTTTGAAAGAATTGGGTGAACAACATATCAAAGAGCCAAATTGTCATAATATCCTCTTGTCTTTATTATTGACTGTCATTCAATAATCACAGTCAGAGAGGAGATCATCTGGCTTCATTTAATGTATAAATGGACCATCCCTGTTCAAACAAGGGAAAAGTCTCAGCATGTTTTATCTTCCAGTGGGGCACAACTGCTGCAGCACTTCTGGAGCGCCGTGCCTGGCCTGGCCTGTCCCAGCTCCATGTGGAGTCCCTTTACTGGGGACACCAGCTTCATCTTCCCCCTGCAGCTGAGTGTGCAGCTGTGAGAGTGCACAGCAGCAAGGATCCATGAAGCAGTGCTGGGGGAAACAGCACAGAAGCACATGTTTGCTTTACTGGGGTCTGGGAAGAAGCCCATTTAGTAAGTCTGAGCTCTACTGTTCCCTTCAGTGACAGTTGACCACATGGACATTCATACTCTAACATCCAAATGCAATGACAGTGTATTTCTCTTGAAGTACCACGTGCCCCTCCTCACTTCCAAATCTGCACTGTCCCATTGGCAGAAAAAAATGCATCTCTAAGTACCATCTCTAGTCAGCTCTCAGCCTCCATTCCTGCTGTGTATTGTTGTGGATGTGCAAGATGGGTCAGTTGATTAAAGAATTGTCTGCCTCCTCCCTCTCCTCATGGCCAGGAAATGAGGCAACTGCTGGTAGTGGTGTTAATTCTGGAAAAAAATGGGAATGGGAGCTGCTACTCTATTACTTTCTTCCGTTATCCTTCTTTATTCTACTCTGACAAATTTTTTGTTGCTACTTCTGTGTCTTACTGGCTGATCTCTGGCAACAGCTGCCCTTCTCATATGAGACAATTTGTTCTTTCACTCTTTTTTCACTGATTACTCATCCCTTTATATAGCCTACTTCATGAGTCACTTTGCCTACCTACCTGAACCAGTGTGATATGCTATCCATCAGACCCTTGTTCAGCTGCAATTACCAACCTTTCATTACTGTTTTTTTTCTCTCTAGGACTCCTCCTAATGGCAGAACACTTCATTAGTTTCTAATTTTGCAGACCACAAATTGTGACATAGTTGCAGGAGCTGGAAATAGAATAACCACATGCCCTCTCCTAGAAGTATGCACATGCATTTGGAAGAGAACTAAGGCTGAGGTTGCCAGCAAATCCCTTATAATTACTTTCCATGAACATTTAATCAGACAAATTTTATTGTCACACACATTTGTTCATTTCAAAATTGTCCAAGTAGACTCTGGATGGCAGTTTGTTGTATTGATGGAGCAAGACATTCTCAAGATGAGAAAAGTCTACATTCTTCAAATCTTCTCACCATTGCCTTAGCACAATGGCAGGAGGTCCCAGACATAAAGTTAATCGTGCCTTTATAGATGCCTCCACAATTTTCTCTCACTAACCTAATTACAAGTTATTTTCTCACATGGATCTCTCTTAGTGGTACTCTGAGAACTGGAAGTCAAAATGCTGAAATCTATTGCTAGTGTGTAACAGGCAATTTTAGAAATATCCATATAAAAGATTAGTTTTGGTATTAACTCCAGGATAACTTTAATTTAAAAGGGAACAACTAATAGTTGAGATTTGGATGTCTTGACTGGAAGATACATAATATTATCATTATTATTTGCAAGGGGAATGAATACCAAGCAGGTGCGGGACATAGGAATAGCCATGCAGGATTAATGACATGAACGGCATGTCTTGCAGCCTTTAAATGAAGCTCAATATAATCTCAATTGACCTTTCTGTCTCATGTGAAGGAAACAAAGATGGATTGTTTGCTTCTGTCCTTCCTCAAGGTGCTTTATTTACAATATTAGAAGAGAAAGTGCAAACTTATGTTTCATTGTCACTGTGATCCCAGCAGGGAAGGGTACGCTCTGTGAAAAGATGATAAAACCAGTCTTCGGCTATTCAATTAATCTCTCTGGTATAACTTGCAGCATAAATGGAAGCAGGTTTTTAGACCTAGACAGCACAACTCCATTTGTAAATGAAATCAGGCCATTACATTTATCATATATAGGTCATGACTGCTGCAAATTGGAGCTGAATGAAAGCTGCCTACATCAGACCAGGCAGTTTGGCACATTGCACCTGGGACTTTGAGTGATCTGTTCCCTCTGAGCATCTGTGTGCATAGTCATGGGTCCACTCTGGGACCTTCTGAAAGTCTGTCTTGCTTCCCCAGGTGCTGGGTAGTGAGTTATTTATATGATTTTTCAGGTTGTGTAAAGCCACCATAGTGCTCCAAGATATATTAATTTTCTGGCATGTCTTATTATATTGAAAATGTTAGTTATTAATGGACAAATACCTAGGACTTCTTTAAACATGAAAATTATAAAAAATCAGGTACTTTTTTAGATTATCTGCCATTCAGATTGCATACAGCTCTTTATTCTCATCTAGATGTAATAGTTATTGCCATCATTTTAGTATCATTTAGTACTTTTCGTGGTACTAGTATTTTTCAAACATCACAGCCTCATGAAATGTTTTCCAAAANAAAGGTCATTCAAAATGTCCTGTACATTGAATTAAATGATTTTTAATGCCTTTTCTATTAATATGCACTTTCCATCCTGAAAAACCATCATATAAATCAGTGCTTCAGCCAGCTGAAATAAGCGTGTGCCTTGGGACACAGTTTCCAAGTAGTCCTCTGTACATTCCAGTCTTGATTTAATCCAGGTTTATCTAAGCTTTGCATTAGCTGATTGGAAACAGGTTTAAGTTAAAGTGGACAAAGACATTCTTAAATTGAGCAAGAGTGTTCATGTAGAGCATCCCTTTAGCTAGCCTGAAGGCATGCAAAGTCTGCATGTAGAAATCTTTCTTAAGGTTCGTCTTTAGCATATCTTTTCTTTTTTACTACCTTCTCTCTGCTGCTATTTTTCCTTTCTTTCAGTTATTCCGTGACTGTGGCAGAATAAATGGGATTGACATCTCAAACTTCAGAGAAAGCTTTAACATAGTAAAAATTTTAGTCCTTCTAATGGGAATGAAACTTGTCAGATGACAGTTCTCCCCCTTGTCAAGAGGATGCATGACAATATCTCTATCCTTGAGCGTCAGCAGAAGTGGACATGGTGGCTTGGGCACTGGCACTCAACCAGCACTGACCAGAGGACAATGTTCTGTTGAGATGGTGCTTTCAGAAGCATTCACACCTCTCACGCATCAGTGGTGTTTTCTGCACAGTAGTACAGTGGTGATGCAGTAAGCCCAAAGTGTGTTGGGTGTTCTCCCATCTTTACTGGCCGCAGCCAGACCATTTCCCCAGTGGGAGAGAGAGACCTTTCCCACCAGAATGGAGGTGTGGTGTGACATCTGCTGTTTTCTGAACTGGCTGCTGGGCCATCCTTGCTGTAACAAAAATCAGAGACATAACATACACCACACAGAAAATGAGGTCTGAATTTCATAAACAGTGGAAAAGAAAGAATGGAAGAGATAGAGGAAGGGTCAAAGAAATTTCATGTTCATGCTTGGCAGAATTAATAGCATCATTTGAAAGGGGGGCTGCACTGCTTGTTGCTATCAGCGGCTTCATTTGCAGAAGTTACATTTCATAACACTATAGTAAAACGTGGGTCTTCACATTACCATGCCCATGAGAAAGTTAGGCTTTAGTTATGGAGACATCAGGAGGCCCTGGTGGCCTGTACAGTGAATTTGCTGGGTGGAATACTCTTTAGCGCCCTATTGCTTTTGGTACAGCAATAAGTTCTTGCTTTCTTCTTTGTGGGAAATCCAATAGTTCTAAGAAGAGTTGCCCACAAGGTTCACTCAGCATTTTTTGAGGAAAACAAAAAACTTTGCTGGGAATGTTGGTTTTTTTGAAAAAACACCCCAAACAAAAACTGAATAAAACTTTTGTTTTCACTTCTTAACCCCTCCCTTCTCTCTGTTTTTCTTGTGGAAAGATAAAGAAGAGAGATTGGAAAAAAAAGCTGCAAAGCTGGTGAAAAACTGACAGTATTTAGACAACACCAAACAAAATCTGTGAAAGTAATGAAAGTAACAACAAGGAAATAAGTTATCCCTTACTTTCTGAACTCCATCCCTATTCCCATTTGATGCCAAATTTCTTAGAGATTGTTTGAAAAAGAATTTTCTTTTGATGGTGCTGTGAAGCATGCAGTCCCAATGGGGCAGCTTGCTTGCCCAGCTTCAGTGCATGTGTGCTCTGAGTGTGTGCTGCAAAGCAAACATGAGGATGTGTGCTCTGCTGCTTCCTGCTCCTTTGCATTAAAAAGACTGTGAGAACAACTGCCAGAAATTAGCCTAGCTTACTGCCAAGGTTGGATTTTTGAACTAGTCACTCAGGCTCTGCAATTTATTATCAGTCTTTTGCATTCTTTTGGATATTGCCCAGAGATTATTTGTTATAACTAGGTCAGAAATATGCATGGTAATTTAATAGTCACTTGGAAATTGCCAAATATCTTAACTGGTCTGTCCAGCACAGCAGTCTGCAGTGGAGAGGCCGGCACCTCATCCTTAGAAGGAAGAAGGATAAATAAATCAGTAATAGGCTGTCAGAAAACAGCCAGCCAGCTGGAAAACTTCTGATTAACCCCTGTTACAAAAGACATGGAGGATGCCGCAACATAG
>VWZF01000296.1:66278-177777 GCA_013396755.1 Sclerurus mexicanus | reverse complement strand
CCCCCCGCCTTCATTCATATTAAAGAGCTTATTTTACAACATTATTCTTCTTATTCATGTGTATTTGAATCATATTACATTGTTGACATCAGTGGTAGCTTCTGGTCATGCTTTCTGTAGATTGATTAATGCTGGGTAATCTAGGATTCCTAGTATATGGTGCAAATTATATTGCATTAATGATTAGGTAGATATTAGTTAGCATTTAATAGCAAACATTTTTCTCAGAATCCACCTGTGTATGTATGGTGATAAATGCATATTGGATGATACTTTTCAGCAGTTCTCAGTGCACTACATTGGAGCACACAGAAATACTCCTTACTCGGAAAATTTGCCCACTTAACTGTGTATGTGGGAAAAGGATCTGCGATAATTTTAAGCATGATTCTTCGAAGGTCAGAGGATTGTCATTTGCAAAGCAACACTTATGAAATCCTTCTTTTGTTAGCAAAACTGTTCCTTTTTAGGTTACTGTATAAGACAGCTGTTGTCAAGTTTGAAATGGACCCCTCAGAACGTGTCCCCCCAACGCCCTGCAGACAGATGATCTATAAGGAGAAGCAATGGCTTCCTTGGTCTTCCTCTTTTAACACGTATTGGTACTGCAAATGTTGTTTTCCTTTCTGAAGACTTACAAACTCAGAGCAGTTGGGCTAGGTTTGCAGAGAGCCCTGTTCAGAGATATTGAGAACAACAGCAAGGCACGCCTGTAAAAATGTTCTCTTGAAATGGTTAGTGAGCCCTGACATGCTCCAGCAATCAGTAAGAAGCCTGTTGACTGATTTAAAAGCAATTTGACTGAACTTTGAAAAGCGTGACTCATAGATCATGATGACCGATGCATAACAACCTTTTAATTATTTGAACATTACCCTCCAGTTTGAAGAAAGCTGAAGAATCTGGTTCACCCCGTTTATTTGGATAATGAAATCTTTCTGTTATCCCTTCCCTTGGCACCACCAGTGCTTGGATGAAAATCTGGCTTCACTGAAGCCAATGACAGAGTGCCTGCTGATTTAGATGGAAACAAGCCTGCAGACCTCAGTATTTACTATGGGGTTTTTTTCAATTCTTTGTTCCCTCTCCTGCATTTTCAAAGCTCTTTTTTGACTTGTCCTTGTATCACAGCCAGGACAAACCCAGCACTTTGGTGTCCCATTTAAAATATGCTCTAAATGAACCTTCTTTTAAGAATTAAGGCAACTTCTGTGGCTTTCCTTGCTGGGTGAGGAGGTGACTATCCAGTGAGTGGGAAGCCACTGCTGTGTGCTACCAGCTACTCTTCAGCAAAGACTTCCAGCTGGAAAAGGCAACAGCTCTCTAATCCATGTCCATGACAATGGCCAGAGCATGGTCCTTGCCTCCCAGGTAATGTTTTGCAGTTCCTGGGAAAGGGTCAAGCAGCTGAGCCCAGCATCTGCTCAAACTAAAATCTACTTCAGGCACAGGGAATGTGGCTGAGAAGAAAGGAGAGGGAGCTCCAGTTCTTCCAGTCTGCTAACAGCTAACACAAAATATAGCTGATCTGAAAATCAGATTTATCAGATTTTGAGAAGTCAAGTTGCCTTCCTGCAGTACAGGTGGCACCAGACTAAACTGACACACTTTGCCAGGCTTAAGTGTATAAACTCAAAACTTTGTCCCAGATTAGTCTATATGGTTGATCCTTTTGGCCTTTGGATGGATTATTTGACAGTTGAAGTGTCTCTGTCAGAACATCTGTCAAGCATTAGTTGCCTGGAGAGGGCTGGAGTCCTTACCCTTGGAGAAGCTTGAAGGCAACTTGACTTAAGATCCCAGCTAGATCCAGACCTGGTCCTGCCCGCAGCAGAGATTTGGGCCTGAGGACCCTGAATGGTGCCATGAAAATCAGTATTTGCAGAAATTCTACTCATGTTCTATGAAAGCTGCAAACAGTGGTGAGTATTTCAATAGGCGTTTTGTGCGTAAGTGCATTTATTGACTCTGTCAGAACAGTTCTGCAGATCTAGAATTGGCTGTATTCAGCTCTGTTTTCTCTGTTTGTATAGGTTTCACAGGACTGTCAGCACTAGGGAACATCAGATTGCACACCTATTCAAAGCAAGTTGGCTTTAGGTGTTGAGACAATTTTGCTTTATTCAGACTGGAATTTATTTGTTTTATTTCCATCAAACTAGGTGAAATGCTATTTTTTTAATCTTCTAGCCCACACATTGTTGGGTTTTTATTCCTTGCAGGCAAGGGAAGAATAGCTCTGGGTTAGAGCAGGTGTGCGGGTGGGTTAATGACACAATGCAGGGAGGTGGACATGAACCACCAGTGGATTGCAGTGAGGTTAGAGCAGCATTTTTTGCCAAATCCATAAGGAACCGAAAAGTGACTTTATGCTGTTATGGGGCTACTGCTTCAAGAAATGGTCCATCCTTCCTCCCACTTCTCATTACCTTTTTTCTTATGTACTTGTAAAACTGGATTTTGCACCTGATGTGGTTGAAAACATAGCTTTGGATTTACTCCCAGATACTTTTCTTGTGATCAACTTCTTGCTCTGACTATTGTTGCAGCCACAGGCTTGGTATCTCTGGCACAAGGAGGAAATAGGAACGTAGGGTCAAAACCACTCCTTTTTGAAGGAGCCAGGCAGTGTCCCTGAGCACTGGGCTGAGCTGTCAGACCAGGGGTCATGCTGTGGCTCTGTTACCAGCTCCACTGCTGCCCCCACATCCACAGTGATCTTGAGGTTTGCCTCTGCAGAGAGACCCCTGCACCTGTGTAGACTCAAGCTAAAGAGGCAGCCCCTTTGCCAGGATAGTGAGTGTGCCTATGGTGGGCAACAAGGGTGGGGAATGAGGTGCTGACAAAGAGAGCAGCAGACACGCTGGTTCCTGATTAATGCTGACTCCGTGCTGGGGCAGAGCCGATAGACCAGTCAGTGCATCAGGGTCCCTTGGATGTTTTCTCCTCTTATCTCTTGCCTCTGCATGCCACACCCTTCGGTTTGCTTAATCGGGATAAAGCATCACAAGACTTCTTTTCTTCATTGCCACGATTTTATGTATGCCATTGTGACTGTAATTTTTCTCTACTGAGTTCAAGTATTAAACTGTGATCTTTAGTTACATGAAAACCATTTACATTGGCAGGTACCTGACACCTGTGAATTGATTGCCACAGACTGAAAATTATTTAGAAAATCACTATCAATGTTATGTTTTAGGTTTATATTACTTGAAGCTTTGGAGCATACTGAGTCACAGCTGTGTTTTTAATTAAGCCCATTCAGTTAATGCCTCTTGTTCACGTGGAAGTAACAGCAAAATTCCCTGCTTCATGGTATTTCTGTGCACTTGTGTTTGCAACAAATGCCCCCTTTATGACTGAATTCCTCTGTCCTTGCCATACAGACATAGAATCACAAAATAGTTTGGGCTTGAAGGGACCTTTAAAGTACATCTAGTCCAATCTGCCTGCAATGGAAGGGACACCTTCAAATAGATCAGGTTGCTAGAGCTCTACCCAACCTGACCTTGAATGTTCCTTGAATGGGGCATCTACCACCTTTCTGGTGGAAACCTATTGCAGTGTTTCACCAGCCTCACTGGAAGAATTTCTTCTTTATATTTAGTTTGAATAATTTAAAACTGTTACCCCTTGTCCTATCACTACAGTCTCTAATAAAAGTTTGTTCCCATCTTTCTTGTAAGTCCCTGTTAAGTATTAGAAAGTGCTGTAAGGTCTCCCTGGAGCCTTCTGTTCTCCAGGTTGAACAACCCCAACTCTTTCAGCATTTCCTCAAGGAGAGGATATCATAGAAATGTCCTTCGTTAGCTTTCACTTATCAATTCAGGTGCTGCCCTGTGCACCTTTACAGGCCTTTTCAGCAGAGAGTTTTCACCACCAAAGAGATTGGATTGTCCTCTGGGAGCAAAAAAGAAAATCCCCCAAAATAGCATTAGTACAAAAGAGATTTTTCAATAAAATTTTTAATTTCCTTTTTATGTAGCCATAGGCCAAAATGAGCTCACATGCACACATATCTTCTGTACTTAAAGATAAGTAGAAAAGGCCTTGGAGGTTTTGAAACAGTGCAATAAGCCTGCAGGAAAAGAAGAGTAAAAAAAGAAAAATCCCAGGAGTATAAAACTTATAGGACTTCAATATCAGGGATTATTATTTTTCCTATCTTCCCATATCTTTCAAATATAGAGTTCAGGATTGAAAACATCTTTTACAGATGCAAACTTATCTAATATTTTTTTCCTGAAAATGTAATGGCATTATTTGCAATTTCTAGATAATCATATATAAAATATGATTTCCTCACATTTAAGGAAAGACTTTTAAGTGTATAAATTGCAAGTGGGAAAAGTAATGTACAGAAAACCATTTAAAAATGTAAACTTTAGATAAACACCTAAACAAAGCATTTATGTGAAGTTAAATGAATACATTTACAGGATGTTGAGATTAAATATTTACTGCTGAAGACAGAATTTTCTGAGCCAAAACAATGAAACTAATCCTATCTGTAGTTTTCTGAGTGTTTTGCAGTGTATGATTATGCATCTCACTTAAAATCCCTCATCCTCTCCTCCTGCTTAATGGGAAGAAAATGGAGATTTATTTTACAGTTGGAAAAGTAGGATGGACAGAGGACAAGCAACTAGTCCCCAGTCCCAGAATTTTGGCAGAGGCAAGAATCAGCTCCCTGCTCAGCCTTGATTGTTTTTACCACTGAAGTGATATGGTTCTTTAGCAGGTTTGTAGGTGTAGTTCTGGCCTCTGTGAAACCTCTGGGAATGCAGTTACTATGGATGATATGCTTTGCACAACCAGGGCATTCCCACACTTCTGCTGGCACAGCTGTAAGCTCACCATCCAGAACAACTGGAAGCTGGCTCACCCTTTATTTCTGCCTTGCTTCAGAGGGGAAACTATAGCTGTTGTGAATGACTCCTGCTCAACTCACCTCCAGCCCCAAAGTTTAGAGGTTAGTAAAGCACAAGGTTTTGCAGGTGCTGGGTTTCATCAGTGCTGGTCCCTTTTTAAATATCAGTTCCTAAGGGCACAGAAACAGGCAATTCCCAAATGCTGGAGTTCAAGCAGGTGAGGCAGAAGGCTGGCTTAGCAGACCAGAGATCTTAACTTGGAAATAAGGCAAAAAAAGAAGGTGTATGCCCAGTGGAAACCAAGTAAAGTGACATGGGCACAATTCAGAGATGTCACTTGCCATTGTAGGGAGAAAATTCAAGTGCTGAAGCTCAGCTGGAGTTGGAGCTGCAAGAAATGTGGGGGACAATAAAGTTTTTCCAAATACATTAACGGCAATAGGCAGTATAGAAATGTCACCATCCTGTTTCAGGATGAGGATGGTCACCTTACAAAAAGGGACAGAGACAAGACAGGGACATTTAGGACTTTCTTTGCCTCTGTCTTCAACATGGATGATGGACCAAGGGGTCTCAGTGCCCTGAGCTGGAGGACCACGACTGCAAGAATGATCAACTCCCAGTCAACTCTGCAATGTTCTGGGATCTGCTGCTCCAACTGGATCCCTACAAATCTATAGGGCCCAATGGGATTCATTCCAGAATCCTCAAAATTCTGACTGAGATCATTGCAAAATCTCTATCAGTGACTATTGAGCTGCCAAGGGAATCTGGAGGGCTCCAAGGTGACTGGAAATTGGTGAGTATTGTCCTGATTTTCAAGAAGGGCAAGGAGTTCCTTCAGAGAGACCTGGACAGATTAGAGGACTGAGCAATAACCAGCTATCTGAAGTTCAACACANGGGATTCATTCCAGAATCCTCAAAATTCTGACTGAGATCATTGCAAAATCTCTATCAGTGACTATTGAGCTGCCAAGGGAATCTGGAGGGCTCCAAGGTGACTGGAAATTGGTGAGTATTGTCCTGATTTTCAAGAAGGGCAAGGAGTTCCTTCAGAGAGACCTGGACAGATTAGAGGACTGAGCAATAACCAGCTATCTGAAGTTCAACACAGGAAAATGCCAGATTCTGCACCTGGGATGGGGCAACCCTGGATGTACAGACAGAGTGGGGAATGAGATGCTGGAGAGCAGTGCCATGGAAAGGGACCTGGGGGTCCTGGTCGATGGCAAATTGAATATGAGTCAGCAGTGCCCTGGCAGCCAGGAGGGCCAACCCTGTCCTGGGGGCATCAGGCAAAGCATCGCCAGCTGGGTGAGGGAGGGGATTGTCCCACTCTGCTCTGCACTGGGGCAGCCTCACCTTGGATATTGTGGGCAGTTTTGGGAGCCACAATATAAGGAAGATATTAAGCTGTTAGAGGGTGTTCAAAGGGGGGCAACAAAGACGGTGAGGGGCCTGGAGGGGAAGCCATATGGGGAGCAGCTGAGGGCATTTGATCTCTTCAACCTGGAGAAGAGGAGACCAACAGGAGACCTCATTGCAGTTACAACTTCCTTGTGAGAGGAAGAGGAGGGGCAGACACTGATCTCCTCTCTGTGGAGACCAGTGACAAAACCTGAGGGAATGGACTGAAGTTGTGTCAGGAAAGGTTTAGTTTGGATATTAAAAAAGATTTTTCACTCAGAGAGTGACTTTGGTTATATTTCCTGTTGTACTACTAAAAATCCACAGAAATATTTAAGTTTTAGATCAACAGCCTTACAGAGAAATTTCTCAGGGATTAAATGCATTTGGCCAGGTGTGATTAAAGAGGAGGTGTGATGACAATTGTCTTCTAATCATATTGTCACCTCAGAAAGGAAGTGAAGCATCTGTGTGGCAAACCCAGTATATAATAGGAAGTGATGGAGTCCTGTTAAGGCTTGGGTTGTGGTCCCTAGTTCCACTCTGGTTCATAAAGCTTTTACTTGCAGTCTGTTGGGAGCTGGCAGAATGTGACTCCTTTCTTTCCATGCTTTTTATTTCTTGTCTGGGGAGAGCAGCTGGAAATCTCTTTATATGTTCAAAATAAACTGCAGCATCAGGGGAAGATCAGCTAGATCAGCAGTCACTACAAATAATAGTCATCAGCACTTCCTATGTCCCTAATAATCCTCACTAGTTTCATAAGGAATAGGAGATAGAGAAGTAAAATAGTACATGGGAAGGAGCAGTGAGAGAAGTCAGTGATTGGTAAACTGGACATTATTATGAACTAGAGAAAAATAATGAGTGTGAGGTTAAGGGAGCACAAGAGAGCCTTGGGGCTGCATCATGGGAAGGTGCTGAGGATGCTGGGTGGCACTTTCTTAACCAGTTGTATTGGCAGGCCAAAGCACGTGGCTTGTGTAAAATCCAAGGAGAATGGTTAGCATAGTCTACATGTGGAACCAAAACTTTATCTTAAAAGACAAAATGAGGAAATAGAAAAAGTCACAGTCCTGTGTCCAGCAACAGTACTTGACTTTTTGCTATCTTCATTTTTCACTGGTTGCCTGAAGTACATTATATCTGGTTCATCTGGTGCTACATGTATTACACAAATTTTGGGGACAAGGGTTCCTTTCTCCACAGACAAATTATGTGCTCCTTTCATGCTGTAATTGAGACTTTGACTTACTCTTTGGAACACTGTGTGCTTTATGACTTGTTCTAACACTTAGCTTTTTGCATTCTATAGTGATCCTAACTTGTGTAAGACTTTATTTGTGGCCCAAGTAAAATAGGAATTATACAAAATACTTTTTGTCTTTGATGATGTAACTATTCAGTTGCAGTAGTGTTACGCTGTTACACATAGAAGTCCACAAAATCTCAAACGTTTCGACAGTGCTGCTATGCAATTTGAGAAAAAAAAAGTAAGGTAAAGTCAATGCAGGTGCTTTCTGCACTTCTTTTTAGTTTGTCAAAGGCAGCAGTCAGACCCACAATGTTGATAGAACAAGGCAGGAAAATAACTACCTTTTTTCCTCTAAAGCAAGGGAAGAAAAAAAGATGACTTTAGGAGTACCAGGACAGCAGCTTTGGGTGCGTATCCCAGAGAGTTGAGGAGTCTTCCTCAAATTTACAGGAAACTGGTAAATGTTGTGTAAGAACATGGGGTAATTTAACATGCCTTTGGGAATCAGAAGGCAGGCTGTATTGCTTTGGTAGACTTAGCCATACTCAGCATATGAATATGCAGAAGAGCATACTGAAACAGATATGATTACACCTTTGAGATTTTAAATGGTGCCCAGTTGTAAATACAGATAGCCAGAGCAGGAATAATCAGTAGACTAAAACTGTCAGATGGAGTGGTGGAGTTGCAGAGATAATGCAAGTATAGTGAAGGTCACAAAAATAAAAGACAGAAAATAAGACATTGAATGCAGTCTGTTAATTACCGATGGTGAGGGATATGTTTGAAATTACACACTGGAACATTTTAATGAACTAGAAAAAACAATATGATACTCAGAATTGTCCCTGAAGTCTTCCCAAATTTTAAAGATATTGACCCCATCTCCATCTAGTAACTTTTACATCCTACATTACTTGAGACTAGGGCTTATTAATTTAACTTGATTATTTCATCATTCCAGAACTTGTTTTTTTCTTGTTCTTTCCTTGGTGAGAGACAGGCTGAAAAATATAATGTGGAAATATTTTTAATTCTTTTAATCTGACAGTGCTCATGTGTCTATGTGTGTGCCTGTATGTCTGGGTGTTTATATCTCCATATATGTAAATAAATGTACGCTACTGTTATTTTGAAGCAATCAGCCACAATACAACTGTGGAATCACTGTCTAGAAAGCAGACAATGTGGAATGCTTTGCTGCAGAAGGCTTTTAATGGAAGTTGTGTAATAGACAAGACTCAAGGGTTTTAAACTGCAGGCAGGGAGATATTTAGATCTATAAGAAACCTCTCAGTTTATATCTAACTATCTCTTTGGGCACTGAAATTTCTTCCGAAAGTATTCTCTAAGCTCATCAGGTTGCTGTCTAATCCAGAGGTGCCAAGTATATACATGCATCAGGGCTAACACTCATAAATTTTCTCATTGTTCTAACAGCTACATCCAGGCATAGGCTCATGCACTTCACCTCGGTCTTTGTTGAGATATATAATCCCAAAACAATCAGAAATGCCCTTCTCACCTAAACTCCACCGACACCTCACTTTTTAATGGGAGCTTTTCTATATGTCTCATATTTTGCTTTCTTTGATTTCCAATGCCCCAACTTGGGCAAAGCAGAAAAATTGAAATCTGAGCTGATATCCAAGCCTACTGGAAAAAAAACCGTGTATCTTTGCAAACAGGAGAGCTCGGTCCAGAAGGTCTTCCCAGGGCACACCTAGTGTGCATCAAGATGTTTAACATTCTCATAAAAAAGAATTACAGCATCAATTTATTCAAGAAAACACTAGGCAAGTGATAGAGGGACATGTACAAAGGGAAGAGGATATGTGCCTTGCTGTAATACACTAATCACAGAATATTCTGAGTTGGAAGCCACTCACAGGGATCATCAAAGACCAGCTCCTGCACAGGACAGCCTCAAGAGTCACACCATCTCCCTGAGGGAGTTGTCCAAAGCTTCTTGAACTCTCTCAGGCTTTGTGTTGTGACTGTTTCCCTGGGGAGCCTGTTCCAGTGCCCAACCACCCTCTGGGTGAAAAATGTTTTTCTAATATCTAATCTAAACCTCCACTGACACAGCTTCAGGCCATTTCCATGGTTTCTATCACCGATCACCACAGAGAGGAGATCAGTTCCTGCCTCTTCTCTTCCTCTCACGAGGAAGTTGTAACTGCAATGAGGTCTCCCCTCAGTCTCCCCTTCTTCTGAACAGACCAAGTGACCTCAACTGCTCCTCATAGGGCTTCCCCACCAGGCCCTTCACCACCAGGATGGAGTTCTATGGAACCCCACTAGTGACAGGTCACCAGTCTGATGCCAACCCATTCACTGTTACCCTCTGCATTCGACCCATGAACCAACTGCTCATNCACAGAATATTCTGAGTTGGAAGCCACTCACAGGGATCATCAAAGACCAGCTCCTGCACAGGACAGCCTCAAGAGTCACACCATCTCCCTGAGGGAGTTGTCCAAAGCTTCTTGAACTCTCTCAGGCTTTGTGTTGTGACTGTTTCCCTGGGGAGCCTGTTCCAGTGCCCAACCACCCTCTGGGTGAAAAATGTTTTTCTAATATCTAATCTAAACCTCCACTGACACAGCTTCAGGCCATTTCCATGGTTTCTATCACCGATCACCACAGAGAGGAGATCAGTTCCTGCCTCTTCTCTTCCTCTCACGAGGAAGTTGTAACTGCAATGAGGTCTCCCCTCAGTCTCCCCTTCTTCTGAACAGACCAAGTGACCTCAACTGCTCCTCATAGGGCTTCCCCACCAGGCCCTTCACCACCAGGATGGAGTTCTATGGAACCCCACTAGTGACAGGTCACCAGTCTGATGCCAACCCATTCACTGTTACCCTCTGCATTCGACCCATGAACCAACTGCTCATCCTCCACATGATGTGTTTATCCAGCTGTGCTGGGCATTTTGTCCAGAAGGATCCTGTGAGAGATGGTATTGAAAGCTTTACTGAAATCCAAAAAGATTACATCAAGTGGCTCCCTTGATCACCTAGGCAGGTTACCTTGTCATAAAAGGAAATCAGGTTTTACAAGCAAGAGACAGTGTTAGGTATAGTTACTACAGATAAAAAAGTTTTCAGGGAGAGTGACTGAAGATTTATGCCTTCAGTTGATATAACATCTCCTCTGCCACCGGGACAGGCAAAGATACTTTTAAAAGATTAGTCAAGATGAGTGGAAATGGGTGCTAGTACACACTTGGCAAGAGATGAATGTGGAAGGCTTCTGCATTTTTTTTTTATGGATGGTGTGGGGTTTGTTTTGGGTTTTTTTCCCCCAGTAGAATGATGTTGATATATAAGCCGTGATCACTCTTTGGCCTGTCTTCAACAGTAATAAATATATAAAGGCACTGCTGCATGGTGCTTTTGCAAGCTAAGCTGTAGGAAATGAGTAAGAAACATCTCTCCCCTGTAGCACCATGTAAAACTCAAGGTTTTATGGCTAAAGGGATGAATAAAAAATGTGGTTATATACAATGTTCTGGATAAATACTACACTTGGGAGGCTTCTTAGAGCTATGTAAAAAGTGTTTCCAGAAATGCACAAGTGTCTTTTCATCAAACTTGAAGCATTCTCAAAACTAGCCCAGGGACAAAAAAAACCACTTAGAGGAACACATTCAGCTTCAACAGCAACTGAAGATCTCTGATGCCCATTAAATGATCTCCAGCAGTCTTGGCAGCTAAACCAAAATAGAAGTGGGTTTCCAAGAATACCAAACATTTTGGCCAAGTGACAGTTGGTTACTTTACAAAGATATTGCGGAAACCCAGTGAAAGCCATAGTGCATGTTAAAAAATGCAGGCCAATTCAGTTTTTAAGATTTTTCCATACATGCTTTTTGGTTCTCAATATTTCCAAAATTACTTTTCTAGACTTATTTATACTACTGCATTTACTGAAAAAAAAAAAAAAAAAAAAAAACAAAAAAAAAACCATTTNNNAAAAAAAACCAAAACCAAATCATTTATTTGCTTCTTGGTGCAATGAACATCTGCACCAAATTACAATTTCTAATTACGAAATCAAGACCTAACTCTAGGTACAGCAGAACAAATAGGATAGGAGATACTTGTGTCTTACATGCACAGTCAGGACTCATTTACAAGACTCACTGACAAGTGAATATTAGCTGGATGCCATCACCACATGTAATTTTTAGACACTTTGGGTGTTCCCTGAGCATATTGTGCAGCCTGAGCGTGTGTCTGCAAGTTCAGATCCCCAGGGATATATCGGTGCTGGCCACTGGTTCTGTTAAATTGGTCATCTCACCGACAGTAAAAAGTCCAGGTTTTCAAATTTACTATTTTGTCTTAAAATGTAGAAAATATTTTCACTGAATTTTAAATTCACTCTTACACTCTTAATCTGAAACTGCAATCCAAATTTGGGAGTGTCACATTTCTAAGTCCTGGGAGGTACTCCCCGCATCTTCAGACATCAAAATACCTTTGAAAACCTGGCTTAGATTCTGCACAGCAGCTCCTGATTATGAAGGCTGGCAAATTACTTAGAATGCTGCAAGCATTTTGAATGTTAGATGAATTTTATATAAAGAAAAAAATTTCATGTCTTATTTTTGTGACTATTCTTGTTGTTCATGTTTTGCTATGCTGTACTATGAAAAAATGCCATTTGTAGATCCAAAAGTTTGAACAAGAGGAGTTAAACTTTGACTACACATTCAGCTTTGGGGTTCACAGAACAGGAAGGACATGGACCTGCTGGAGCAAGTCCAGAGGAGGGCCACAAAAATAATCAGAGGGGTGGAATATTTCTCCTATATGGAAATGCTGGGAGAGTTGAGGTGATTTGACCTGGAGGAGGCTCCAGGGGGACCTCTTCACAGCCTTTCAGTACTTAACAGGGGGCTGAGTAAAAGGATGGGGACAGACTTTTTAGCAGGGTCTGTTGTGATAGAACAAGGGGTAATAGTTTCAAACTAAAAGAAAGTTGCTTCAGACTAAACATAAAGAAGAAATTGTTTACAGTTAGGATGGTGAAACACTGGAACATGTTGCCCAGAGACGTGACGGATGTCCCAACCCTGGAAATATTTAAGGCCAGGTTGGATGGGGCTCTAAGAAACTTGATCTAGTTGAAGATGCCTCTCCTTACTGCAGGGGGTATTTGACTAGATGACCTTTAAAGATCCCTTCCAACCCAAACTATTCTATGACTCTAATGAAAATAGAGTAATTGTGCCTGTTATTGAATATTACTAAACTGGAGACTATTTTCAGTTAAATCACTATGCAACAAAAGGATTCCAGTGTGTACAGGGGACTAGAAGTGCTGACAAAGTTATTTACAACAAATCCATCTACTAGTTTCACCAGACACTTCAGTTTTACAGCCTGACACTCACCACACCATCTCTCTTGGAGTTTTATCTCTCTGATTATTTACCCTTGCATTTCTGCACAAGCCAGGATCCTCTCCATCTATGAATGTTCAAATTTCGGCACCAGGTAGTTATCATCTACTTGTACTGTGTGTCTTGTCTTTCTGACATTTCTTTCATTTTTCTGAAGAGGTTCAGAAGAAAGGCACAGGTTAAAACCATACTGACTGGACTAAAGTAACCCATGCCACCGCCTGACCTGGACTACCTGTGCTAGGTAATTCCCTAAAAGCCAGCCATGAATGCTGAATCTACTTCTGTGCACCACTGAGTAGGCGAGTCTGCAGCTGAGTTGTAACACAGGGCCTCTAGGAGGGACAGTGGGTGAGGAGGGAGGTGGCACCACTGTTACCTTCCTTTGTTGGGAGACTCGCACGATGAATTAGGCAGTACTAGTAACATTTGGAGAGCTGGGAAAGGATTATGTGTGAAGGAGGCATGTGATAAGGAAAGGATGCAACCATGGCTTTATGTCCTTTCAATTCTCTTTCAACTTTACACACTTCACCAGAGCAGAGTGCCAAAATACCACAGGTCACAGATATGGGGGTCTGAGCAGCTCCGAGACTATTGCAGAGTTATAAAAGAGCACAGCCGCCCCAATGTGCAGATTTGAATTATTATTATATTAATATTTTTTCTTAATATTGTCAGAAAAGCCAGTATTTTTTCCTCAGAATTTCCCAATCCTTTCCTTTGCTGAAATATGGCCAGGACTCCTGCTGACAGAAAGGTTAATAAAGGAAGTGAACTATCCAAAGCACTCTGAAAATGTTTATTATGGTTTGTCTTTTTTTTTATCCACCACACAAATTTGAATTTTATCCTTCAGGGTCTTAGGATATACTTACGCACCAGAAAATGGATGTGAATCTTGACATAAGTTGCTGATGTCAATTTAGAAAGTAGTGAGGGTTGTGCATACAGAAAGAGCAACTTCAGGGCACTCCTTACTCCTTAACTTCTCTTTCTGCCTTTTTTTTTTTTTTTTGCTGGAAGTTGTTTTTTTCCTTCCCTTTTGTTGGAGAATACTGCGATTGTCCAAGTAGAATTTCAGATTTAAAACAACAAAGTTAAACAAAAGGTTTCCTAGATGAAGACCCAGTTCCAGGCACTCATAGAGCTTAACTGCACTATTTTAGAGATTATAAAACTGAGACTTTTAAACAAGTTTCTATGAAATGGAGTTTTACTAGTTCATTGGTTCATCTAAAATTAAACGGAGCATTTCAAAGAACTGCTACAGCAGCAAAATCCAATAAGAAGAGAGAATAGCTAGAACAGAATTGTTCTAACAAACATTTCTAGTGTTAATTCTGCAGAATGCCAGAACTACTTTGTGCTAGTTCAGTGACTTCAAGGAACCCTCAACTCCCAGGTCTGATCAACCTCAAGAGAATTTGGAAAGTATCTTGTAATCTCTGGTGTAGTTGGTTTAGGTCACAGATCAGGATTCAAAACTGGACTCAAGATTGAATCTCTTCACGATGTTTTGATTTTTAATTCTGAAAAAAAAGCCTATTTTAGAAATGGTCTTTGTCACAAACCTGGGGTTTGGTTTTCAGGATAGTGTAGATTTAGGGTTAGTTTTGAACATATTGAGTTTTGAATCTCTGATTCAAATCTAGTAGTCAGATTTCTACCTGCTGCTAATTTCTAAATAATTTTTTGTTGCCAGAACAAAAGAAGCAGAAGCTTTCAGCTTTAGTCAGTGTGGACTAGAAATCAGGTCTCTCAAGAAACTGATTTTTACCTGTAACCTAATGCAAGAAGCAGAAGCATTAGGCTGTGTATTTTCCAGAGCACTGATATCCACTTAACACTTGATTTCAAGACACTGTAGTCCCTAAGTCTTCCTAAGTATTTCTCCTGCATCTCCTTTTACAGTTGTCTTCCATAACATTTTGGCAAGGGAATATGTCTTATCTATGTTTGGAAAGTGCTTTGTAAATTTACAGCACTCTATAAATCCTTCTGTGAGAATCAGAATGTAAACCTTTACCAACTACAATAACATGAGTGGAAAATTCTATGTTCATTTCTCAATGGCTGACTAAATATTGTCTTTAGAGTTATATTTATGGGAAGTTTCTTTGTATGTGCCTTACTGTAAATGTTATTCTTAGAGGTGGAGTTAGGAAAACCAGCAATTCAATACAGATATTTTACTTTTCTTGACTGGCAGAGAACTTTCTTTCCAGTTATACTGCATCCTTCAGTCAGACAGAAATGAGCCCTTAATGTTATGTGGAATTGGAACAATAAGAAGTATTTTTGTTGTTCTAGGATTTATAAAGCCTACCTGTGATGTTTTTTTTTCTTTTTCCAAACACCTACGCCTTTCAAAACTCTTTCATTTGTGATTTTTTTCTTAGTATCTAATCACCAATAATAGTTTCAAATGCAGATGAGGAATTTCATGGAGGGCAGTCTGAGATGATTTATCTGTGCTTTTTTTGAGAAATTGGAAAAACTGTACTTTGCTACTGTCTTTGCATGCCAGTCCATCCTTCCAGAGATTGCAGCCCTGCACATCAGCCTGGCACAGTGGCATGGGAAGGCATGCTGCTTTGGGTTAGACTGTGCCTTCCTGTGGCTGATGTGGATGGATACTGTGTTCAGTCCTGCGTGATTCCAAATGGGAATGGACCCACGTTATCCTTCGACCCACTTTGCACTTGGTTGTGCAAGGCATGAGGTAGTGGAAATCAAGTCAAATAAATCAAGTTAAATTACTTGACAAAACTGACATTAAGGCACGCATCTCTTCCTGCTTTATTGCTGACGTTCCTATTGAGGTTTCCTGTTTATAATTTATTTCATATAATCCAGTTAAAAAGTAATTAAAAACCAATCAAATAGCTCCATAGGTAGAACAGGATTATAAAGATGGTGCAGTTAATAATTTATCATCTTGCTGTGTTAACAGAATAGCTGCTGCCACTCCTTTAACACGGCTGATCATCTTGTCTAAGTTCATCTCCACTGAAAAGAAATGTTGGTTTTCTTATGTCAGAGTAACTCACAGAGATTTCTAGAGACAATGTACACATAGTCTTTGCTTTTCTACACTCATAAATTCAGTCTACAGCTTCCTTGTGAGGGGAAGAGGAGGGGCAGGCACTGATCTCTTCTCTGTGGTGAGCAGTGACAGGACTGAGGGAATGGCCTGAAGTTGTGTCAGTGGAAGTTTAGGTTGGCCATTATTAAAAGGTTCTTCACCCAAAGGGTGGTTGGGCACTGGAACAGGCTCTCCAAGGATGTGGTCACAGCATCAAGCCCAACAGAGTTCAAGAAGCATTTGGATGATACTCTCAGACACATGATGTGACTCTTCAGGACAGTCCTGTGCAGGGGTAAGAGTTGGACTCAATGATCCTTTTGGGTCCATTCCAACTCTACATATTCTGTGAATCTGTGATAAATTAAAAGGACCTTAGAATTACCTGCTTGGAAGGGATTTCTGGGGATCACTCAGCTAAAACTCCTGCTAAAACTGTGGAGTATTGCATAATTCTTGGTCAGGTCAGTCATGGCTTTGTCTACCTGAGGCTTGAAAACCTACAAGGATGGAGATTCAGGAGTGTCCCTGGATGAACATTTTCAGCACTGTATCATCTTCTTACTGTAAAAGTTCATGGCAAATCAGGAATGATCTTGATTTTTTTCAGATAAGCTATTATAGGAAAATGGCTGTTTGCCTATAAAATGTTTTATTATGAGTTAGATATTCTTATACAAAAATGCAGTTTTGCACTGAAGACATAGGTTGACAGAGAATGGTTAAGCACTGGGATTCAGAGGGCTGAAGAAAACTTCATCAAAATACTCACCTGCTGAAGTGTGAATCATTTACCTATTTAGATGAAGTCCATTTACCTGTGTGAGAAACAGAGTCTCAACCAAATAAATTTTTATCAGAGGTTTATTATATGGTAAGAGCAATACAGGCCTGGACAAGAGGGAGAGTCTTCGCTCCACCAACTCATGTATCAGATACAATGTGTGCCTGGCTTTTATCCAGCCACTTCATACGTATTCATTACATGGTATACATATGCATTTTACATACTTCTCCTTATATGGCTACAGTTAAGTAATTATATTTACAACTGGTTAATTACTACATTACAATTTAATGTCTTTGATAACTCCTTACCATAATTCAGGTATTCCTTGATAAAGGGATGACAGAGGAATTTGGGGAGCCATGAACAATTTAGTGTCTTGATAACTTCTCACCATAATTCAGGTATTCCTTGATAAAGGGCGACAGAGGAATTTTAGGATTTAGTAATTTGACAGATTCCCTATCATAATTCAGGTATTCCTTGATAAAGGTTCAGGGAAACTGACGACCTTACAACAGTTTGTTTTATTGTTTTTTGAGGGTGCAATAAAACCATTTGTTTCCCTACTGGCACGAATCATGTACATACCTATTACGCCTGCTTAGTTGAAGTCCAAGATCACAGGAGGAAGGATGTGCTCAGAGCAGATGAGACCATCTCAGGTCAGAGTACCAGCTGGAATCTCACAGCAGAGGACTAGAAAGGGATGATATGACAATGTGACTGTGTATTTAACAAATACATTTATGTGGAGGGAAAGGAATGGAGGAAGTGAGCACCTATGTGTAGAAGAGAAGCTTTGATCATTTTGGAGTGACTGCGTTATCCACAGCAAGGAAACTCCTTAAGCGCATATGGAAGTCTGGGGCAAGTGTGAAACAAACCCATTTTCCCTCAATCACAAAAGTGTTAAACACTGGTGGAGAAGCATTACTGACAGCTTTCTGTTCAATCTCTAGAAATAGAATTGCTTAATGTCTTGCATCTAAATGCACAAGCCTCTAGCAGGAGAGTTATAAATATCTTCCAAATGATTGGTTACACCCACATGCTCTCTTGTCTTTTAAAGGTAGGTTTTCTAGAAAAGAAGTCCTCGCAGAAAATAATTTGAGAGTGCATCTTTGTGTAAGTTGTACTGGTAAGTAATCAGAGAGGCTGCTTGCTTGCTCACTGAAATTGCGGCAGCATGTTCTGCTGCACTGCTCAAGGGCCTTTGTTAGGTTAACTGATGGGAAAAAAATGAAATGTTAGTCACTCACTTCTGTCCCTCATTGTATTCAGCATGGTTGTTTAAAGGAGAGAGGGATGAACAGACTGCCTGCATATTCCTCCTGTGCCCAAAGATTTTCATGGCTGGACTTGGAGCTTTCTGTGTGCTAGTTTCTATGTTTGCAGAATGACCAATATCTTTCCCAGGCAGATATTTACAGAGCCACTACCTGAGCAGGGGTCTCAGTGACATGCTTACACCTCATTTCTGTAAATACCTCCTATTAGCTATGTCTAAAACGCTTGAAGCCTCTCTGAACTCCTGCTGTGGAATGATGCTGAACAATGTGTTCCTGAGCTTGCTGGTTTCTTCCTCCTTACGAAGGGCTCAACTCCACCTACAGCACCGTGGGTAGGAGTCAGACTGGTGTGGCACTGTTCCTGGGCTTGGCACTGACATCCTGCATAATGTGATAATCCCTGTGGGTCAAATCTGTGCTGTCCTTGGCCAAAAATCTGTACTCAGAGGTAAACTTCTGACCTTGTGGCTTTTTTCCCCAAAAAATATTTTGAAAAGGAGTAATTGCTATCCTTTCATAAGCCATTCCTTACTTGGAGGATTTGATTCTACTCTGTGCTACTGTGGCTTTTAAAAGAAACAGCAGACTCTTCATACGCCCAAGACACTCCAGCACAAACAATTGAGGAGGCACAACACCAAGGCAACCGGTTTGTTCTAAAATAGATCATTTTGTAAGGCCCTTAACTGTGAAGTCTCACCCACGGTTCAGCTCAAGCCAGGGGAAATGTGCTTTGTGTCTCAGATGTTCACTATTAATCTACTGAGGAAAAGCTATTTGTTCAAGAATTTATTTTTTTTAATTATTTGAGAAAAATTATGGCACTAGAGACATTATTGATCTGAAAATTAAGAAAAGCTGGCATTTCTTCAGAGTGTTTCTGGAGGCTTTTTTTTTTTCAGTGGAAGTTTACATAAGTTCAGAGTGTATCTGCAAGTTGAGACATGCAGTGTTTTATCCTTGACTTGTGGGCTTGTGTAAGTACTTGAGGAAGGGGCATGTACAAAGAAGAGCTTTAGCTGAGACATAAGCATACCTTCATAAATATCACTCTCTTTGGAGAAAAACACAGTTGCAGTAAAACCAGAAAAAAACCTCTCCAATTCATTTTATATAACAATGCAATGTTTCTAGTTTGCACATTACAGAGAAAAAATACAAAGAAATCTAGATATTAGCCAGTATCTTCATGAGCTACAGTAATAGCTCCTACATGTATGGGTAAAGAGGATAACAAACTTAGTTTACTGCCCACAAAATGCTGTCTCCAATTTTTTAAGCCACATTTGCTTTTCTTCCTGTTTTGCTTTTTATAATTTTAATATGTCTAATGATGGGACCTGCAGCTCCTTGTGGATTCAAGTGAGACTACACAGACATCTACCAGAGTGATTTACTGCAATCAAGTAATTCATCATTTGCAGACTATATCCTCATTTGCACCCTGTAATGGTGTTAAAAGTTATTTGCAAGTGCAGAAGTCTACGATTTTAGAGTCATGCTCTAAACACACTTAAGAAAATCAAATAACTTGGTTTAAAATCTGTGTGATTTGCATTTCAGAAAGGGATATTCATGTAGATGTTAGAGAAGCATGGCAGTGGGGCAACACAGGGTAACTTTTATCTTAGTCCCTACTGAGGGTGAAGACCTAAGTCATCAGGAGTGAGGTGAGACATGCGAGGTATTTAGCTACATTGGCTGTTGTCCCTCTCCCTTTTGACCTCTTCTAGACTCTCTCACTGTGGTTGATGAAGGTGACTTTGATGTGATCTCCTTACCCTGGGCCAGAGTCCAGGAACAACAGCATGCCATGAGCTGTATTTCCTATGCAAACATCCATGTTCGGTATTGACGAGGGGTCAATACCCCATGGCTAGGGGTATTTATGGATTCTTATTGGTCATAGTTCCCTAAGAACCTATAAATACCCCTAGCCCTGTTAATAAACTCTCTCTCTGCTTCTGCTCCCGGTGGTCTCTGTGTGGCTCTTTCTCGGGCATCTCGGGGACCGTGTGTGGGGGGGCGAAGGGGGAAGCATCTCCCACCAGCTGACTCATAGACTGCTCCTGACCAGCCCCAACACCAGCCAGGAGGAGCAGCCCTGGCAACCTTCAGCATATGCTCCTGCAAGTTTTGTCCTCCTTCACCAAATTGTCTGTGTTGGCCAGCATCCTCTGGACAGCCACTCCTGGTGTGGCCAGTCCTCCTCCCTTTCCATATGTGCAGATCTGTCCATTTTCCAAGACATGCTAGTGGAACTTGGGGTAGAGGAATTCCCCCTTCAAGGCTATAAACCTACTTCTTGATGTCTACTATGGATGATCACTATCCAGATTTCTGTACGGCCTTTTCTGCTTGGTTCTGCCAGCAGCTCTTTCTGATCCACAGAACATTTACACATCAGAATCAGACATGCTTCAACATACTCCATCTCCCACAGGGTAATACAGGCATTTCCTTGTTTATCATAAGCAGATTTTGTGTAAATAAAAATAAAGCCCCAAATCTCCACAGGTATGAAACAGATGATCAGCAAACAAGATCCTCCCCAAAGATATGTTGTAATTTTTAAATGTATGAAGTGCAAACACAGAAATTGGTAGCATTTTCTTCCTGCAAATTCATGTCAGCAACTCATGAAGTCTGTGAACTCCAGATACATGTCAGCCCTCTGTCAGGTGTTGTGGGACACCAAGATACTGTGAGACTAAAGCTGAGCTGAAAATCTGCACCTCCTCTTTCCAATGGTATCCTGCAAGGGATTTCCAGAAAGTTGCTAAGTGATCAGCAGAGTAGCATGTTTACCAGCACGCAAATGCCAATACTACACAATGCAAGCACAGTTTGCAACTGCATTTGAATGTGCCTCTTGCTGTGAGACTGACAAGATATGTTTCAATATAATGATGGGGCCAATCAATTTAGCTTGCCTGGCCCATGCAGAAGCCAGGCAGAACAGAACACAGCTCTGTCACAGAAACAGGAGGACATCATGCTGGGCAAGTTGGTTCTGCACTGCCAGCATGAGGGAAGAGACGGAGCATAATATGGGCACTAAATGGAGACTCTCAGGCATGATCTGCTATTTTTGCAACACTTTCAGATCTCTTCTGTCCAGTTAAATGTGGTTATTTTCCATGGGCTTCTGGATCAGGACTGCTGAGCGCTATGTGGGTCCTTCACATCCTCCACACATCCTCATGACTCTTTCTGGTCCAAAGGGGATGTCTGGCCATCCTTTCTTCTTACCTTCCTGGGGTCCTGTAAAGTCTCCCAGAGACTTGTGTGTTTTCCCCTTGTCCTTGCTTTTTTTTTTTTTTTAAACCAAAAGCAGTGCATTAGCTGCACACTTGAACAGTGGTTTCTGGGAAGCTGACAGTGCTATATCTTGCAAGTAAGAAATTTAACATGGGATTATTGAGGGGTTTCTTTTTGTAACTTAGGAGTTAGAGTCCCAGGTGTTTCTGAAATGACATCACTGGAACTGCATGTAGCAGATACCCAGAAGTGTCTCCTTGAAAGTGTAGTCATAACTCTGAAAGGAAAGGGCCCTGCAGTAAAAGGCAGCATGGACTGAATCTAGAAGGGAGATGCAGAACTGGAAGTGTCCTATTGTTTGCTGCTCTCACACCCCACAGCATCTCTAGGCTACAAAACAGAGAGGCAGCTGAGCTATGTGCTTACATCACAGAATCACAGGATCACAGGATCACAGAATCACAGAATATGTTGAGTTGAAAAGGACCCACCTTTGAGTCCAACCTTTATGCCTGCACACCATGTTTCCAAGAGTATTGTCCAAATACTTTTTGAACTTTAACAGGCTTGGTGGCTGTGACCACTTCCTTCTCCTCAACCACCCTGTGTGGATTCTTCTGGGTGAAGAATCTTTTCCAATACCCAACCTAAACCACCCATGACCATTCCCTCAGGTCCTGCTGAGCACACATTGGTCCTGTTGGCTACTGTTGAGGAATGAACTGACCATGCACAAACGCAGGGATGCAGAAGCCTGCCATTTGTGGCACTGAAGGAGTACTTTTGAAGCATTGTTTCTGCTGAAAGTTGCAGCGCTTTTATCAGGAGACGGTAAGACACACGTGCAATGTGATCAGGTACTATTCTTGCTCATCTGTGGGAGGATGAGTGGGTATGAGCAAGCAAAGGCATCTGGCACACTCTCATCCACCCTGCATGCATGCCTTCCTGCCTGATTGCTGCTCACTTCCCTGCTAGGAAAAAAAGCTGTGTTAGAAACTCTGTTTTGTCACCAAAGGATGCCAGGGTAGGTGGAAAGGGAGCTGCTTGTCCACTGGCCAATATAAAGTGTACCAGGCTGCAAGCAGCTATTAGGTGTTCCCAGTGCTTGACTCTTGCTCATATCCTGGTGCCAGTGAACCAGGTGATGGGCAGTGCTGGGCTGCGAAGGTGCGTGGAGATGCAGCCACTTCACTGTCAGGGGCTGCACTGGCCCAGGACACTCTGTCACAGTGTCATAACCACCGATGATGGTGATGGCAGCCCACCTCTTCAGGTGTCCCTGTGCTTGTGACTTATCCCAATGTCATGTCAGTGTCTAAGTAAGCATCCATGAGCACATATGATCTAAAGAGAGTATTACTCCCTCATTCCAGCAGCATTATTTTCAGTCTCCCTGACTGTGTCTTCAGCATAACAGCTATTTTCACCTGGTCAGCACTGCAAATCTGGAACTCAGCATTCATAGAGTGCCTCTGCTTATGTCAAAGACAGGAAAGTTGTCTTGGCCCTTCAGGTAAAACTATTGTCTTGGCCCTGCAGTCAAAGCTGTTGGAGGCAGTATTCCCCATTGCTGGAGATATCTAGGCAGATACCTGACCAGCTGTGGGAAGGTGCTGGTTACAGCTGTCCTGCTGGTTACAGAGTCCTGCTGTGCCTGGTGGAGAAAGAAAGGTTCCTGCAACCAGTATCAACATGTGTCTCAACAAGGCAATCCATTCTTTTGCTACTGAAGAGCCTGGGTGTGTCCTTTGGGCAAAGCCGGGATGTAACATACTGAACTCAAGCTACATCACTGGTCAGAGTTGCTGCGAAGGGGAATGTGGCTGTTCTCACATCTGTATGGCAGCTACAGACTGAGTGTCTTTGCCAGGCAGAGGTCTGAGTCTTTGCAAGACTGAAAGTCTGGAGCTAAAATTTGGGAAATATGATCCTAAAGGAGGTGAGATCACGGAAGGACTTCCTCCAGAGATGGAGAAGCAGTCAGCAGGCATGTAAAAAGTGCAGACTGAACCACAGTTAACACAATGGGAACCATTTAAGGTCTAGTCCCATTCCAGTTTAGATTTAAATGACAATGGACACACCTGCGGTTTAATTTCTGAGCTATCATATGATTGTGGGTTTTTGAGCTAACTTTAGTCTACCTTCTGTTAACATTTTATTATTTGTCCAGATCTAAGACAGAGAAGGTAAGGCTGACCTAATTCTTTTCACAGGCTCAGTCTAGAGCAATGACTCAACTGCAGAGAAAAAATATTCTTATCCCAGCAGAATGATTCCACCTCTTGTTCCTATTCTTCATGTCATGGTTAAAGGTTTGTTTATGTTTCATAATGAATTTTCATTTTCAGGAAGTTTGAGCATGGCTTCAGAATTGTACTTGGAGCTTGAACTCCATATAATCAAATCTTAACTTGAAAAGAAATCATCATTCATAAAAAATTGCAAAGACATGTAGTTGGTTGCAGGTTAGTAGTTACCATAGAATGTGCTGTGCTTCTGCTCTTTAAAAATATGATCTAAGGAGTGCTTGTATACAGTTCATCATCTCTCCATAATTTGAGGAGAACAATTCATCTATCAATGTAAGACACCTGCTCTTGAGCTGTTTCACTGTACAGCAGTTCATATCATGAAGTGTAATAGGCTATCTTATCAAGTGAAATTCTTTCAGGCATTTTTAAACAATAGCTCCACTTACCACCAAAGCATCCTAGATGTAGCTAACCTCCAAATTGCAGATGTGTGCAGCAAAATGGCTGGTGCAGATGAACTTTGTAGATATGAATGTTAATGTAATATAATTTAGATACATGGAGTGAAATTTTATAGCTCCTTTAATTATGGATTTCTATGACTGTATCAACGAAATCTCTTCAAAATAAAACTCAAATTGGCTTCGTTTATCACTGGTTTCAGAAGAACTCTTTGTGCCATTAGGGATAAGCACATGATAAGTACTTTGCTGGATTAGGCTTTAAATATCTCAGGATTTAAACTCCTCAGATTAGTGGAATGACTGAAATCATTCAACACAGAGGACAGGAATGCTCCAGAAAGTTGACTGTTGCTCTTAATTTAATGTAGAAGTAACTCTCGCTTCACAGAATACAGTTTTGGCTGTTGTAGTAACTTCTTAGGTATAGAATAATTAGATATAGAATAAAGGGACATTGCTCTGAGCCTGAAGAGCAGGTGGGTGAAGCTGCTGGGAAGGAATGGGCACCACAAGGGAAAGCCACTGGACCAATCACCACAAGCATGGGCCAGGGAAGCTGATGGTTGATGGATGAGTGCCACCCTCCTCACCATGGACTTCGTGTTAAAGGATGTTTCAGCAGCAGGACTACTGTGCAGTCTATCCTCTGTGTCCTGTGCAGGGACCTTGTTAGGTTAGTTACAGCTGATTTTCTGTTTTCTCCACAGTGGAACTGCAAGGTGGCATCACTCAGACCTAGGCTGACAAATTTTGTAGGGCAGATGGAGGGAGGAGTTTATGTGGGTTAGTATTCGCTTAGTGTGTACAGGCAAAGGGTTGTGTGCCATGCCATTTGCAGCCCTATACTCAGGCATTGCCTTTTGTTCCCTTTCTGTGTCAGGTTGACTCTTGCAAGAAACAAATAATAAAACTGGCAGTTTGAGATTCCTGGTCCTTATCAGCTTGTCCCTCACTGGACCACTCATAGATGTGAATGTTCCATGGGAACATAAAAGATTATCACCTTATTTACAGAATAAACCCTGTTCCCAGTTTAAGACAGGCATTGCAGTGTCACCCTTCCACCAGCTGTGGCCCCAGGCTTGCAGTCAGGAGAAACCCAGTGCTTGCAGAAGGGTCAGGCAGGTCCTACCCTAGCTTAATCAGGTTTTCAAGGAGCTACTTCTTCCCAGAAGGGCACTTTACAATGAGGAGGAGCAAAGACAGGACTGGGAAAAAGCCTTGTGAATCTACTTCACTGGCACAATTCAAGTCACTCCAAGCTGTGCTAAGGGGATTTCACATGCCTGCCAAGAGCTCCTTCTCACTCCTCTATTGTTGCACTCAAAATGGATGCAGCAACAAATTTTCTCATCAAACCTATTTTGCCTTCCAGTGAAAGAGTTGTGTGTGTATCACCCAGCAAAAGTCAGAGGAGGTGGTAGTCAGTGGGAGATGTGCTGATGGGTCCTCTAAGGCTAACAAAAGCTTATAAGATTGAGGGGTTTAGGCATTTTTATATTGAACTTCTTCAAGACCTTTACCATCTGCAAATGTGCAGTCTTTCCCTCTGTCTTTGAATAATGCTTTGTGTAACAGAATATTATGCATGACAACAAATGAACCTTCAGGCAGCTCTAGAGAATGCAATGCAAAAAACAATGGGCTGAAGCAAATTTGCTTTCTCCTTCAAACCCTCTCATGGCTTTTGATTGTCACTGCCTATTTGTTTGCTGTTTCTTCTTTCTTTTGGAAGAAATTTGGTTTGTTAACCAGATTATCTCTGTTGTGAAATGATAAATGACTGCGCTCCAGTTGCCAATAATCCATGATGCCTGGAAAACAAATCTGTGAGTCCAAATTGTTCTAACAATTTGCTGATTTCTTTGGGGAAATATGAACAAAATTAATATGATACTTATGTAATCAGTTACTAAAGCTATGACTAATTTGCATCCTGGTGGTGAAAAGAGGAGACAAGAAGATGTGGCATAAATTACAGTACTGTTTTTCTCTATACATCTTTCGGGAGCCTGAGGGTGCCTGTTGGCAGCTGCAGAGGCGTGCCTCTGAACAGAGCTGCACAGAGGTGATACAGCTGGGCTGATGTGTCTCAACAGACACATGCTGGCTTGTGTCAGGCCAGCTCTGCTTCCTCATACCCCTGGTCTCTGACTTCCTAAGAGGTTGTTAGAAATGGCCAGCATGATTTTCTGTGGATTTATTCTGAAGCAGCTGCCAGAGACAACCCAGCTTTTCCTGCTCCAGTGCAGCAATCCTGTCCCAGCCTGGCAGGATTGGTCTCAGCACTCGTAAGTCATCCAGACTGAGCCCTGTTTTCTATACCAAGGCATGCACAATTTTAGAAAATTGTTATTGCTTCTTCCCTAACCCTTAAATTTAGTTTATTCTGTTTTAGGTTTGTGCGCACATTGTGCGCGGTACCAACATTGATGGTCATGAGGCTGCACCTCAAGTACAGTGTCCAGTTCTGGTCTTCTCGCTACAGAAAAGATACTGGGGTGCTGGAGCATGTCCAGAGAAGGGCAATTAAGCTGGTGAAGGGTCTGGAGCACTAGTGCTTTTAGGAGTGGCTGAGGAAGCTGGGGTTGTTCAGCCTGAGGAAAAGGAGGATTAGGGGTAACCTTATCACTCTCTACAGAAAGGAGGTTGTAACAAGGTGGGAGTTGGTCTCTTCTTCCAGACAACTACTGATAGGACTAAAGGACATAGTCTTAAGCTGTGTCAGGTGGGGTTCAGGCTGGACATTAGAATGAATTTCTTCATGGAAAGGTTTGTTGAACACTGGAAAGCACTGGCCAGGAAGATGGTGGAGTCACCATTCCTGGGGATGCTCAAAACAGAACTGGATGTGGCACTTAGTGTCATTTTCTAGTTGGCAAGGTGGTCGTCAGTCAAAGGTTGGACTCGATGATCTCAGAGCTCTTTTCCAACCTAAACAATTCTGTGATTCTCTGGTTGCCAGGATCTGGCTGCTGCAGCATTAGGACCAGAGACACCAAGCAGGTTGTGACAGCAGCTGGGGAACTGGACTCTCCCAATTTTGCTGCACTGTGTGAAACAATTATTTTTCAAGATAAGTAGTGAAAAGCATTTGCCTTTTAGTGTTGTTATTTAAAGTGGTGCTATTGGATGCTGAAATATGTTAAAATGTGTAGGAGCAGTGTTTGCTCAAAGCTCCACACTTCTTTTCAGGGCTGCTGCTTGGGCTTTTTGTCCCAAATCACCATGGTGCACTGTCAGCCTGCTTTTCTGGGTCTCTCTCCCATGCATTCTCCCTGTTCTCCAAAACTGGAGGCGAGCTCCCACTGGAGCCCTTCCCTCACTGGGAATATTCACTTGGGTTTCCTTGCTTGTATGTATCCACTTGATGCTGTTACACATAAAGCTTCTGTCTCTGATCAATTTAACTGTCAAGGACGGCAACAGATTCAAAACCTTTTGAGAGGCATGTGGTATTGACAGACGTAAATAGCATTGCTACAAAAGTCTATTTTCCTCAGGAAGTCAGAGGAAAAACAAGGTTAACATATTGCTTCACAGTATTGCCTGTATTCTGAAGGCATGTCTGTACAGGGAAGAGTGGTGCTTCACTGGGTCCTGAGCAACCTCCTACTGAACCTTCATGTCAATGACATAGAGTATATGGAAATAAGTTTGAATATAGTATCTCTTCTGTTCAGGGCAGCTGCACTGTTTCTGGTTTGGGAGCCAGTTTATCCAGCGTTAGACTGAGTAAACTCTCCAGTACATTGCATTGTGCGATGCAGACATATCCAAATAACTAACCTGAACAGTAGAATTCCCTTGAAAGCTGCTCTCCAAATGTGGATTAGAGGCCAAATCTGAGGTAATTTAAGCAAGAAACTCCTGAGATGCAACCCCTTCTTAAAAAACCTCATATGCCATCCAAATGTTACTGCTGTTGCAGTACTCCATTTACTGGTTTCACACATCTGGACATCACACTGTGTCTCTGATCCTCTTAAAGATGTCATTAGGTCATCTACTTGAAGTATGGTGGTTGACACCCAAGAACCCTTAGGGAGAGAATACTAGAAAAAGTAATGAGGGTACAGATTAGATTTCTCTGGATTAAGGTGAGAAGGTAAAGGAAGTTGGGCTTGCATGCACAGCAGGACATGGTTTATGGACACCTCTGGGGGTATGAATTTTAGCATTGCTAAATTTCCACCTGCTATCTGCAAGGGCTTCTTGTCAAACTTTAGTCCTGATAGCAAAGTTGTCATTTTCAGAGCCAGTGTTTCAATGGGCTCTGAAACCTCCACACATACTCGTTCTGTTCTGAAAATTACTATGTCTTAGCAGAGACAGAAGATAAATTTATTCCAGGGTCACTTGACACAGCATGTTCTGTAGACACTGCCTACCTCCCTGCCCTCCCCACCCTGCATATGCTTTTCATATTCAGATTGCTCTAAAATCTCCAAATGGCCCAACCTCAATAAGCCCAAATACTGATTTGCTGCAGCAGGTGTGTTTGGTTGAGAGGAGCCCTTCTGCCAAAGAGTCTCTGAGATATAGACCACAGAAATAGAGCTGTGTACAGCATTTGTCAGACTCTCTCAACTTGTTTGGTGCATAGCAAGGAAAAAACCCCACCAAACCCTACACAAGCAGGGGCTCTGACCTTGCACCAGACTTCATGTATGTTATGTTATCACAGTCCAAATGCTTCACTGCCTCTGAAGAGACTTGACATCTAGCATTTCTTCAGACATTCCTTGCTGACGGACACTAACCCAACACTGAACTCCCATGGGGCCCATCTGTGCCTGCAGCCTGTGCAGGCATGGCACTGGCAGAGGCGTATGCTGCCCGTCCCAGAGCAAGCTCAGCCCTGTGGCTCCTCTTTGCTTGCTTCCCTCCCTCCTGTCCCAAAGCAAGATTGCCTGCAGCAGCCTGCAGTAGCAAGTGTTGCCCTCTGAATGCTCTAATCCTCCCCGAGAAAGAAGTTTTCTGTTGACATGAGCAGCACCTAAAAGGAGAAGTGTGAGAAAGGGAAAAGTACGCATGTATGCAGATTTTGGGCAGCTGCTCTGCACGCTGATGGTGCTATTCTCCCATCCCTTTCTCTCTGTCACAGTTCATGTAGGTGACACTGGAATATGATGGCTGATTTCATGGAAGCCATCAGATTACATAGGAAAAGCAGCATTGCAGCCACATTTTTGAAGCATATGAAAAATTAATGTTCCAGTGTAGGTGTGAGAAACTGGACTGTTCATGGTTAATGACTCAATTGACCACTTGCAGTAATTACCCATATGCAGAGGGCTTGCACACATAACTGCGGGCTACACCTGTCTGTTGAACAAGATAGGGAAAGAGGTTGATAAGAGGCAAATCCTGGAGGTGGGATAAGTGCTTTTTAGCATGCCAAAGACCCTTACAGAATGGCTTAGCTGTGAAAACTCCCAGCTGTGACAACTCTCAGCTGTGACATTCACAGGTAGCCTGAAGGCATTCATCCCTGCTGATGGGCCATAACGGGCTAAAATTGGTTCAGTGCTGATGTAAGAGGCAGCTGTAATGTCTTATATCATCAAGACTGAAGGAGTGTCCTGTGATCCGAAGTATTACATCATCCAGCATAAACTCTCCACCCCAAGGAAAGTGTTTAGGCATTTCCACTTGAACCTGAGCGTGTATTCTCTCAAGAAGCTTTGTGTTTTGTGTGTTTCCCTTACCACCAAATGGATCCAGACTGCAACCATCACTTCGACAAGACTGGGACTCTGAGATGACCTAAAGAAGACGACCAATGAGATGCTGTCAGAATCCACGGGCTGGTGATATTTCTCTGCCTAATCTGTCCCTCTGTCCCTCTTTTTCTCCTGCCTCTCTTCTTTTCCTGTTTCTTTTTTTTCTCTCTCCCTACCTCACATTTACTCTTAAATGAAATTATGTGCTATTGACTTCAGCATGTGGTCTCACTTGCACCTTAATTCAGGACAGACACATATCTCTAATAACTTTACTAATTGGATCATAACAGCAGGGAGGCTGGTGGTTCCTGTTACCTTAGAGAACATGAAGTCAGTGCTTAAAGACTTGAAGCATAATTTACTTAAACCTCTCAATACTGGGAAATTTGAGCCTTACCTTCTGCAATACCACTTTCACAACAACATTAACTCTTCTCCAATATGAGATGCTCCTCTACCCTTCATGAGAGCTTGCCATGCTGCTCCTTTCCCAAACCTGTGGATATTCGTGTGGGAATATGCAGGAGTCCTATGAGGGACAGGGAGGCCCTGCCTTGCTTGGACCAAGGTGAAGTCAGATGTGATGAAGTAGGAACTAGCTCAGTCCTCTGTGTTCTCACTAATTTGCCCCATGCTGATGGAGTGTGAGCTCAATAGATGCCCATGGGCAGAAGATAAGGGTGTGAAGGAGTGCCTACACCTCTGAACCTCCCTATTCCTCACCAGATGAGGAGATAGATCTGTCCCAAGGCATTTCCAATTGCTCAGGGAGCATCTCTAATGCAGAGCAGCAGTTTTTAATGATATCCATAAATCATTAAAATAAGTGTGCAAGCTATAAAGAATGTGCAAAGAAACCTTATGCCATGATCTATACATATAGTTCGAGTTTAAAAAGTTAACAGCAATGCATTAGCTACAAAAACATACTCAGTACTGCACTGGAGATCAAGATAATCTCCATTGGGAAATAACACTCTTTATCCCATGAGCTATTGTTATTGGCCTGAAAAATGCTCTTTACCATAGTTATATGGAAGATTTTAGCCAAGGCTAAAGTTCAGGCAGCCAAGACTTAGAAATGCTGGCACAGTTTGTGAAGGAGGAATTCCATCCCTTTTTATTCCAATGGGTTTCTATTATATCCTAGTAGTTTTTATAATCTGAGAGTACTGCAAAGTCCCTTCATTTTTTCTTGCATTTACCAGGAGTGCATAACCTCTCAGGTTTTTGGCAGAGCATGTGAGGGCAGCCTGACTGTTGGTGGAGCACCAAGACAGGAGTCAGCATGAAGTGCTATGGCAGTGGGCACCTAGCTGCATTCTTCTAGAGCACCTTTTCCAGCGGTTTGGGTTTTCATCTACTACTTTTTTTGCTGCTTCTGACACTTAAACCCCTGTCACTCTTCAGCTGCTTTGTTCTCCACAAGTCTTGTTAAGCAAAGGATATCACCAGGTGAAATCATGCACCAAATATTTCTTCCCTGCCTCAGCAGAACCTCCAAAATGTGTCTAAGATACATTCCTTTGGAGAGAAGGCTTCTACATTAGTGCTGGATCCTGAAAGAGTGGGTCTCCTACTTTGTCTTCAGACACTGAGTTTTAGAAGACAGTTGTTTTTTAATGTACTCCTACATGAAATACCTTATATATTTTTCTAGCACTTGGAGAGGCCTTCTTGATCGGGTTATTTGATTTTCTCTGTTAATTATTCTTGTGCAATACTGTATTACCTCCTTTGATGAGTGCACAGGTGATCAAGCCTTAGGTGTCTAGTCAACCAGGTGGAGGAATGTGATTTCCAGAGCCTTCATCAGGAAGAGAGCTGCAGTCTCTGGTCTGCTCCCACCTCCTCCACTCTTCACCTCCTGCCTCACAGCTCACAAGGCAACAGGATGATCCTAGTGCCAGCTTGCTGTTATTTTCCCTGCACTGTGGCATCACAGAAGAACCCAAGGCAGATAGTGCTTCTTGATCTGAAAACCAGGGATGATTATAAACAGGCTGGCAGAAGTCCTTGTTATGCAACAATACAAGTGTTTCAAAGACCAGGAAGGTGGGATTAAGACATACCCCAAATGAAATGGCCATGTTAAACTGGATGGATTTGGTTTGTGTCAAAGTCATTCCTGCCTCCTGCTCACAAGTAATATTGCCAGATAGTAAAAGAATGAAAATTTCTGGTCATGTTTGTGAAAGCTATCACTTCAGCAAGTGCATTGATCTGGCCCAAAGAGCACAGGTATGTCAGCAACAGTGAATACAGTCTTCTGCTATTACTGAGCAATTTGGGCCTATTTCCCCATGTTGAAATGCACTGAGATATTTGGCAATGTCTGATGTCTGACTCATGGCCATTCTATGGATTTACTTGAAGATAGATTGAACAGGAATTTTCTATATTGACCCACAGGGACAGCTCAAGGGAAGACTGCAAGGATTCAATGCAAGGGAAAGGAAGTACAATCCAAAGCCCACCCATAGGATCAGTGCTGTTCTGTCATATCTGATTTGCATGGATATAACAGAGGAACAGCTCTCCCAAAGATTAGTAGCAGCTTGGTTTGGGAGGCATTTGTGACTTTGGCTGTCTGTAGATTAAAATGTCAGTTTTTGCATCACTGGGTTACACAAGTAATTTAGTATCGTGAAACATTTCACCAGCTTATGATCTAAACACCAGCTTCCAGTCCTGAGTCAGGGGTTTAGCAATGTGGCCTTTGGCTGAACGGTGCTAACAAGTTTAAATATGACGACATGCATGTAAAAAATCAATACGTTAAAGTCTGATATCCCACAGGCATACAAGGTGGGGTGAAAATGTGTAACCTGGTTGTAGGGAGAATTATTATTGCCTTCTCCTTTCATGACATAGGATTTGGAGTAGATTATGTACTTCCATGGCAGAAGTAGAAGGAATCCAGCTCTGAAGTACCAGCACACCCACCTATGATAAAGGCAGATTTGCTGAGGGTGAAGAGAGGCCCCTCTTCATTGGAGAGTCATGCTTTCCTCAGCGGTGGGCTTGCCAGAGTCACACTGGGGAAAGGTGCATCCCAGGCAACATGTCATTGGGGTAAGCCCTGGTGCATAACTTCATGCAGCAATACCCCCCACTAAATTTCTACATAGTAACTCAAGAAAGAGATTGTGTTAAAGATTTCAGAAGCTGTAAAAAATGCATTAGAGGAGAGACCTTTGCAGGCTGCAGGTCATGTTTGAGCCACCCTGCACACCCAGATCCTGCTTGCTTGATGCCAAGAAGCCAGTATATGGCTGCTTCCTAGCCCACAGGACTGTCACAGGCAAAACAGGCTCAGCTTGGGGAAACTAGTTTAGTTTATTACATATCAAATCACAGTAGAATAGTGAGAAATAAAAACTAAATCGAAAATCACCTTCCTCCCACCTGTCTGTTCTTCCCAGGCTCAGCTTCAGTTCTGATTTCTATGACCTTTACTTCAAACAGTGCAGGGGGGCTGAGAATGGGCGTTACAGTTTGTCACACATTGTCACTGCTACTCCTTTCTCCTCAAGGTGAGGGTTCCTCATACTCATCCTCTACTCCAGAGTGGGCTCCTTTCTTCATAGGGTCGGCGGTCCTAACAGGAGCATGCTCCAGTATAGGCTTCCCATGGGGTCACAGCCTCCTTTGAGCATCCCCTTACTCTGGTGTGGGGTCCTCCATGAGTTGAAGGTGGATATTTGGCTTTCCTCTGTTTTCAGTCATATGTTTACAGTTGCTGTAAGTGTGTGAGAAACAGTTGCTGGTCCAGAAGCAATTGCTGATTTTTAAGTACCAATTTTGTCAGATCACAAATAGAAGCAGGTGAGAACGGATGGTTCATCATGAGTTTTGCTGACTCCAGGTGAGGGGTTTTTTCTCCCTGTTTGATCTAGGAAAGTTTGTATCATAATGAAAAAATATTTGAGAGGCTCTGAACTGGTATTGTCTTGGCTTTGATCAGTCTCTCCACTATGTTGTTATTCTAGAAAGAAGTGGGAATGATGATGTTCATATCACTCATCAGACTTGGAGAGACTGAGCCCAGAGTCCTAAGCTGAATCCTAGTAACTTAGGAAGCAATGCAGTGCCCTGTGTCTGAAAGCTCCTGCCAACAGAGAAAGGGAGTAGTGGCAACTTTGCTGGATTTAAGCTGTAAAGCGTAACTTTAAAGAGCAAGAATGCTGCAGAGAACTTAAGATCTCAGGAGACTGAAGTCTAAGTCAGAAGGCCCTTCAAACAAAATACATTTGAAAAAAGAGGTTATCTGATGGTCTGCAGGAAATAAGAATTGAAACATACAATGCTTGAAATCACATACACATAGGGAAACATATGTGTGCATGCAATAAATACACTATATTCAATAAAAATTTACAGCAATATGCATTGAACAAAGGTATTTGGTGGAAGAAAGGCCTGCAAGAAGGCTATTTCCATCTGCTGATGCACACAGAATGGTTCAGGGTAATTCTCAAGTCATAAAAAACTCAGAAATATACTACTTCAATAACTGCAAAAATGTAAGAAAAAATGGCTTCTTTTTTCTGCTTGAGAGAGAAAGCAGTGAGTCTGTGGTGAGGTTGCTAAACTACAAATATCTGCTTGATAGCAATCTTATCTGCTCAGGTTTCTCCTGCACCTTGCAGCTGTCTTGGCACAGCTAAAAGATCTCCTGATGTAGTGAGTTCATGGCAAGATTACACCTTTACAAGCAGTGGCAGATTCAGACATGCTGATTGCACTAGGGTGATAGGGGAGCCTGAGGATGGTAGCCCAGTGGTAGCCTGGCCTCTCTGAATGCAGAGCTTACATGGAAATGAATGAAGCGCAGACTTGAAAAAGAGATAACTGCTTTTGTGTTTGATTGTGGCCTCATATCTGCAAGGAATGTTGCAGGGAAGGTAGATCATAACTTTTAGAAACAGGTCTATAAAAAGACTCTACTAAGACCAGACTTCATAGTAAATCCAATAGAAATTCGTTTAGGATTTTCTATCAAAAATTAAGTTGTGACAGAGTTCAATCCTGTATTTGCCTTCAAATACCTTAATTTTTCATATTCTCTTATTGGTATATGATGCAGAATGACATTTACATGTAATGAAAGTGTGATGCTTGCTCTTATGTTTGATTTTCTTCCAATTAGTTGAGTTCCTTCTTGCTGTTACAGTTACTAATCCTAAGATTTTGTAGCATCATGAACCATAATAGGCTGCTAGAAAATGCATTTGCTACTGGATTTCATCTTGGATTCCCTGAGAGCACCCAGCACAGTTGTATGACAAGAAAAGTGTCTACACGTCAGAAAAAAATGTCATCTTTAAGAGCTGCCTGCAGCAGCCTCCATGTGAGCACAATTTGGAGAAAGCAGTGGCCTTTCCCTGCACAGCAATTTTAGCACTTCGGAACTGATTTTTAACCAGGATATTCTGGGTGAAATTCAATGTACTTGTTATTGATGTCTCCACTCACTACCTGTTTTCTTGTTTGGTAACTCTCATGTCCTTCTTTTATAGACCTGACATTTTTACATGTGAATATTTCTTGAACAAATTTTCCTCACTTTACAGTGAGATGAAACTTAGAAAGGTGCCAATTCTAAATTTAGTAGTAAAGACCATGGGTCAACATATTTGGAGAGAAAGAACAAGAGAAAATAAGGAAAGGAACTGGGAGCTTCTGGTGATACTCCTAACACGGGACACACAGGGTAGTTTAACTGATAGTTTGAATGATTGTATAAGACAAACTGCTTCTGTTAGTGCCACATGGACCCTTGTCCTTCCTGAGAAGTGACTGCACAAGGTGGCAAGCTAGATCATCTGACTGTATGGAAATCTATTAAAAAAAAAAAAAAAGGAAAGAAAAAACTTTTATAAGCATCTCATGTATAATACCCTAAGAATATTCTTAAAGCCATTAATTCCTGGGCCAGCCCTTGGATTTGTGATACATATAACTTCACTCCCATCTTACCAATTTGTTTTGAAGATCTGAGCAAAGTAAGCATGTTCACACAATATTAGTTTGGCATGAAATCTTAATCATTCAACAGTATGAAGGAGCTTAAAATGTTGAAATGAAATGTCAACATTTAATCTTCTGTACAAAATCTGACCTTCCTGCTAATCAGTTCTTAGGAGGAAATCCCATGCCCCGTTAAAGTCAGTGGCAAACTTACAATGACCTCAACATTTATGTATGATGGAAATAATTGAATCAGAGCAAGCAGACAGATTTTTCCATGTAAGCATAATTTATGCAATAACTATTTTATTCATTGATTCTATGATGTAATGACATTTAAATGTTTCCAATTTATTTTGTCCTCGCCAACATACCTATTCAGTGGAAAAACGTGTGGAAGCTGATTCTAGTCTTCAGGTTGGTAATTTTTTAAAAAACTAGACTTAAAACTCTGTGCAAGTCTACCATACAGATGTTAATTGCAAACTAATTGCAATGAATACGCACATATTCATTTGATCCTCTTTACTATTGAAAAATTGCTTGTAAGCACATTGTGAAGTCTTTGAATTTCACTCCTGTTCTAAACCAGTGATGAATTCCAACAAGAAATTGTTTTGTGGCTATGAATGATTTATAAATACTCACATTTCACTTGAGGGAGCATGTCACAGGATGTTCTTTCACCCAAGTGAAGGATTTGAATTTGTCCAACTTGATACCCAACTTAGTTTATGTCATGTACCACGTGAAACTTGTGCCGTCTTCTGTACAATGTGAACTTTTGACTAACAGAACCTAAACTCGATGGGTGGTTGGTGATGAATTCAAAAGATTGTAGCCAAGTCAACACTTCACTGAAGTAGCTTTAGAGATCTCTCAAAAAAGCCTTATGGAAAAGCCTTTGTAGAAACTGGTAAGGAAAAGATCAGGACGAAAAACTGAATTGCTACTCCACCACTTTATTGTGCTGAAATACATATCCTCACATGTAGAATGTGTCTGTGTAATGAAGGGGGTTAAAGCTAGGTGAATAGGAAGGAGAAGATAATTGTCACAGCAAATAAAGAGTGTACCTTAGATAGCACTCCTGTTCACAAATAAAATGTGATCTATATTTTTTTTTATACTGTTTTCCTCTCTGAAGGGGTCTAGGGTAGCTATCCAAACATTTAGAAGCTGTGGAATGAAAATATTTCCTTGACACTCCTTTCACTCTTCTTTCTGTGCTGAAATGTTGGTTCTGTGGATATGTCCTAGGCCCTGAAACAGCACTGGTCTGGTCTGGTCTGTTCCCCTAACTAAAACCCTCTGGTCCTCTCTGCACATGTTTGTTACTGTATTTTTCATCCATTTCATTTGTTTACATCAATTTCATGTAGCTGTAAATGAACCTTTAGTTCATTTAGGGTATTTAGATATGGTGAAATGACAAGCAGGGTTTGGGTCTTTCAAACACAGGAAATCAGGACAACAGGAGGAGTATTTAATAGAGTTTAACAGGAAACAGTCTCCTTGGAAATGGAGATTTATTTACAAACACATCAAACAAGAGGGACCCTTAGGGCCCTTAGCAGAGGAAGGGTGCCTTTTTTTTCCATAAACATCTATTCAAACATCTCAATTCAGACCACCGGCTGGGCTGACCAGTGGGTCCTCTTTGGGATGGTTGACTCATAGTGGGTTTGGTGGTGATGCAGCCCCTGCCAGGAGGAATGCTGAGGGCTTGCACCCTACGCTTTCCTCATGGTATGGCTGCAGGACACTAGTGGAAAGCTCTGTTGGCTGCATTCCATTTGTGGTGGGGGATGCCTCTTTGCTGTGCTCATGAAAAATATTTGGAGAATATCTGGCCTCAGTTCGGATTAGGTGGACACCTGGTGAAAGTGTATATTTCAGAAGGGACATATATGCTGGTGGGATATCTTAAAAAAGGAAAGAAAAGAGTCCAAGTCCAGACCTGGGCTTCAATAGCTTTCAACTTCAAAGAAGCTCCAGTCATTATCAGAGCTTTGCTGTACCAGCTGTTCTCTCAGGGTTGGAAACTTGGCTGACTCCTTCTCCAGGAACATTCAGAGGAGCACCGATGGCTTAGGGACAGAGTGACCACCCATCTAATGACTGGTGATCATAACTTCAAGATAGTTGAAGGATCAGGGCATGCCACACCTAATTAAAAACATCCAGGCTAAACGGATAGTACACAACTGATACAAGAAAAATTAGTATTTCATTCTTTTCTACCTCTCAGGGGAATAATGGGAATGAATCTTTTGTTTCATTCTGTCCCACAGCAGAGGGACTCCAGGCTTTGGGCCACCAAACAGCTATGTGTGGAGGGCTATCTGCAGCCACTGTCTTCTGAGGGAGGGCTGGTCTCCTCCAACTGCTGTGCAGCAAGACCTTAGGGTGTTAACACTTTCTATGCATCACTAAACCTGTCCACTGTTTTGTTTTCCCTTTTCATTGTGTTTCCCTGCTGTTTTTTCCCCAGGTGTTGACAGCAGCCAGGCCCAGATCAATAAGGTGACTCGATAGAAACGCTGAGCTGGGGAGAGCCCTGGCTGCTGCCAGCTGCTGCAGCCTCCTCTGCCTGCCACTAACATCAGCCTTCAGCTTTGCTGAGACCAGTGCTAGGGATAATCCTAACACATGCTAAAAATCCCCTTTCACGGTCTTCACCAAGGCACCAGTTGGAGTACCTGTTTACTCAGTCTTTGGGGAAATTGCTAAATCTGAACTTTGCTGCTTGAGCCATAGCTGTTGCTGTAGGAGGCAATGGGTCCCAGTCTCTCTCAGTGTCTCTCCGTGCAGATCTCAACCTCTTCTCAGCCATTGGCTGTGCAGAAAGCTTTGCCGGGTGAGGGCTGAATAATGACTCCAGTTTGAACCTGCATGTGATATTCATCAGGCTGTGACAGCTCGGGTTTGCAAGCGTTTTGACGACCTTCCAAGAGCCTTTCAGCATAACATAATCTGGTAATGAATTTCACATAGAGGTGCAAAGGGTGCAAATAAGCAAATCCCCACCTACTGCTACTGTCTATATTCATTAGAGAGACAGATTGCACCGTGTCCGTACAAACTCATGAAAAACGTAAAGTGCAAGCAGGCAGGAAAGAAATTAAACAAGCAAATTTATTCTGTATTTCTCTCTTTCAGAGAACAATTGAAATAGCACTGTTGATCAGTAGTCTGCTGTTTTAATTTCTCACTAATTACTGGTTTTAAATGGAGAAAATATTTGGAATTGTGCTGTGTAGAAAATAGGGACATTTCAAAGCTTCATGCCAGGTGAAGGGGGAGTAAGATGGAGTGTGATTCCCATTGTTGCTATGCACTGCCTGCAGGACTGATTGCCCACTTCCCAGTGACAGACCCTGAAGAAAGACTGATGTCCAGGTACCTGCCCAGCCCTCAGGGATGTTCAGCACCCATCTGGCAAGAGTGTGAATCCTCCAGAGTCAGTCTCTATGCTGGGCTGCATGTTGGCCATCAGGCACAAATTGAGATCAGGTATCACATCTATCTCATGACTGTCTCACGGCAGTGGTTTCTATTGAAAATCCATCATTTCTGGGACTTATTTTTATATTGCAGGTGAAAAACATTAAGGTTATTTCTCCAGATGGGAGGATCACAGGAGGACAAGTTGGGGATTTGTGGTGAGACTCAAAATGACTGACACATGAATGTTGCACATTCAAATTAAAAAGCTTTCAAATGAATCAGTGAAATCCCCCTCCCCCCAACATATAGATTTGCACAATCTGATCAACAAGAGTGACCTGATCTGGTGCTTTCAGCCATTATCTGCCATGGAATTAATGGGTGATTGAGCCATCATCATCTTGCCAAGAAGTATCGTTGTCAGGAGCTAGCAGCCATCTGTTCAGCAGAGATATAGCAAAAAAGCATAAAGAAATTAAAATAGGGGAAAGCAGAATAAAACCACTACTCTTGGTTACTTCTTATTTTGAATTTAAAACAATTAGTAGTTTATGATTTCCATAATAACCTTTTCCACAGACTATTTTAAAAGACAGTTTCACAAACAAACCTAATGAGATTTTCAGAAAAGGAACTATCTGTAGTTTGTATTTAACCTACATAAACAAATCATAGACAAAACATAGCTATGTCCTTTCAACCTTTCATTTTTTTCTTCTAAGAATGTAGAATTGTCTACATTTCTGCTTCTCAAAAAATTGGTTTCTAGTCACGGGCCTGCTCAAACATCACTCTTCAGCAGAGCTGTCTGAGTCTCTGTCTTTCTCAAAGACTGAAACCCACTGTGAAGCAGCTTTACGCATTCCAGCCCAGTTCAAGACTTACCAAAATTTAAGCATATGATTTAAAATATGCTTTTATAAGAGAAAAAGTTATAATGGTGGATTTGTTATGAAGTGGAAGTACTAGCTGAGGTAAAAGTTGTTTTGGTCTTTATAAGTGAGTTGCCTGAAACTTGCAGGATCTAGATAGAGTCCACAGTACCCTCAAATAAATATTATTTACATCTGAGGAGTAATATTCAGGAATGTCAGCAGTTCTAACTGACAATTAGGAAGGCACTGCCAAACCCGGGTAATGAATCAGTTATTAGTAGAGGAGTCAGACAGTGCTAATCTCTTCACCAGCTAGTCAGCACTTTCAAGCAGCCTGTGGAGATGGCAGATGCTGTTTACTTAGCACAGACGTCTCAACTACTCTTTTAGTGGTGCTGGGAACAGTCAGTGAGCAAGAAGCCATGTTGGTTCCTCTGATGAAGAGAAATGTTTGAGTGTCCCCTGCTTCACAGCGTGCTTTTCTGTCTTTGTTTATGTTGTCTTAGTGAAGTTCCATCATTTTGGATGTTGAGCAGATTCTTTCATATTCCTTATCCACTTGGAAGATTTATTTTAAAAAGTAATCCCAAAATACCTGTCTCTTCGGCTTCTCAGGTGAAGAAAATACTGCAATAATGTGGCTAGGACAGTGTAGTCTTTCTAGGTCTGCACAGCACAGCAAGCCCACACCCCGAGCACCCTTGGCAGAGCCACCATGGCCTTTGGATGTTGCTGCAGAGGACAGCGGCTGGGGAAGCTGCTGTGTGGGACATCCTGGGCCACATGTAGCCAGCTGTTTGCAGATACAGCCATTGCTCCCATGTGGAAAGAAATTCAAGTGTCTTGTGTTGCCTTGAGGCTTCTCAACACAGAAAGGGCAAGGCTCTGGGAGGCAGGAGGGAGAGAACTTCTTCAGGGGTGGGGCACACCTCCATCTTGTGCCAGGGGTTGGAACACCAGCACAGCCTGGGTGTCAGCAGGCCAGCACGATCTGCCACAGTGGTTCTGTTGTCTCTTCTTACCATGCTGGCCACTTCATAGTCAAGGATGACTTGATTTATTCGTGACTATTTTGCCAATGCTCCCTGCACTAGCAAGGCAGGGACAGTATCTCCACACAAAACTTCTCCTGAAACCAGTGTTGTACTAGCTGCCACTGACAGGGAACATATGTGCACACACACACCATGCACAAGAGCCAGGAACAAGTTTTCCAGAAGTGAGGAGCCATCCCTTCATCTGGGGAACTGAAGAGAAGCATCTTGTTTGGGGAAATAAACCCAGGAATTTAATTGCTGCTTTGTGTGAATGCAAGTTGACAAGCAAGTGGTGAAAGAAACTTGCTCCCTGGTCTCCTTGCACTCCACAGGCAGTACATCCTAGGGGCAAAGCTGTGCCAAGGTGGCTCACTAACTCCCTTGCTAGAGAACACCCCTCATTTTATTTCCCTGCATGCAGCTGTGCTGCAGCACCTGTGTGCAGACTGAGGTTTTGCACTGCATGTTCACTATCTTTTTTGTTTGTTAGAAGTGAAATAATTTCTTCTGATTTTTTATTATCTCTGGCAGCAAATTTGTTGCTTGAGGTTTTATATGCTGTCCTGCTGAGACTGCTACCCACTCCATAACATGTAGGGAGTGACATTTGGGTCACCAATTGGGCCAAGTGTGTCACCAAAGGTGTCTTAAGACAACTTGACAACTTCCTGACAGCACTTAGCAGGGCTGAAGGTGCTTCAATTGCTTCCATCAATTTTGAAGCCATGATTTCTTTATTCATAATACAGTTAAAGCAATTTCAACAAATCTGTTCAGTTTCAAACCCACTTTTTTTTTCATCCTTTTGCTCTCTTTCTTTGTCTTAGAGATTTGAATCAGCCACATGGGAGAGCTTAGAGATGCAGAATCATAGAATAGTTTGGGTTGGAAAGAACCTTTTGAAGGTCATCTATCTATTCCATGTCCCATGCCCCCCGCTAGCTAATGGGGCTAGTTTAGGTGGGTGAAATGGTGGGTTAAGTACGACACAGTGTCAGGGTCATGACTAAAATGTATGTTATGAAGTAACTACCTGGCTGAGAGCTCTGCAATCATCTTTACTTTCCATCAAGGCACAATTCCTCCAGCACAGGACTGTACAGAGTCCCTCTAGGCCTGCTTTGGAGTGATATAGCTTACAGCTGAGTTGGTCATAAAGACTTGAGATTAGCTCAGTTTGTTAGAGCATGGTGTTAATATAAGGAAGGTTGTGGTTTTGATCCTTGTATAGGACGCTTACTTAAGAGCTGAACTTGATGATCCCTGTGGGTACCTTGCAACTTAGAATATTCTGTGATTCTGAGAGTCGAGAATGACACCTGTTTGTCTTGGAGCTAACTGGATTTACAAAAGGCAATAAATGCCTGTATGTCCATTCCCAGAGCAGCTTTGCTCACCATTACTTTGTTTCAGGACACTTTCAATTCAACCAAGCAGTTTTGGATTACAGATAACAATGAAGCCTTGGAAGCTAGGGCCTTCAGCAGTGTCAAATGCATGCACATTTAATTAAAAGTAATAACCGCTGCAAGCTAACTCATGAGAACATACAATATTCAATAATACATCATCTGCCAAATGTTCCCTGTGCATTTATTATTTTCCTTTTAACAGATGGGTCCCTTAATACTTTAAACTCGGGAAGAAATTTTTTTCTTTTTTTTCTTTTTGTTTAGTTTTGTTTAATTGAAACCATATATGTTCATGTGCATAAAAAGTAGTATTAATTCCCCCCCTCAAAAAAAAAAAAAAAAAGGAAAAAACCAAACTCAAATCATAGGGTAGTTAATGGATTCAGATCATAGCTGAGACAGTTTCTTGTGTTGCCTATGTGGAAGATAATATATATGTGTATAGCCCAAAAAAAAGCTCTTTGTCCAAAAAAGGGTTTATCTCTTTGTGATGGAAGGCTAGACGGGCATAAATTGTTTCAGTGACCTTTTACCCCGTGCTATTGCTGAATTATGTTGGAGCGGAGGTGGATTTAGGGATTTAGTAAATGGTAAGCTCCTCTGACCTTAATTACTCTAATGCCTCTTTTAATCCCATCAGAACTATGCAAATGAAATGCACTTCCTGCATTTATAATAAAGATTGTTCAGTCATCTTAAGCTGCAACCAGGGCATATAATGTTAAAATTGTAACAAAAAGTATTCAGGCCACCTGTTGGGCAGCTCTGCATCAGTGTAATGTAGCACTGTGCTGCGGGCATCAGTGGCTGCTTGATCACAGGGGCAGAGGCTTCCTCCTTCCTGCCCATTGTGCTCATGGGGCAGACACCCTCAGAGAGGCAGCCAAAATGGAAATTCAAGCTTCATTTCTTTTTACCTACTCCCACACAAATATTCAGGGCTAACCTGCAAGATGATAATGTGAAGGGCATAGTGTGTGCAGGTTTATCTGTGTGTGAGCAGAGAAGTAAGGGAAAGGCTATGAAGAGCTAAGGGTATTTGTAGCTACCATGGAGACTGAACACAAGCACTAACTTTGCTGCTTTTTTGCATGCCTTGGACTTATATGTGTCATCCTACATGTTGCATTTTTTATCCCACTCCCTTTCCAATATAAGTTCACTCAAAAAACACACCCAAACAAACAAAAAAACCCAACAAAACAAACAAGCAAACAAACAAAATCTTGAGTACTGGACTGTTACAAACATTTCAGTGGATGTCCAAAGATACATACATTCCTCACCTTTCCTTAAGTACCACCACATCAGACAGCAGCCCCGTCTCAGCCATGCAGGGTGCTGGTACTGACCTGGCTGTGCATGTTAGCATGTGCTTAACTGTGAATGGGTACCTAATCCTACTGACTTCAGGATCAATGCACCAAGAGGCAGATCTGCTTGTGCCAGCACCAGGAAGGGCTTCTGCTATCCCCATGCCCTGATGTTTCTCCTGTGCCAAACGAGAGCGATGGACTCATGGCTTCCTGCTGCATGCCAGTGATCCTCAGGGCATAAGCCTGCTGTGCGCCTTTTTTTTTCCTAATGGGCCCTGTCTGTGTTCTTACGGTGAGAGATGGTGCATCAGGCAGATGTACATCCCTGTTTTTTGGGCTGGAGGTAAGACACGCTGCACTCTTGCTGCAGTGGCATTACTCTCAGCACACTGGAAATAACTGCTTCATCATGGGAAGATGTCTGGAGAGCAGTAAATATCACACCTGTAGGCCAGACATTTCTGTTTAACAGGCACTGTTTGTGCTTTTGACATGCACTGCAAAAAACCAAATGGGATGTAAGCTGTAATTTATGCCATTTTTAGCTACTTTTCATGCCTGTGGCTTTACTGAAGCCATTTGCTATTCAAAATCAGTTATAGAAATCAGGTCCTACAAAAAATTATTGACCTGATGATTGTGAATTCTTGTTCCGACCATTTGACATTTGAAGTATATTAGTAAAACTAAACTAGACAAAAAGTAATGCACAGAAAAGTTTCTGTTGCCTTGCTGTGTATGTATAATTCCTGAAAAAATATTTTGGCTGCAAACAACTACAATTACGAGCTTATAATTAACTTCAGTAAAAGTTCTGTCAGGATTAATTCAAATTCACTTCTCTTTGATAGTGTGAGGCTAGTATTTACTGGAATATTTATAGGAAGAAAATTCAACAAAGGCCTGAATGCAGATGACACTAATTTTGCTTTACTGGGAATCACTTTTGCAGGACTTTTCAGGCATTACTCCAGTTCTGTGATCATGTTTAGCTTTGAGAAGGACAGCAAAGAAAATCTGGGAAATGAACTCACTACTGAGTCTGACACATACTGTGATCAAAGAAGTATAGTGCATGAAATGAAATGAAATGAAATGAAATGAAATGAAATGAAATGAAATGAAATGAAATAAAAGAAAACTACCAATGTTGACTACATTTGGGCAAAGGATAACAAATAGCCAAGCAGCAACACATACAGAGCTTTGTTACACTTCGCAGCAGGTATATAACAGTGGGATAAGGGTTCCATTCCTCTGAAAAAGATTATTTTCCAATTAATGACATATGAGATTAATTCAGTGAAAGCTCATGAAGAAGTGACAAATCTGGGATTTGAGTTATGATACTTCGATCATATTAAATGAAGATGGCCAACATAGCTCTGAAGAAAGGGTTAGCAGTCCATGGAATATGGCTGCTGGGCTATGGCACTGAATTGGAAAACATACTAGGAAATACATTCTGCTTCCCAAAGATACACCTCACCTTTGAGAAATGTTGGCATCACTGAGATGGCATTGGTAAACCAGACTAAGTAGATTGTCTGAAGCTTCAGAAAAGCTGAAGGTCAGCTTAAAGCCACCATGGATCTTCCTCATTGCTTGGGGATCCGTCTTGGCCCACCACGTAGAGGTGCAATGATGAAATCTAGCACAAGAACAGTGATACTAATCAGTCTGAAACAGATTGTTTCTGGCAAAAGTCAAGAGCTTGGATGTGTCACTTGGAAAATAAATCTGATCAGACACACCCAGCTTGCTTGGACCAGGGAAATCAATGAGAGAGCTCAGACACCAGCAGATCTGGGGTGTCCTAGTTACTTGCATTGCTGAACAATGGTTGTGTCTGGATGGCCTCATCATGTGTAATGGGATTATGGACATCCCTGGGTAAGCACCAGTCACAGTCACAGCCACATGTGCAGTGGAAAGCTCAAGCTCACCCTTCTTGAGCATAGAACCACAGAATCACAGAACTGTGTAGGGTTGGAAGGCACCTCTGGAGATCATCTAGTACAATGCTTCTGCCAAAGCAAGGTCACCTGGAGCAGGTTACACAGGAACATATTCAGATGGCATTTCAATGTCTTCAGAGAGGTAGACTCCACAACCTACTTGGGCAGCCTGATCCAGTGGTCTGCCATCCTCACTGTAAAGAAGTTCTTTCTCATGTTGAAGTGAGACTTTCTGTGTTTCAGTTTATGACCGTTGCTCCTTGTCCTGTCACTGGGCATCACTGAAAAGGGTGTGGCACCACCCTCTTGACACCTGCCCTTGAGATATTTAAAAGCTTTAAGGAGATCCCCTCTCAGTCTTGTCTTGACTACACAGGCCCAACTCCCACAGTTTCTCCTCAACAGAGATACTTCAGACCCCTTNGTTTCAGTTTATGACCGTTGCTCCTTGTCCTGTCACTGGGCATCACTGAAAAGGGTGTGGCACCACCCTCTTGACACCTGCCCTTGAGATATTTAAAAGCTTTAAGGAGATCCCCTCTCAGTCTTGTCTTGACTACACAGGCCCAACTCCCACAGTTTCTCCTCAACAGAGATACTTCAGACCCCTTATCATCTTTGTAGCCCTCTGCTGGACCCTTTCCAGTAGATGCTTGTCTTTCTTCTACGGAAGAGTCCAGAAATATACACAGTACTCCAGATATGGCCTCACTTGGGTCAAGGGGGAGGATCACCTACCTCAGCATGCTGGCCACACTCTTCACAATGCACCCCAGGTTACCATTGGCCCACCTGGGCACAAGGGCTGCTCGTCAACTTGTCATCCACCAAGATTCCTGGGTCCTTTTCCACAGACCTGCTCTCTAGTAGGTCAGGCATGACTCTATATTTGCCATTGTTGAAACTCATTAGGTTTCTCTTCACACAACTCTCCAGCCTATCAAGGTCTCACTCAGTGGCAGCACAGCTTTCAGGTGTATCAGCTTCTACCCTCAGTTTTGTATCATCAGCAAAATTGCTGAAGGTGCATTCGATTCCTTCTTCCAGGTCATTGATAAATGAGTTGAATAAGACCCAGTCTTGATCTCTGGCAAACACCACTGGACTACAGGCTTCCATCTGGATTCTGTTCCTCTCATCATGACCCTCTGGGCTCTGCCATTCAGACAGTTCTTGATCCACCTCACTGTCTATTCATCTAATCTACAATTCCTGAACTTACCTATGAGGATGTTATGGGAGACAGTGTCAAAAGCCTTGGTGAAGTCAAGGAAGACAACATAGCACTGCTTTCTCCTCATTGACCCATCCTGCTGTGCTATCATAGAATGCTATCAGATTGGTCAAGCATGATTTCTCCTTGGTGAATCCATGCTGACTACTCCTGATGACCTTCTTTTCTTCCACATGCTTGGTGACAACCTCCAGAATAATCTGTTCCATCCCCTTCCCAGGGATGGAGGTGAGTCTGACTGGCCAGTAGTTTCGTGGGTATTCCTTCTTGCTCTTCTTGAAGATGGTGATAACATTGGTTTTCCTTCAGTCATTGGGCCCCGCTCCTGTTCTCCATGATTTTTTGTGGTGGACGACCAGCCTCAGTAGTTAACCCTGAGGCAAAGAAGCCAGTCAGTAATTCTGCCTTTTGTGTATCTTCTGTTACGAGGACTCCCATCTGATTCAGCAGCAGCCCAACATTTTCCCTAATCTTCCTTTTGCTGCTGATACACCTGTAAAAGCTCTTCTTGTGTGTTGGCACAGCGCCAGAGCTGTGCCAGCCTCAGTTGTCAAGATCAAGAAGAGATCTGCCCATCTGTGGTGCAGACTCTCTCTATGGTTTGTCTTAGAGGATGTTTTTCTGTGCAATTGCAAATACAGCACCCTATTTTGCTTGTCATGTATGTAGCAGATGCAGTGGTACTTCCCATCAAAATGGGTCTTTCTATCTGTATCACACCATGTTGGGTCAGAGCCTTGCAGTGCACTCTTGTGCAGAGCTAGGTATGTTTTGGGTCAGGAGGAGTGAGAAATGCTATAAGTGAGCATGGACAGTCTGCTCTCACTGGTGATACTGACACAGAAGTCACCACTTCACACTGGACCAGATGATGAGTGAAGCAGGATATTACAATCTCCAGAATGCAGGAATTCAAGATGGCAAATGAAAACATAGGAGCAGGAGAGAGCTTCAGATAAGTGAAAAGTAGGAACTGAGATAATTCAGATGATTCAGAAAGTGCCTACACACTATATATTTATCCACTCTAAGATACAGAGAGCTCAGATGAAGAGGTATTTTTCACATTGGCTTATCCAGGATAAGAAAACAAAGATCAATTGCCCTGTCCTGCTATCCAGACATGATGACAGGGCTAGTGCTGCAGGAGCAGGTTATCAATAGGGATACTCAATGCCCCCTTACACAAGAGTTTCAGTAGAAATAGAGCAAGAAATTAATGCAAACATGAACAGTGGAGTAAGAGGACATGAGAAAACTCTGTGGTCAGGGTCTGCATCTGGAGCAGCCTCCTTTGGCTGTGCTCCCTGTGACTAAAAGCATTGTGGTGCCATGCAGGACTGGGAACCATGATGCAAGCATGCTGTTCCTTTGAGGAAGAGACAGCTGGCGCTCCTGGGGGAGAGCTCCACTATGTGTACAGATGCAGAAGAGGTGTCTGTGTACACACTCTAAGGAATGGAAAACAGAACCAGCACTTCACTCACTGCCACATATTTTGTTTGTGTCATGGCAGAGACACCAGATAACATAAGAAAGTACTAAGAGTTGTTTGGTCTCTACTGACTCTGCAAAGCAACTGCATTGTGTTGCCTGTCCTGCCTGGCATGGCTGTGTCCTCACCAGAGTGGATGTAGTTGCAATATGAAGCCATGAGTTGCAAGCAGCCTCATTACCAGGCAGGGTTACTCTCAGAGATTAAACGCTCTCTGTCTCAGGCCAGACCAGTTACTCCACATGACTGTACTCAGATTGGTATCTTCAGGCCAACCTGCTTTAGCAGCTTCTAGACATTGACAGCCTTTTGCATGAGTCACCAGCTCTCACTCCTGTCACAGCATCCTGCTGGTCTGGTGCCCTTTGGAAATCTCTGTGCCAAGCCCAGGCCTCCAAAGAGCACTGGCTCCAGATGCACACTGTCCCAAACCTGCCCTCCTGCCCACACCCCAGACAGCAAGGGCTGGCTGATGCAGGACTGTGCAGACTGTGCGAATCAACTGCCTGAGCTGTTAGCACTTTATAAGCAGATTGCATATGAGAGGCGCACAAAACCCCAGCACCACCTGATGCACCCCTTCCCCAATTTGCATTTTACCCCCGGAGGTAATGGCTGTGTGGGAAGGTGGTGAGGTTGCTGCATTTTCTTTTCCACTTGGTCTTGTTTTCATGACACATCTCAGCAGATTTTTTCTTTTCGGAACTTCCAGCCTCCTTTGACAGGTCAACCTCAACATCTACCTATCAGATACCAAGGGCTCCCTCTGCCTCTCTTGTGCTAAGTTAGGCAACAAGAGGCCAGACTTAAAAACAATTTCTTACCTAGATGGCAGCAATTTCATTGTTCTGCTTAGAAACAGTCCATTTATTTGCTAATTGTTTTTAATACTTTGCTGATTCAGATGCAGACTTGCAGGTGCCTGTTTTCCTTTTCTTCCTTCATATGAATGAGGCAGTGAACCCTATCACAAAAAATACCAGAAAAATGCAACATGTGCCACCTCTTAAAGTGAAATCAAGTTTGCAAGGTGTATTTATATCAATTGGTAGTCAATTTACAGAAAACCAAAGCCTAAAACCTAATATTAGATATGTATCTTCAAGCACATTTAAATGCAGAAAAAATTTTGCCTTCATCAGCTGTCACTAGGGGAACTCAGCACTGTGTTTCCGATCATTTTCAATAAGATCACAGCTGAAGTGACAGATGATTCAATGCTAGGAACAGTGGTGACATCTGGCCTTAAGGTCTTTGAGTGTGACAAAATGGGGAAGACCTGTAAACCCAGGTTTTTCCAGTGATGCTGAGAGTGGTTCACTAAACTCAGTGATTAGTTCCTGTAACATTCTATTCAGAATGTGTATGTAATCTATATTTATAAGTTTAAATTTGCATGTAGATTTAGATTCTTCAAGTTTTTCTCCTTTTTAATTTAAATTTTAAATGTCTTTTTTCCTGTTAACTCTACAGAAATTAAACACAATTGCCCTGGAGAGTCAATTGTTTTCTGTGTCTCTCTAGTCATCCATCAGTGGTTTCAAGCACCTTTGAAAGTCCTCTGGGAACCTAACTGACTTTTGTCTTTCTGATTCCTGCCTCAGTTAAGAGCTGATCTAGAGTCACCACAGCAGCTGGAGTATTTTAGCTTGAGAGAACAGTGCACAATGCAGAGACACTCTTCCTGGTATCCAGGGCTGCTGAAGCATGGCTCCTTCTCTTCCCAGCAGAGAGAAGCAGTTGTTCCAAGCAAGAGTGCATTGCTATTGCTCTTTGCACCCAAACCACAGCCAAGGATTTGCTAGACTAAAGAGTCTCAGCAATTTTTGAAATTATTACTAAGTCTGCATCTTATCTTTTCTCGTATTAATGGTAAAGCACCACCACAGTATCATGAGCTGGTGCTGGACTTCTTATTTATCAATTATCACCTAAAAGAGGTCTTCTGAAAACACACCATGGCCCTTTTGCAAAGTGTATGTAGTCCTTGGCCCCATGTGCTTCCAAATGGACAGGCCAGCCAGTCTGCAGAAGTCTGTATGGAGTCTGGAGAGCCACTGACCACGGTGACAAAGCAGTAACCACAGCTCTGCTTGCATCAGCACGTCTCCTCCCATCACCTGAGTTTGTGCACTTAGTCCTTTCCTCATTTCTTCCTTCACAAACATTTTTTAGGAAGAGAATGAGAGAATTTAACCCTGGCAAATATGTGTCTTCTCAAGAACACTTTTAAATCACTTTTTATCTTTTCAGCAAATGACCTAGTAGGGTGAAGTATTGTTTTATTAGGTTAATGATTATCTGAACGGTAATCCCCTGGTTCTGTGTAAACCTGACAGAGAAAGGACTTGCAAAAATGGACCACTTAAATAGTGTATATGTGCTTGTGTGTAAAGGTGTCTCTTTAGAGAAAGTGGATATCACATTGCCCATGAGAAAATAACTTCCTAGAAAAACACTGGTTGTATTGCTGTTAACAAAGTGATGGAGGCCACTGGAAATGAGAACTTATGAAGCTAGTAGGTTCAGCCAGGCTATATAATGCTCTATTTTTGGAGTTTTTATTTTTATTTTTTCTTAAAAGAAGAGAAATTTATATTTATCTGGCACCTGCCTCCACATAAGCCCTCTTTCAAACTTTCCCTCCCTCACAGTGACCACCCTTGTTTGTGCTGTTCCACTCCCTGATTTCTTCATCACTTAGAGCTGGTATGGGAGTGTTGTTAAACCCCCTGTGAAAAGGAATCCAGTAAAATAGTGTGCAGCCTGAAAAAATGGAGCACAGCCAAAGTTAATGGTTTCAACCTGAAAAAATGCTTTGAAGTACAGTTTGCAAACAGAGGGATTCTCAATCCTAATCCAACATATGTTGCAGAACTTTCATTTTTGCATGACACTTATACTCAGTCTATACCAGATTCAGTTGACTTCTTACTCAAAGTTAGGCTTTGTTCATACATTTCCACAACCAAAATAACAAGATCTGTTCCTGTGACTTATTCCCTATATGGAACCTGTAGAGATTTCAGAAACCTGATGCTGGGATTTCCTTTGTCATTTACATAGCAGAGAACTCTGTAGCCTTATCTAGCAGTTGCTGAATTCAGACACAATGGCAATCTTGAAGTTTCAACCAATCATAGTGGGATACTCCTCCTCAAGTCTGGTCAGGTGATGGAAAGCTCCTGGAAAATCAGCTAGTTTGTGAAACTGGTGTGGCAATGAAGCTTGGCACACAGCAAGGCTCAAGTGTCACAGGACACGCCAGTAAATCAAGCAACAAGAAGTAGGTTGAGCTGGATTGCTCTTGTGTTCAGATGACCATTCAGTGCAGTACCAACCTTTTGAACTGGAGCCAGCTTGTTCCTTGCGCAACCAACCCCAGCGCTGCTGCATAGCAACCAACCCTTTTATAGCACTCTCTAATTCAGAGTTTATTTTACTGGAGATCAAAGGGAATTGATACTGCTGAAGTTAGAAATGGGTGAAGCTGAAGGTAGCCAAATTCTTGCTATCTTCAGAGCAACATTGCATTTGGAATGATGGATTTCTTAGGCTTTAAATCATATTCCTCTATAGAGTGTGCTCTTGTAGTCTATGGCCACAGTGTTCATATTAAGATGTAAATAAAAGGAGAAAAAAGTGTTTATGTCTGAATAGACAGGACAAGAAAAATGTAGCAACATGCAATAGTTTGAAGATACTGACTGATGCTAACAGCAGGCACAGAATGGGTTTTTGAGCTAATGAAAATTGGTGAAAAAATTAGGTTATAAGAGAAATCTGGAGGTCATTTTGTCTAACATCCTGCTCTAACTAGAATGTTCAAAGTTATTGTCAGCAGACATAAATAACATCCCCCATTTCTCTGGCAGCATTTCATTAGTTTGGAGTTGAGAATTTTACAATGCATGCACATAAATGACTACATCCACTACCAGAAATCCCTGGGGAAGGACTCTCTGGTACAGTTGGGCTGAAATGCTATAACTCATCAACAATGTGTAGAGAAACTTTAACAGGTGATAAAAAGTACATAATTTTTCTCCTTCCTGTACCACTCACCTTCTTCCAGTGAGTGCCATTATTGTTCATTGTACCTAATGTTCATCATGAGGCTATCTTTTTCCCTGAAAATAGGAGGTGGTTAGCATTCTGGAAAAGGGCAATTTTCTAGGAAAATCTCTAGGAAAAGCTGCTTGTGTGCTCTAACTCCAGACCTTGGGGTTTTTTTTAATGGAACAGAAGAGAAATGGGGAGTGAAAAAAATCTCAGCAGTCTTCAAATGTAAGACATTACATTTGGATTTAGCACATCTTGGCTATGGAAGAACTTCAAAGGTCTCACTCTGCCCTTTAACAGGGCAATCAAAAACAGTTAAACAGAGTGCTAATTGTCTTCACAGACTCCTTTTTTCACTGATTGTAGTGCATTATCTAATTACAGGGTTCATTTGAGAATTCTTATTTGGCACACAGCCTGTTTTCAGAATGACACAGAGTAGCTTTGGCTTAGAGCAAAAATAGAAAATTCCCTTCACCAATGTGAAAAATTCAGCTTGTTCTTGTCAATGGAAGAGTGGCGCAGGTGGCCCAAGCACCATCCCACTGCAAGGGAAAGGTACGTGGGCTTCATGGATTTCACCAAGCTATAATTTGAGCAACACAAGGAGGGTGATTGCTTGCCAAAAAAGCTCCAGAAACATTTGAAAACCTTCAGGCTTCAATCAAAGGAAGAAAAGCTATATTGAGACATGTGCTCAATAGCCACAGAGTGGGAAGGCTTATCTGACCACCTTCTGCTCAGAAAAGGAAATCTGCTTGGATAATTCCTCAGTAAAGACAAAATTTGGCCAGTGATAGGAATTTTGCAAACGCCAGTGTTGAAATTGGATGCAGTCACGTTTTCCTTTCCTCCAAAGAGAATTACCAGACAGTTTCTTATGAGTTACTGGGCAACTAACCAAAATCACCAAATGAATGTTTTCTAGATATGATTATCTATAACACATGACTGGCACTCCTACAAGCCCACACTCTCCTGGGCTGGGGCTCAAGGGCCCCTGTGGGTGTGGAGGGCTGGGCAACCCCCAGCACTGCCTGCAGTCGAACGCCAAGATTGTGAAAATGAGGGAGACCTGTCCTGTCTTGCTAGTTGGCACTGTGGCCACAGCACAGATATGAGTAACTTCGCCTTCCAAGTACAAAATGATTGCTGGCAGTACACAGTGAACATGTCAAACTTGGGGGAATATATTAAGAAAAGGCCCATCAGTGGTTCTTTCTTTAAATGGTAGCCACTGAAAAGTTATGCAAACACTTCAGCTATGGAATACATAATCTGACATCTGGCAGGCCTCCTCTGTTGATCCAAGGAGTGAAGTATGCAAGGGATGGCTAGCAGTTGTTTCAGCACTTACTCAAAATGATAAACTACATTAGATGTGCTTTCTCCCCTGCCCCCATTTGTGCTGTAATTCAGTTACTCCCAGTACATAAACCCAATTTGCTGGTTTTCTAACCATGAAACATGAAACAGCATAGGCTAGGGCAGAGGAGTTGCTAAAAGAAGCTGGTGCAGGAGGGTAGGTCTGTGGCTATACATGAAAATGAACCTAAACCAGAGACAGCGATGTGAAACATGCATCCAGGCAAATGTGGTTGGTTTTAATAAAAGAGCTCTCTGATCCAAGACAGTCAAGAAGTGTTCTTACATCAAAATTGTTCCTGTTTCTGCCCATTTCTGATGAAAACAGAGATGGCTGAAATCAGAGCTTGTCTCAGTCACTGCAAGCCTTGGGGTTCTGGTCTGATCTGCTCTAGGGCTTGATTTCACAGCTTCCCTCCTCACCCTCTCCTCTTCTGCTGTCTTTCTTCCCACAGCCACCGACACTTGCCTCTTCACCCATCCTTAGTGAAAAACTTGTGGAGAAAACTCATAGGTTGTGTGTCAAGAAGTTACTCAGATTTCCCTCAATGCCTGACAAGGTATGTAGGCCAAAGAAAGAAACCACACTTCCCATGGAAGCCCCTGTAGCACCTGATAAAACACTCTGTCTGCGCAGCTCCTGAGAAAATAAAACCATGTTGACTGTGTGCATTATTTTTATTACCCTTTGAGGGAAAAATAAAAGGCCTGATCAAAATAAAACATTAGTTTAAGATTTTCAACGTTTTCTTTCTTCCTGTATTTCTATTCTGTGTGAACACTTACCTAGTTCAAGAGTTTGACTCTAAATTAGATTAACTATGAGTCTAGAAAACAGTCACATAGTATCAGAAGTCCTATAGTTGTTCTCTAAAATATAAAGGGAGAATGCACTCAAAAATAGAAGATGAAATACTCAGTGAACAAGGTAAACATGGATTTATGAGTCATGTATCATTTTTACAGGAATTACCTGCTGTGAGAAGATGCATCTTTAAAGGATTTGGAAAATAAAAGGAAATTTAAACAGAATAGCTCCTTAGCCTGAGAAGAAAAAATCAGTGACTGGAGAAATATGTGAAGACAATGCCACAAAATACTTTGAATACCACAGCTGAATACAGATACAAGATTGGAAGTCATGGAATAATTTTTTTCTGTTGAATTTCTGCTTACCCATAAACCCACTATTGAGGGCAAATGAAACTACTGTGGTTTGATGGTGAGCATCTCTTTAAACAACATATGTTTCTTGTAGGTCTTGTGTGTCTCAAAGTATGTAATAATCATAATCATTCCTGTTAATTGCACACTATTGTCATTCTGGATCCATAAGCAGGCTTAATTGCCTGCCAGACATAAGAAATTTAGACTAAAATTCAAATTAGCATATTTCAACTGAAATTGGACCATTTGGTCAAAAAAACCCAAAATAGATCTCTCGAGCAATCCAAGGCAACTCCCTTTTGACCTGCCTGATGTCAGCACCCACTTCAGTCAACACAGGAGCCTTTTCCTTCAGGCCTACTTGTGCTCTACTGTTTCATGAAAATACAATTTTGTGGTTCTTCCACAAAGCCTCTTTGAGATGATACAGATAATGTGTGAGATGGAAACCTTAGGTCCCATGTAACACACCAGTTTGTGCTGTATTCGTTCTGCTGATTTTTCTTTTTCATCCCAGGAATGGATTTACACCCACATATATACAGAAGCTTTGCATCCTGCCGCTACGCTTTGATATACTGAGGAATATAAAATATATGGTACTCTTGTGGTTGAAGGAAGCTATGCAAATAAATCCAACCTAACCAGTGCATGGTGACTTTATATGAAATATTCCCCAAACTTGTCCTCATGCTACATAGCATCTGCTGAATCAAAGAGAAATGAAGGAAGGAAGCCATCATTCAAAATACTTACAGGAATAAAATACGTTCAGAATCAGACTCTTGAGAATGGATTAAGCCTCACATTCCTTCCAGCATTCTTCACTCAAATGCAACAGTTATAACCAAGACATCTGGTCAAAGGCTGCAGCACTGGTGATACTTATTCCACAAAGGAAAAGCTATGCATAATTCCATTAGCTATGCTGGGGAAAAACTACTTTCTCAGTGTTCACTGACAATGAATGACTGGGTGATAAACTGGCATGATGAAATTTAAGGTAAAAAAGAGCCTTTTGCATTATGCATGCAGGGGAAAACAGCCCTAGCCTTATATACATATGGATAGACTCTAAATAAGCAAATGTCTCTCAAGAAGAAATCTATGAGGATTGGAATCACAGAAGACAATTCTTTGCTAGCAAAAGCTCCATACTAAGAAAGCTAAATGTAGGGATCTGTTAAAATGAATAAAAAGCAAAAGAGAAAGCATCACATGATGCCATAGAAAAAAGAAACCTACTTGTTCAAGGCATATTGTATTCAATACCTATTACCCAGAAAGTAAAAGGTTTCTAAAAAGTGATGTAGGAGTACAAAGTAGTTTCTGTGTAAAGAGAGTGATCAGTGACAGGGCTCTGACTTGGAAAGCAATCAACAGTAAGGTGAGGTGCTGGGCTACAGCCTGCCTGAACTCTTTTCTGGCCCCAGCAGGGGTATCTGCCTGTGAGTAGTTGTGTGCTCCACAGGATGATGCGGAAAACTGGGGGTGCAGTGTGCCAGGTTGCTGCCATGCCCCACCAAGACAGACAAATGGGGAAGAATTCAAGCCCTCTCTGGAAATTTAACTGTGAGGAGTAAGGCTTGGAGAGGAGGAAGAGTTTGAAAATCCACCACCTGGTCTGGCCAAGGGCTGGCAGGCAACTCCTAGAAAGGGGAGCACACTCCAATTCACTTTTGCACCACACCAGTCATAGCACCAGGCAACTCAGTGGTGGTGAACAGTGCTTTGCAGGGTAAGTGACCTCTTGGAGTATGCTGGTTTGTGGCTAGGGTGGGAGAGAAGGACAAGACTAGCCCACCTCTCTAGCCCACCTCCATAGAGGGCTGAAAAGCAACAGTGGTGATAGTTTACTGTTTGTGTGCTCTCACCTCTGCATTGCACTGCTGGTGCCAAGTTCTCCCCTCCTTTCCCATACCGTGCAGCAAGGGCAGGTCAGCATCCTGTCAGGGTTTGGAAACTTATCAGAAATGCATCAGAAGAAACACAGCCTCTGGAAAGTGGTCTGGAGGTCCTACAAGAAAAGATTTATTATATTTCCTTCCTTCTTCTCCAGCTGGGCTGAAGTAGCTGTAAGAACATTTTCTTTCTCTCTCTCTCTCTCCCTTTTGACATCTGACAGTTTGACTTCTGCCTGGAGCCTGGGAGCCTAGAGGTTGGTAAAAAGTAATCAAGAAATAATTACTCTTTCAGAAATAATTCAGTTCAGGTTTGGATACAATTTTAGATGGAGGCTTGAGGGCAACGAAGAATTTTTATTATGTTGGAGTATTCTGGCTCTGTCTTTGGCAGCATGCACGAGGCTGTGTTTCAGCTTGCTCATTAGGGCAGAAATAAGTTGGCTCTCAGGAGCGTATGGGAACTTGTGTTTGTAACACAGCTACACTAAAAATCAGTGTTCAATAACCTCCTTCTGCTATCTTTAAAGAGAGCAATTCTGAGTTTCAAAGCCCTTTCTGCTTGCCATGAACCGTTCACTGTTAGTGAAAGCATTTCCTTCTTTTATACTCATGTTTCATCAAAAAGCTATTTTCTGTTGCAGAAATGAATAACTGGGGTCAGTGGTGGTGCTCACACAGTCGAAACAGGGTCCAGCTATTGCACCACCACACTCTAATAACAGCCAGGGTACATAGCCTTCTTCCTTGGGTCCCCATGCACTTTGACCTGAAAGGAGGAGAGGGAGGAGGAGGGACTGACTTGTGACAGGCAGCACCCAGGTGCTCAGCTACCACTGGAGGTGCCACATGCTGGTTGGCACTGTGCCATTTCCCTTGCGCAGCAGCAGACACAAACGCTTTGGAGGCCATGCATATTCTGTAGCAACTCTCTCTCTCATACAGGCAAAATGTCTGCCTTGCCCCCACTGCATGGTCCACTGGCCTCTCCCCATCCCTGGTGAAGGTCTCTGATGCTCCAGCGATGGTCCTGGTGACCCACACTGGGTAGGGGTCCTGGGGATGGGTCTCAAGGAAGGACTGCACCTTATGGCTCCTGCATGGTGTGTTGGTGATGTTGCCAGCTCCCAAGGCCAGTCTGCACCTTTAGGAGGCTAGGCTCAGCATGGAGCTGCAGAGCAACATAACTTCGATAGTAGCTGAATTCAGCCCCTGGTTTGTCCTGGTGAGTAAATTGTTCTTCACTTCCCAGCTAGACGGTAAACCCACAGTTCAGTCCTCAGTGAGCTCAGAGAATGGAGATAAAGCAAAGCAGATGTGTGATTTCCTGAGTCTCTGACATAAACCTCACAAACAGAAGGGTTGCTCCTGGAGGTGGCTATTATGGTTATACTGCTGTTGAGACCAATTTATGTTTTCATCTTGATATAGCCTAAATTCTATTGCAGCACACAAGACAGTATGTAACACAACATGCTGAAGCAGAGAAGTGCAGCAGCCACACTGGTGCAGTGAATGGGGTCAGAGAAGGGAGGAATAGTTTGGTTCTCAAGCCAGCCGTAGTGTTTTGCGAACCTCACCACATTGCCAGAGTGTGGGCCTGTACATCATGCCATTGGTAAGTGTACACCTTTTCCAGCTCTCTTCTCAGGGCATTGTCCTAACCCCAGTGTGTGCCATGCTGTAGCAGGACAGCTCTTGGTAGGAGTGCTTCCTTCATGGAGATACCAACTGCCAATCTAACAGTATCTTGCTCACCACATGCTTTGAAGGGGATGAGTTTTCCCACAACCTCTTTTTACTTCTTAATTAGGCTGTAAACTTGGCAGCCCATCCTTCAGACTGGACCTGCATCAGTCCCAGCAGGACTCTGGTCTAGGACTGGTACACGTGCTTTGAGGGTAGTGTTTTCTCAGGCAGTCTCCCTCCAAGTCCTACAGCCATTCATTTGTGAACCAGCTCAAGCACCACACTTCCCTCTGTTCTATGAATCTGAAGCAGAGGAATCCAGCTGCAAACCAGCAGAGCAAGCTAGAATATGCTTGATTTTAAGCACGTGGCAAGCACCAGTGGAGCTGACAATGGATCTCTCCCCCATTCTCCTTCTCAGAGAGCTAGACAGGGCCTCATATACTTGCATCTGACTGAGTTCTTTGCCTGACATTCTACAACCAGCCTGTTCCAAGGGGCACTTGCACACGCTGGAAAGGAGCAGTGTGCCTAGGACCACCAAAGGGTACGGAAACCATTGCTCCCTCACTTTCACCTCCTTCAAAGGAGGAGCTGAGAACATCACAGGCCCCAGGATATACATGATAAACATCTCCAAATGCCTCTGCCTTTCCCCTTCATTTTCTCTTACTCTCTGTTACCATAGGGGGCCCAGATCTGGCCCAGGCTCTCAGACCTCTCTCAAACCTCAATGAACAGCACCAAAACCAGTGCCACAGCCTGGTTTTACATTAGTGAAGAAGCAGAGGTCCCTTTTCCTGGTACTTGCATGGAGGTATTTCCTCCCCCCACCACTGCTGACCATGAGGAGGGACAACTTGCTGGCATGTGCACAACCTGCACTTCAGGCTGCTCTTGGGACCCCCAGACTTCCCAGCTCCTACGTGTAACTGGGGCCTTGCTTCTACAAGCCTTGTTTGGCCCATAGATTTCAGCCAGCAGCAGCAATCCTACAGGTGTTGCTTTCCTTTTTGTTTGGATACAGCCAGCTCGTAGTGTTTCACAATCTGGCATGCAATCATTTTAATGGCTAAAATCAGATTGCTTGGTATGCCAAGCAGCTTCAGGGCAAAAAGAGCTGGCATGTTCCTATGCATCTCTGTGAGCTGAGATGCCGCAGCTTTCTGTCCCAAGTTTCACCAGATTGCACTAGCAGACAGCATTGGGGACCTGCATTCTGCAGCTGTGTGTCTGTATCCAGTTAGACAGCTTTAAGTCTTTCCTTAGGCTAAACCCACACTACTGTCAAAGCATTAAATCCTGAGGAATGCTCCTGGAGATTTTAATTTTGCTTCCTGCACTTCCTTTTGGACAAAGATCCATTATACCAAAAGAGATTTTTGCAAACTTCAGCTATAATCAACGAGAGTTCACCTGACTAAAGACCCTTGCTTTTAAGACAAGCCAAAGATAATTAAATGTGCTTTGTATTAAGTATAAACTCTTCATCATATTGGAAATTTTCCAGTTCTGCTAGTAATGTGATCCATAAAAGAGCAAAGATAGAGAGATAGACAATTTCTAAAAAAGAAGGATAACTCACTAGAACACCCCCCAATTATCTGAAGATACCATCTTGGGCCTTGTTGAAGTAATCAGTTAAACAGAAACACACCATGGCTTACTTGTCTGATTTGAGTGTAACTCAGTGGTACTATAAATCATTCATGATGCAGTTATCAAAATTTATGTGTGCAATTCATGTGCTGGCCATTATTGCAACATATATGCCACTAAAGTATGGTACAGCTACAAAATGACCTCACTTGCCAGTAGGCATCCTCATGTGTTTGCAGGGACCCCTGTGCAATCATTGCCAACAACACATTTATTCCACAGGCTCAGAAATGGAGTTCTGTGGGGCTTAGGGTTTTTAAAGGGGGTGAAGCAAAATTTCAACTCTTATCATGGAATGTTGCAGCCACATGGAGGCTTTGCTTCCAGGCTGACTTTGCAAGCTACCAGCACTGTAGCTTGCAAACATGGACTTACATTAAATTAAATCATCATTATAGTATACTCTGATAATTCAGACCCTTATGCATACTTCCTTAACTGTTAATAGTTTGCCTGCATTAGCTACAACTCAGTAGTGATCATAAATAATTTTTGCATATCTCAAAAGTTTCATGCGTTCCAGCAAGATGGATCAGAGACATCTTGTTTGGTTGGGTGTCCATCACCTATCTGTCTCTTTTGAATATCTTCACTGGATGAGATGAATAGAAAGAATAGTTGATGGAACAGCAGAAAAAAAATTATCTGTAGGGGACAGAAAAGATGAACAACTCTTGAACAATACTAGCAAAATAATGGAGTAAATAAAATATTTCAAAGTGGTAAATTTGGACAACCTGTGAAACACTGAGTTTTAGGCTGGAAAATCTGTAAGAAGTTAAGTCAGCTTTGACACTTACAAGCTCTGTGGCTTTAGCCAGTGCTGACTTCTTATGGCTGTGGTGTAAACAGCAAAACTCTTTGGTAGCACACTGCTGTACACGTTTTAACACAAATTATGTTTAGTCAGCCACCTGTACTCTTTAAGAGAAAGATTTTTCAGTAGTCATGCCTGAATAATGTTAGCATCTAGCATAAAATGAGAAAGCACATAAAGATATATTAGGAGCAGTGCAGAAAGAAATAGAACAACATTTTGTAAAAAGTAAGTTCTGCACATGCTTAAATCCCTACTTTTTAAAGACCCCATGTGCTTAAATCTATGGGCTTGTTTGAATTGTTTTTGAATATGAGTGAAAGAATGCAAAACAATTTACTTTGGACTTTAGTTCCCGCTTCTCATTACCTCTTTTCCAGAGGCTAACGAAAAACTGTAAATATTTTCTGGTTCAGTAATTCATTGCTATGGATTAGAAATTTGCCAAGGGTATGGCCAGATGATTGTAAGTGATTGAATTGCTGATTGCATGGTTTTAGCCCACCCTAGTTGTAAAGCTAAGCTTATTATTTAAACCATGAAAGTGGCTGAAATTGCCTCCTATAAAAAGTGGAAAGGCAGTATTTGGGAAGGGTCCCTGTCCCCCATAGGCAGGCAGCCTGTGCCCAGGGAGCAAAGGAGCAGTGTATCAGGGCAAAACAGAAAGCTTTGATCATGTAGAGAGAGGTTGTCCACATGGTGCTCCACCTGGCAGTACTGGGAGCAGCTGAAAAAGGGATGAGACTCAAAGCAGCATTATATCATGGGAAGAGTGATTGGCCTTTGCAGGAGATTTTGTAGTTAGATGTGAATTTGCTGTTGTTTAGAAAAACTGCTTCAGCCTCTTGCTTATACATCAAGGGCATCCTAGGAAGAGGAATATTTCAGCTAGAGACCAAACACTCATCACCCCATGGATTTTCCCTAAGGGTTAAAACTCTGAGGTCTGTCATGTCTCATCCCAGAGCAGTGGTTCAGAGAAAACCAGATACCCCACTGCCTTCGGTGCTGTGAGAAATCCTCAGACAGACCTTCCTGGTTACTCCTCATGGGGCTCAGACATGGGAAAGGCATGGGAGAATAACAAATAACCATACTTCATCTCACCTTTGACAGCCGCCATGTGGCTGAACTTCATCAGCAGTAGATGGGAGGTGAAATGCAGCTTGCTTAACTGATTGTTTTGCTAAACTAGTTTAAATTACTTCCACTGTGCTGTGCTCTAAAAGATGGATGTCTTGCTGGCCTTAAAATTAGCTAGGTGCTCAGACATATCTCTCTCACTTTTATTTAAATCTAACCACTTTAGGAAAAAATCCTAGGTGTGTAGGCAACTCCTAGTGCTTCTAAATAGCATTTGGTACTTCTCATTGTCAGGTACAAAATGCTAAACCATTTAGACCACTCTTTGATAAGTCCAGATAAATCCTTTTTAAGCATTTTTGTATTATGGTAGTTGAACTGTTCATGAAAAATTTTTGGGTGACAATCTTCCTTTGTAGCATTCAGACGGTTGTCAAGCAGTGAATGATGGCTGATTGCCACTTCCGTGTTCGTTAAGCTTTGCGTTTTATCACTCAGTGCTTCTGATTCATTGCGTAAGTGTGTGTGTCAAACCAGAGCAGAACCTATCAGTTCATACATGTCAAAGGCATCAGCTGACAACAGCTGGAAGAAGGCATGTGAAAGCACAGTTTACTGAAGTGTCTTATAGCTTGCAAGTTTGTTAAAAGCAGATGCAAGCTTTTACTTTGCAAGGAACTCTCTGTGGGTGTATCCATGTGCTGCCTTTCTTCAGCAGGAGTCTTTGCTTAGAACAATTTTAGAGGATTTCTTTTCAGAAATGTTGGGCGTATACTTTGCACACAGTTCAAAACTTTCTGCAAAGCTTCTCCAGTTTCATCCCTTTCACAGTAGCCATTTGCACAGTTCCTGCCATCCCTTTGTCACAGTCATTGTTACCAAAATATGCTAAACTCATCAGAATGAACCATGCAAGAGAGAAGAATGTTGAACTTAAATTTTAATATAGCCAATAGTCTGTGAATTAAACAGAAATTAATTTCTTCCCTGTGTGACGTCATATATAAATTGTTCTTCCAGATGTGCAATGAAAAATGAAAATATTAAGTGCCTGAAAAAGACTCGGTGTGATTTTACAAATGCATTCAATGGTAGGATTTTTTCAACCTGCTTTAGCAGCAAATAGAATGAAAGTCGCTAGGTTTCAGCCAATATTGCCTTATAAAATCTTCCTTTAGGCCATTACATGTTTAGTTATGACAGATATTACAACTTGAAAATATTCTTCATCTTAAAGCCATTCTGTATTACCTTTTCTGCACATTGCCATTGCCTGCAAAGTCTAATGAGCCATAATTTTCTTGAATTGCAGTTGGCTGCCTAAGGTCTGATATTTCCATCTTTCCTTCTTTTCCTAATTTTGGCTCCTTCTTTAATGGTTTCATTTTAGTCAGATTAGCAAAAAAGATAAAACTGCATTTTTACTAATAAGCCTCCTGGAGTCCCAGCCAATTGGTTGAAGGGCTGAGGATGTTGAAAATACATATCCAATTGTGATCTGGCTGTGGTCCCTGTTTGGCTAGTGTATCAAATGTCAGTTCCAACTGAAAAAAGCACACCCTGTCACTAATGTTGTTTTATACATAGCACAAAGTGTACTCTTGAGAAACAGCCTGATCTTGATACACTGCAAAGCTTTGTCAAAAAGCAGGACAGAATAATCTATCCAAAATACAAACCTAGGCATACAGGGAAAAATTTATGCAAAGTTCTCCACCAAACCAGGTAATGTACAAACAAACATATTAAAACTCATTATTAATTTCATGCCAGGGATTTTTGAAAATATGCAGCAGCATTTGTTCAAATACCACAAATTGACATCAAAATCAACATAGAGAACTGTTTCCTAGTTGCAGAAAAAGTAGTAACAGCATACATGTGTGTTATGCATCATGGAACAAGGCAAGAATGAAAGAATATAAAACTATGGACTGAGGGAACTGTGGTTAGGTAAGGAAGCTGTTTCAGGATTCTGTATTTTTTTAATTCCTTTGCTTCCAGTCCTTTCTGTTCCAAGCTGTGTGACTGCACTGAATGCTGAAGAATTTAAGTCTTGTTCTCTCCCTTAAGGTGCCATGACTCTTTGCATTTCTGTTACCTTTCTCCCGTTTGACTTGAAGATTTTTGTAGTGCACTAGATTTTTGTATAAGGGTCAATATTAGTGTTCAGTTTTCCAAAATGAAAGATTGCTGGAGAGAAAAGATCCTCCCCTCAATTTGTGCATTGTGCTTAGTAAAAGTTTATTTACTTTTTTATGCCTTGGAAAGGAGACAAGTGTTGTGGTTAAAAAGGGTTCTCTTTCTTTTGATTGCTGGTAAAAAAGAAAAACAAAACAAAACAAACAAACCAAAACCAACCCAATCCCCCCCAACTGTAAAGTGAGGCAGGGGAAAAATGAATATGTGAACTTGTTCCAAAATTTTAGTCCTGAATCAGTCAGCTATAAATAAATGCATTAAGTCTTCAGAGAGCTGGACTCTGTAGTAATTTGTATATCTCATAAGCATGGCTTGCTTTTGCAAACACTAGACCTTATGTACTTTTCTGTTTGATATCCGCTAATACTTGAGAACACAAAGTACTTGTCCTTTATTCCACAATACATTTTTGAGAAATATAACTCCTTAACTATAGAAGAGTGCTGCCACCTAAACACCCCCACTCCCCTCCCCTGACATAATTTCTTGCCCTAGTTATTCCTGGGAATACATTGATTCAAAAGAAAACAAAAAAGAGCATTGTTAAACATCAATCAAGGGTAATGTCTTGCTTACTCTTGAAAGGATATGTTATTCTCTTAAGCTCAAATATTTTTTCACCTTCAAGTGGTATTTAGGATGTGTGCCTAAAAATTGGTGTAGGCTTGTGTCCTACATGAATTTCCATAAATACAAAACTGTAGGTAATATACTGTCCTTTAAAAGTTTTAAAAATTTTCAAATCAGCCCCTGGGCAAGCTGGAGTCCCAGAGAGCCCATGGGAGTGGGAGCAGTGGTGAGTGCTGCTAAGAGGATGGTGTCCTGAGGGGAAGGAGCAGGCTGCAGAATCACATTCAGAGGGACAGCTGGGGGAAAGGAGGTTGGTTTTTCTCTGGGATTTTCTCCCAGATGGGTACTTCCATTGCTGCTAGATCCTGGGGACTTGTTTTTCTTCTTTTCAGTACCCAGCAAATAACCTGCAGGACACACAAAGGGAAATTCCAGAACTTGCCACTGCCTCGTCCCTCTGGACTGCCTCACACAGGAGGAGAAGAGGCTGAAGCATGTCTCAGATTTACTTCTACCGACATTTCCCTTAGTTTTGCTACATCTTTTTAGAGCCATTGGCAATGTTCTCAAGTACCAGGGGCTAGACCTGGCAAGTGCAGGGGCTAGACCTGGCAAGGGCAGGGTTTTGTCGTTTTAAAAGGGTTCAAGGAGAGCTTAGCTAGCTAGTTATGGTTTCAATTTGTCTTCTAAACTAGGCCTCTAGGCCCTGGCAAAGAGCCTGGAAAAGTCTGTATAGACCTCGTGCTGTCAGCCTGGTTTTAAAGATCTCATTTCTCTCCGGCAGTTTTCAGGCTGCGCAGGGAGAAATGTGGCCAGTGGCTTGTTAATGCAAAGGACACTTTCTAAGTGGGAACTAATGGAGAATGGAGCACATTGGCTCTACACTGGTGATGTTTTTCCGAAGATGAAACCAAAATCTGTAGCACATGGAAGGGAAGGTGTTGCAACAGACAGCATGAGACTGAGACATGAACACTTGGTCAGGCTATCAGTCTGTTGGTGGCACTTCGTGCACACTCACTAGGAAGACTCACGCATATTTTTTTGCCTTCTGTTTCTCACTGAGTTGGTTTTTAGGGTGTCTGCAAGCCTCATGTGGTGGGAGGGGACTCAGACAGCAGTGCCTCGTTTTGGAAGCTGCTGACTGACCCTACTGGGATGGCATGAGAATTAGCAGGTCTGGCAGTGGCTGGGTAAGGGTCTGACTCAGAGAGCTCAGAAGCCAAGTCCTCAGTGAACAACAGCCTACTCTGTGGGGAAGGGGCAACTCCAAAGGGAACTCTGAGCCTGAAAGAGTGGGCAGCTCGACCTTAACTTCTTTCTGAATTCTTTTAAGCAGGTGATTTCACTTCCTTTTGGTGCTAATACCTGTGATAATGAAAAATAATTCAACTGTGACCTAGAAGCAGAAAAAACCCCCTCAAATTTTCTTAGTCTGGGATGACACAGATTTGAAGTTTGAGTTAATTCATGATCTATCATTAAACTCTTGCTCTAGGGTAACGTAGAAGAAGAATTTGAACTCCCCTTGCTAAAAACCCCTAAAATCTAGAAGACAAAACTGTTGTACATTTTTCACCTTTCTGTCTGCAAGTTAAATGTTGGGTATATTTCAGGGGCCTGGAGGTCTGTGTGGTGTTTAATAAACAAACTAATGCAGTTCTTTGGAAAGATGTGAACCTCCCCTTCACCTCCTTAACTACACATTATTACTGCTATGCTGTTGTGAGAGTTATTAATGATCTACTGAATTAAGCTACCTAGTACTTCAAAAATTATATATTTGATGACTTTTTGAAGAGGTTCTGACATCTTAGCTGCTCTCAGAAATGGTTGAAAGCCAGTGGGTGAAAGAGCTGCCTTTCATTTGTTGCATGAAATTTGTTTCAGGAGAAAGAACAAACATATTGCAACTCACTGTTACCCTCAACCTCATTTGCATTCTCTGAAAAATAATAAGATAGGCTTCTGTGAAAGCACTGAACAAAGGAGAAGAAAAAGTCACTGCACTTATTCCTATGAGTAGCATCATTGACAATGTAATGGGGATATGAGCCAAAAAGGTTCAACAGGACCTAAAGGGAATGCTATAAAAAGGCCTCTGAGACGTGTACTCTATTTTAATGCAGAGATAGACTTTTGAAAATTCCAATAGCATTTACTAGGAAATTATATATGTGATATAAGAACTATTATGGTTAGTTAAACAGTACTTCTGGAAAATTATTGGTTCCAGTTACATTCTCCAGGGCACTTTAAAACTGCGAATGAGTCCTAGCATCCACTCCGAAGGTCAAATCTGTTCCCTAAATCTCTAATAGGGACATATTTACGTACATTTTTAAGGTATGTAAAAGACATGTCTCCATCTGCTTAGTCATGCTGAGGACACAAAAGAAGGTATGGTGTTGATCAAGAAAACAACTTGAAAATTAGCAGTGGTTGTGATTTTGCCTGGTATTCTAGGGTATATTTAAGCTCTATGTACTATTATTACATGCAGTTTTATACATTTGAAGGCTATAATTAAATTTAAAAGTAATGAAAATCTTATTTGAATTCAAATTAGATAGAAACCATGCTTTAGTCTTGAGCCTTTTCTTCCTGAATTTTCCTACTTGTGAATTTTTGTTGTTGTTGCTGTTTTAAAGAATGAACAAAAGGCAGTGGAAATATAATAGCAGCTTTTGGATTTCAAAAGGATTTGGATGGAACAATGATGTGTCAGAGGTGTGATATCAGAAGCACAGGGAAAACTTTTAAACATTTTCCTGCTTTAAAGAATGTCTTCATTGAGAAGGACACTTTAATTGGGCAGGTGCCTGGGAAGTGGGAGAAAGAGTCTGTTTCCTGACTCTGTCCCAGACTCCTGATTTGAGCTTGGGTGCATGACTTGGAGCAGGAGACTAGCACTTATCTGAAGTCATGCTGTAGATAGGTATATCAGATAAGCTAGTTATTTTGGTCTCCTCTATCATTCAGGCAGATAGACAGGCATCTCTGGATTACAACTCAATCTCTTTTAGAATAGTTGTCTAAGAAAAGAGGAATGAATCATGCTCTGGATGTACCTGTCTTTCTTCATTGACTGTAGAGAGAACCTAGATGACTAGTTCTGATTAGATACCTGATTTTGGGTGTAGGTGAATGAATGTGAGCTCAATCCCACCATTAGCTTTTTTGTACCTCCTGTGAAACAGGCCTGGACTTCTCCTACAGGGTAATGTTCAATAGAAGTGATGGAAAATGTCAGACAAGACAGTCATGAGGGCCACGTGAGCCTCTGAGATGGCAGACATCTCTGGTATTCAGAAAGCAGAACAACTTTTTAAGTAGTGAAAATGTCCCAGGTGGGAGGAGCTTGAGAAGTGCAGCAACTGTCTTTGGAGGAGGTGTCTGTAGATAAAGCATCTCACACACATGGAAAGAAAGGTCTCAGCCTTTGCATGCAGCATCCATATTTCTGTGGCAGAAGACAGCCCATTAGAAACAGAAAATACAAGAAGTAACTTAACAAATATTCTTTTCAGGAGGAAAGAGATCATGTTCTAGAAATGGGAGAAGAGAGAAGCAACAAATAGCTCAAAAATGTTCAGTCTGTAATAGCCTGCAGGGAAAAATTTAACAAGTCCCATATGAAGGAGGAGAGGCAGAAGAGATTCCAGTGAGAAATGTTCATCACCAGTAAATAAGGAGGAAGCGAGATCTGCTCTACGCAAGTTATTAAGCAATGCAGTGAATTGCTGTCCTTTAAAGAACCATTGAGCTTTCTGTACAGCATGCCAAACTCGCAGTTTCCCATTCCCATGAGAGTGTTCTGGGCTTACATACTTTGAGGGCTGTGTTCATAACAGCAGATACTTATAACTGGAGAAGACACATCTCTGTGTTAAAAAGGGTTGTGTTGCAAGGAATGCTTCTGTCACTGTCACCCATGGCAAGATATACTTATCAAGTGACCCATTTCTCCTGTACGCTGACACTGTATTGGAGATCTGGTCACATGGAATTTCATACTTCCCATTTGGGTCATAGAAGATCTGATCTCACAGGACATCCCAGGTACTGCTGTGAACTTTGTAATGAGCTCAGTCTAAGTGTGGTTGTAGTAGGAGAGTCAACTCTTTTCTTGCAATTAGAAGATGGAAATTGTCCATGTAGAAGAGCTGGCCAGGGAGTAATTTGGAAACAGGTTTTCAAATCTTTTGTTTCCCAGGCTATATACTCATGACGCAGGAAAGGTTATTGCCTCTCCTTAATATGAATTCACAGTTTCACTCCAAACTGTGGGTGTCAGTTCTGGTGTAAAGTGTTCTGAAATTAAAAAACAATTTATAAGAGTATCATCATGAGTTAGTGTTTCTGTTGCACAGGACATCGATATTGAAAGGTGGCTAAATGGCTCACCAGTTCTGCTAATTATTTTCACCAGGTTAGCAGGAATCAGATTTAAACCCATAAGTGGCAGTGAATAAGTGGCAAATTAGGCTCCAGCTCATGGGGGTTAGTCTTGCAAGATAAGGCCCATGTTAGCTGCAGCAGTTGTGTAGCCACAACCATGATAATTTTTGTCTGCATTGCTTCTAATCTCTACAGTTTGGCTCTATTTGTAAAGTTTTACGAGGCATTGGATGCTTTTGTTGCAACACTCCATGCCAGCATGCAACTTGTTCACTTTATGTTCTGAGTGTAACATTGTCCACATGATCTTCACACTTGGCTGTCACCAGCAGCTGTTTTTCTTTATTCACCAGCTGGCATACTGATTGCACTCAGCTGTAATTCACTTTTTCATTACCAGCCATGAATACTGATACAGCTTTAGAAGGTGAGTTTGCATTTTACTAAAACTTGCAGATGGAGGGGAAAGAAATACTATTTATTGCAGGACTTGTCCTATATGAAGCTGCCTTTTGCAAAAGAATGACAGAAACAGGATGTATGGGTGTTCTAAAAGGGCTTTGAAATTAACTGCAAATCTGTCACTCCTGGGTGCAATTCGATCAAAATTCTATACTATGTATCTAGTGAGAAAGGTTCTGCCAGTATAATTGTTACTGTGTTTAACAATTGATGTCAACAGACATCACCTTTTCATGTGTTCTTTCCTTTCTTATTCACTTTTTTCTTTTGCCTCTTTCTCTTATTCCACTGACTCTCCTTTTCATTGACACTTTTATCTGACTGATGCCAGGGCTGACACATGTTGCTTCTCATTGCCACCATTGCTTGTATGTTTGCTTTTCTGGTACAGTTATTTTATGTGCTCCCAACATATGTTAAACTCATGCTTTTGGCATATGAATGCCAGCAGGACTCTGAGAGAGCAATGTTTTTAAAAAGGACATTTCAAGCCACCAAGTGACTTGGATACTTACAGTTTTAGGCAAAATCTTCAGGTCAAAAATGAATGTTACGTGTTGTAAAAATGAGCATTCAATTTAACGTCTCTATAATGTTCTCTTTGCCTGATTGAAGGTTTCTGGCTTTGCATCACCAACCTGCAGAGCTGACATATGTGCACATTTTGCATAGAACTGCTCTGTGTTCATGCCACAGATGTAGCTCGGATCCTGTGGCTTGGCAGACAGTAGTGGCATGTGGTTTTCCAAAGACTGGGAAGAAGATCTTGCCCCTTACACAAAACCAGGCTCTAGGCGAAGCATAGCCCAAACTTCATACAACAGCAGGAAGAGGAACAACCAAGGTGGCATAGGCAAAGCCATGTTAATTTTTGGTATGCTCATGTCATGCTAGATTTCATGTTTATCTCTTTTTAGTATGTTACTTAACTGCATCCATGTTTGTTTGTTGGTTTGGCTTTTGTGTGTGTTTCTTTTTTTTTCTCTGAATATTCATTAAACACAGTTCTCACAACACAACTTTTTCTACAATGGGTAAATAAGACTCAGCAAAGAGAAAATTCATATGTAAATACTTCAAATAAACTCTATGCAGAATTTTGTGCTTCAAATATGAAATGGGCAAATAAGAGACCTGTTGAGAGCATAAAGATGCTATTTATTAGGAAGGCACTAGTATTCCATTAAAAATACTCGTTTGTCCTTGTGGATCTGAAAAGAGTGCAAGAGACAAATGATATTACTAACTTCTTGCCAACAGGGATTTCTGAAAAAGTGTCTATTGTATATATACCCCTGTCCAAAGATAACTTAGGTCTGTCTGATAGCATGAGAGAATTTAGATACCAGGAAATAAATTAATTTCCTCTTGTAATACCAGGAGGAATTACAAGAATTACAGCAGGCACTACATATTTTGGGACATTGTCTGTCTGTGTTAGAAAGATGCTGACTCAAAGAAGGACAGCATTGTTTTCTTTCCTGTTATTTTAACATGAGTCTCCCCAGATGGGTCAGGTTATTTCACATACAGCTCTTCCTCAGAGGAACTAGCTCCTAATGAACTGAGGTGAACTGATCCTAGGAAGACTAGCCAATCCGGAACACAGAGAAGTGCCATATGATTTTCATTACATGTCTTGTCTCACATTCACATTGGTGAGCTGTGTTCAAACATGAAAGATAAAGTGAGTTGTAGCCTGCAGCTGCTAAAGAGTAGCTAGGGCGAGCAAAGTACACTGTGACATTTCCAGCCATGGAGGCTTTGCAGGAAGGAGTGGAGGCTCTTTTTCACTTTTGTGTGGTCCTGGCAAGGATTTAAGCTCAAATCAGGGAGCAAGTGGAGTTTTGCTGCAGTGCAGGTCATGACACAAGTAGTGATGAATTTCTCCAGTCTGATAAACAGCAAATAGATGCACAAGATACAGCTGCAATCTTCAAAGAAATCAGTGTATCCCAATGTTTCATTCTCCTGACTTTCCTTTCTTATCATCACCCACCACTACTTCTCCAAGATCCCTTTTGAAGGTCTCAGATGTTGTAACTGAAAATAAAAAGAACATACATTGTCTAAATATCATTAGCTGTTACCAAGCCAACCAGTAGACTATACTTAACAGCAGTCAAGATACAGCTTTGATTATATCAAATGTATCAAATTCTCATCCCTCCTTAAAACAAGCTAGTCATCTTCTATGATGGAGTGACTACATCAGTGGACAAGGGAAGGGCTACAGATATCATTTATCTGTACTTCTGTAAAGCCTTTGACGCAGTCCCCCACAACATCCTTCTCTCTAAATTAGAGAGAGACGGATTTGATATGTGGACTATTAGATGGATAAAAAAACCTGTTGAATGATCACATCCAGAGGGTAGTGGTCAGCAACTCAAAGTCCTGATGGACACCAGTGACAATATGGACCCCTCATGGTCTATTTTCGGATCGCTGTTATTTAGTATCTTCATTAATGACATAGACAAAGGGAATGAGTACACCTTCAGCATATTTGTAGGTGACACCAAGCTGAGTGATCTGGTTGACACACCTGAAGGACTGGATGCTATTCAGAGGGACTTGGACTAATTTGAGAAGTGTGCGCATGGGAATCTCAGGAGGTTTAATAAGACTAAGTGCAAGGTGCTGCACCTGGGTCAGAGCAGCCCTAGTATCAGTCTAGGCTGGGGGATGAACAGATTGAGAGCAGGCCTGCTGAGAAGGACATGAAGCTTTCTGCTGGATGAGAAGCTGGACATGACCCAGCAGTGTGCAGTCCCAGCCCAGAAAGCCAGTTGTATCCTGGGCTGCATCCAAAGCAGTGCGGCCAGCAGGGCAAGGGAGGGGACTCTGTGCCTTTGCTCTGCTGTGGTGAGCTCTGGAGTGCTGCATTCAGCTCTGGGTTTTCCAGCACAGGAAGGATATTGACCTGTTGGAGGAAGTCCGGAGGATGGCTACCAAGCTGACTAGAAGGATGGAGCACCTCTCTTATGACAAAAGGCTGAGAAAATTTGGATTGTTCATCCTGGAGAAGAGAAGGCTTGGGGGTGACATAATTGCAGCCTTCTAGTACCTGAAGGGAGCCTACATGAAAGATGGAGACATTTTACAGAGCATGCAGTGACAGGAAAGGTGGGTTGGATTCAAACTAAAAGAGAATAGGTTTAGATTAGATATTGGGAAGAAATTCATTACTGTGAGGGTGGTGGGGCACTGGAACAGGTTGCCCAGAGAAACTGTGGATGCCCCATATCTGGAAATGTTCAAGGCCAGGCTGAATGGAGCTCTGAGCAACTTGCTCTAGTGAAAGGTGTCCCTGCCCATGGCAGGATGTTGGAATGAAATATTTACAATCACTTCCAACCCAAGTTGTTCTATGACTCTATGATTCAGCTAGCCTAGACCTACCCCATTACATAGACACACAGCTTTTGTCTCACCAAGCTAAGTAAAAGGTATAAACCAGGGAAGCCTGAGACAGCCTGAAAAGAGCAGGAAGGGCCTTCTCTGGGGTGAGCTTCCCTCACAGGAAAACTACAGAACAGCACAAACTGGCAGAAAGATAATGAGGTGAGTGTGTCAGATGACTGATAGAAAAGTGATATGGTTTCATGGAAATACTGAGCACAGTGGTTACTTAGGGACTTTTACAAATTGCCAGTGTTCCTTTTTCTCTTTAAATGTGCATGGAGGAAGACATACAGATAAGCAAACATGCAAGCTGACTGAATGCAGAATCATTATTATTACAGTTTCCTGTTTCTGCATACAAGTAAGATTTCTTCTCCTTTGTCAGCACTTGATATGATCCAATAAGATCAAAATAGATTTCTGTGCCAAAATAGGCAGTTTTGTCACATATTCAGATGCTTTTAATGGAATCATAGAATCATGAAACATGCTGAGTTGAAAGAAACCCATTAAGATCATCAAGTCAACTCCTGGCCCTGTGTAGGACATCCCAGGAATCACACCATGTGCCTGAGAGGGTTGTCCAAACACTTCTTGAATACTGTCAGGTTTGGTGCTGTTACCAGTTCCCTGGGGAGCCTTTTCCAGTGCCAACCGACCCTCTGGGTGAAGAAGCTTTTCCTGATATCTAAACCAAACCTCCCCTGACTCAGCTTCATGCCTCTACCTCGAGTCCTGTCACTGGCCACGAGTGTGAAAAGATCAGTGCCTGCCCCTCCTCTTCCCCTCACAAGGAAGTTGTAACTGCAATGAGGTCTCCCCTCAGCCTCCTCTTCTCCAGAATGAACAGACCAATTCCCCTCAGCCACTCCATATGCTTTCCCCTCAAGGTTGTTCACCATCTTTGTTTCCCCCCTTTGGACACTCTCTAAGAGCTTAATATCTTTCGTATATTGTGGTGCCCAAAACTGCCCACAATATTCAAAGTGAGGCCGCCCCAATGCAGAGTGGGATAATCCCCTCTCCCTCCTGGCTGTCAATGTTGTGCCTGATGCCCTCCAGGACATGGTTGGCCCTCCTGGCTGCCAGGGCACTGCTGACTCATATTCAACTTGCCATCAACCAGGACTCCCAGGTCCCTTTCCAGGGCACTGCTTTCCAGCATCTCATTCCCCAGTCTGTCTGTACATCCAGGGTTTCCCCATCCCAGGTGCAGAATCTGAAACTTGCCCTTGTTAAACTTCATACAGCTGGTGAATCCTTTTCCACTCCAGGGTGAAGCTGTTCTTTAAATGGCACAGCTATACACATAGAGACTAAGGTACTGGAATAGGTCTCAGGAGGTCATTTAGTCCATCCCTCCAGCCCAAGAGGAAGAAGCAATTACACTTGCATAATTTTTGTTGGGTGCTTGTCTAACGTGTTGTTGGAAAGTTCTTGCAGACAGTCTTAGTCAATGCAGTGTCCTGCTTTTATTTCCTTACAGGCAGGTGAAAAGAATGTACCATTCTCAACCTAAGCCTCCTTTCCTGCAGTTTAAGCCTTTCATTTGCTGTGCTCTTCTGACGGATCTGGAGAATGGTTCATTAGGACTGCTGTGAAGTAATGTTTTATAGACCAGTTGGAGACAGTAATCTTGTGTTATCTGCAGCCTAAAGTACATCCACCTGTGTTTTTCATACAATATTTGTTCTTAGTGATGAAGTTCTGTCTTAATTTCATATGCTACATCATAGGCAATTTACAGAATGTTTCTCACAAAAAGTATAGAACATGTGCAGGGGGAAATTTATGAAGCACCTATAACAGCAGATGTTCTTGACATAGGTCTGTCCCCCGCTACCTACCTATGCACAGGTTGACCTGGAATTTCCTTAAGAAACACTTGGCCATGAAAAGGGTGAGGCTTGGCTCTTGCTTAAGCAGTAGGGGTTTCCTGAAAGACCAGTTCTTTGACTCAACAAGTCAGAGGATAATTATATTGCTGCTCAGGCTAATAATGTGTGTATATGTGAAGAATTCTGTTCCTTATCAAAAGACACAATCACGACATTGATTATTACCTGATTATTGTGAAATATACCATAAGACCTTTCATGAGAACTCCAGAGTGAATAAAGTGCATAAGACCTTTTGAAAAAACAATAGAAATATGCAGCACAAAGAGATTTTTTTATAGTTGTTAATAGAGATGTCTGCTCCTTAAGTGCAGCCAGAGAAGTGGGGACAAGCTCTCTTCATACCCTAGAAGTAAAGTGTTGAGAAACCATGTGAGTATCCATGTTATCCATTGTCTTGGAATCTAAGCCAGATTCCACAAAACAAAAAGACACCCTTAAAAAAGTAACCTGCTTATTAAATGCAACTGAAAAATAGAGATGGCATGTAAACAGCAATAAAGCAGAGCTGGGAAATGAGCTAAAAAAATCTACTCTAACTGGAAACATAAATCAAATGCAATATAACAAAGGTTCTTTGCAAGAATTTGTTTATGGCTGAAGGCTCCAGAGCCAAAGCCAGTGTGTGGTTGACTCAGGGATACTCCACAGAAGTTTGTCAGTCTGTTTCAGTGCCTTGCTGGGAAACTGGCTCTGAGACTAATGCACTTGAATCTTTCCATTTGCAGAGAAAGATAACAATAGAAAAGTAGTTCAGCCTTTGTAAATGTAGAGCACAGGAAAATGGGGGAAAAAAACCCCAAAACAAAAACAAAAAAACTACTTGATTTCTTCTGAGTTTAAGAAAATAAAATGCTGACAGCAAAGTCCACACCAGAGCTAAAATGTAGTAGAGTTGTTCATCCATCAGAAAAAAATTAGTCTCAGTGCTTGAGTCATCTTCCCTCCCCACTCTTGCACCACCAATGTCTATTCCTACTTTTCTGGTGTCCTTGAAAATTTGGTCATTTTAGTGGTCTGCAGTTCCGACTATTCAGACTTTGTAATATTTTATGATTTTGAGCTAGGCTTCATAAAGCTTAACCATAATAGCAGAAGAAAGACCCTCCCAGGCCTTCTGAGATCTCAGCTGCAGCAGTGCTGCTACCCAGCTACCCTCTTCTGGCTCAGGTGGTGCTTTGTAGATCTTGTGGGACTTGCCAAGACTGCTCAAACTCTCTGGAGAAAGATTAAAAAGTCTATTTCATTGCTGACCTCCCAGATAACTAGTGGCCTCGAAGTATGCAGCTGCTGAGAACAACACTCTTATGTTTGTATGAAGAACAGAGAGTTTGGTACAAGTGCCCCCGGCAGCATTTTCCCCGTGGAACTAACAACATCGTCATTGCTGTTTACTTCTGCCATCTTAATATACGTAAGGTCATTATCAGTGCAGGGGACAGTGGGAGAGTGCCCCATCAGGGCAAGGCAATCTTAAACAGGGAAGCAGTGGGAAAGGTGGGACCTTTAAAGAACCACCATTGGTGAAGGGAAAGAAAACCCCACACTTAAAAACACACATTGAAAGCATTTTGAAAGTGGAAATATCTCACTTTGCTTCCGTGGCAACCATGCCTACGTAAACTGCTGACAAATAATAGGTACAGAGCAGCAAGTGACAAGCTGTCTTTTATTGATAGTTTGCAATTGTCATCACGGTAAAGGGGGGCACAGATTTCTCGAGAAAACTTAAAAAAGCCCAAGAGATTAACTAATGTTTTTGCCCTGGTTGAACTAGAGCATCTGGTCAGGTGCCGTGCAATGACATAAATCCATGTCTGCATGGAGAGGCATGCACAGATGTACCCACATCGGTGCTTTGCCAATCCTAATCAGTTTTTATAGTTGCAGGTACTGCTGTTTTCTGCCCCTCTAGTCCTTTGCTGCATTCAAAGATGAGATTGGGAATAAAAGGGAAAGCTTTTTATGTCTCTGGATTCACTTATATTCCTCTGTAGAAAACAATGTTCACAATAACAGAGTATAAAATCCAGCCCTCTTGAGGAGAGGCTAAACCAACCATCATTTTATTCAAATCCCCATGGCAAAATCTGTGTGTCTGTGACACTGAATTGTGAAGTTCACAATTTACATTAGGTTGTTTCAAATGAATTAATTTTATATTTGTGGGAAAGAGAGCTTTCTTCAGGTCACTCTGCAGCTGAAGGAAGAGGAGCCATCACAGTTCTCACTAGTTTTGGGTTTACCTTCTCCTTCTTTGACTTTGAAGCACCTAGAGATGTCTTTTAGAGAACAGATATGCGATTTTTCCAGGGGGTGTATTGTCTCAAGAGCATATTCTGCACATTTTGTAAATTTCAGCTGAAAACATTAATTTATATCTTAGCACAGAAATAATTAATATAGAAAACTTAAAACTTGTATAAAAACTTAGAATTGTACCATTTCTTTTGACTAAATGTATGGGACACAGGGAAATAGCGAGCTTCAAAATGAAGTGCTCATTTGGGAACAATGAGGGAGTGCAGAGTGAGAACAATGGGAGTTCTGTGATGCTTTGGTTAATATAGAAGGTGCCTTGTCCCCTCTCCACCCAGCAGAACATGGTGGCTTAATGGATAAGCAAAAATGGTGACAAGTTCCTACCTAAGGCATCAGGCACGCCTTTATAGCTATCACACTTTCCAGGGTGCCCTTGCATAACAGGTACAAGGATCTGTAAGTGGAAACAGTGTCAAGGCTGAATGTTGATCTAGGTCAGCGGTGTCACCAACGTTGTCAGCCTATGCTCTGAGCAAAAATCACTCCTATAAATTAAAAAAGATGGGTTATTGTCACAGGAGACTGTCTTCTGAAGGGAACAAAATGCTCCATACACAGACAGGACTCTTTAGCGAAATCTGCTGTTTCCCAAGAGCCCAGGTTAACGATGTGAAGAGAAAGCTTCCTGCTCCATCATGGCCCTTGGATTATCATCTGTTACTAATTTTTTTTCATGCAGGCAGTGATGAAGTTGCAATAAGAAATCCCAGGGCATTCAAGAGAGGGTCCAGAGCCTTGGGAGAACTCTTTAGGGGATCACAAACACAAGAACTTTTCTTTTCTGCCCTTCCAGTTGTAGGAAAAGATGAGAGAAGAAACAGGAGGACACAGAAAGATCAATATGTGACTCCAAGACTGGTGTTACTGGGACAATTTGGTGGGTTTTTTTATCATGAGTTGATCTACGTGATGTCAGGCCTGCTGGCAACATATGGAATATGCCTTTCTGAAAAGGAGAAAAGGATCTTAGTGAAAGGCAGTCATCAACTACGTGAAATTTAGCTAAGGCAAGTACAGAATTTTCCGCCTGGGAGGGGGTACCTGATTATGCAATCAAATTGAGAGGCTGGAGTGCAGCCCCTGCAGCAAGCAATCTGGTGGTTTGTGGTGATGTCAAGTTGAATACAAGTCAGCAGTGTGCCCTGGCAGCAAAAAAATGTCCCCTGTGTCCTGGGGTGCTTCAGGTACAGTGTCACTGTGGGAGGTGATCATCCCACTCTGCACTGGACAGATGCAGTCTCACCTCAAGTCCTTTGTGAAGTTTTGAGTACAGCAGTATAAGAAGGACATCAGACTGTTCGAGTGTGTCTAGAGGAGGGCAGCCACGATGGTGAAAGGTCTCTAGGGTAAGACTTAGGATGAGTGGCTGAAGTCACTTGGTTTGCTCAGCTTGGAGAAAGCTGAGGAGTGGCCTCATGGCAGGCTATAACTTCCTCAAGGTGGGCAGTGGAGGAACAAGTGCTGATCTCTCTCTGATGACCAGTGGTAGGACATGAGGAGGTGGAATGAAACTGCATCAGTGTAAGTTCACATTTGGCATTATAAAAACCTTCCCTGAGACTGTGGCCAGTCAACTGAACAGGCTCCCCAGGAAAGTTGTTACAGCTCCAAGGCTGGCAGAATTCAAGGAGCATCTGTATGACACTTTTGGTCATATGGTTAAGTTTTAGGTAGTCCTGTGAGGAGCAAGAAATTGGACTTAATGATCCTTATGGGGAAGTTGCCCCAACAGCTGCCTTGGGACTACCTAGAAGATAGAGAACAAACATGGCAGCTGGTGTTCAACTTGCTCCAGACCAAGTTCTGGTCAGGTCAGACTTGGCCAGAGCTGGCATGAAGATGCTGAGTCTACTCCTTCAGTGGTCAGACCAGCCAGTGGGGACAGTATGACGAGTAGCATGGAGAAGAAATGCAGAGGTCGTGGACCTCTCGTGTGAATTCAGATTGATTTGCATCTCTTTAATAAAAAGTACAAAAGAAAAAAATTAATGGAAGAAAAAAATTAAGCCTAAAAATTCCCTATATAAACTTAGCACCTATGACTGTTTCAATTTCAGCTCACAGGAATTGATTAAATTCTGCTCTGGGTGTGCAGGACTTGCACCACTCAGTTTAACACAATTTCAGATCTTTTACCCCTGTTCAAAACTCCGCATCACACGAAACTCTCCAGGATGTTTTCCATTCTTTCAGAGTGACAAACCCTTGGAAACTGCATCACTTGTCATCAACTGACTAACACATCCTTATATCTGCCTCTTCTCTTCCCAGGTTTGCAGTTTCAAAGTTATAGTTTAGGAAAAAAAGGGATTAACAATTATTATTTCCTATTCCATGGCAATTTGTGGTTTTCTGTACTAATTGCATTTAAATAGCCTAACTTATTCATCAGGAAAAAAAATTGCTGTGATTTGTTGTCTTCTTTTAATTAGACCCTTCTGCATTTTTGTTTGTTTTCTTCTCTTCTCATTCCAATATACTTATAATGCAGAATAAACGTCTTCTTCATTAACTTTGCAATGTTTTCAAACTGTGGTTTTTGTTTTATGGTACAAAATTAGTTCCTTTATATATTTTTTGGGAAAAAAGGAAATTTAAAATAATTCATAACAAATATTGAATAATCTCACAACTATTCTGTGAACATTCCAGAAAAACAGCCGTTCTGAATCAGTCTACAATTTCATTTAGTCCTCTGCTTTGTTTCTAGGAGTACTGGAAGCTCATAAAAGTATAAAGAATGGAGTACTTTAATATCCCAGGCCTCCTGAGATAAAGATTGCATGTTTTTTGCTTGATGATGCCTTTGTCTAACATATTTTCACTCTATTTATGCTTTTTGGCAGATTACCCTCTGACAATGTATTTCAGGGTTTGACTTCATGCTGGCTATAAGGGGATTTGCTCTGGGTTTTTGTTCTTCCTTTGTGTTGCTCAGTACTTGTGCTATGAGCCACAACAAATTAAGAGATCCCTATTCTTCTTTGATATTTCAGAGGCCTCTGCCGCACCACCTCCATGCTGCTTCTTTCCTAGTGCGGAAACCCATTAATTTAAACTCTCTTTATATGCAAACCACTTCTCAACTTTCACCACCTCAGATCCCTTCCTCTGTGCTAACTCTGAGGTGCAAATGACATCCCCACACACCCCCACACACCCCACTACGATTTGTACTGCTGCATCCCCCGCTGCTGCTGTAATAATCCATTGGGTGCAAACACACTGGCAGTGAGGCCGAGCTGAGCAGTGTGCCAGGAGAGCAGGTTGCACCTTTGTGCCCAGCCTGTCCCAGTCCAAATGAAGCTCCTTTCCAGAAAGGCCTGGGGGGCTGGGTGCACATATGGCTCTGAGCAGGCAGGACAGCTGGCTGCTGGAAAGGGCCGTTGCTGAGGCATATGCTCTTTTGATGTCCTTCCACTCTTTGTGGGTCCAAGGCATCACAGCACCACATCTGTGCTGCAGAAGCCCAGCACCTCCATAATGTGTCGTGGCACCCACAGCTGTGGGAAGCTGCAGGCACCAGGGCAGGAAGGGGTCAGCAAGACCCCTCCAGGGCAGTACATGTTTCACTCCCACCCAAGTACCTGTTTCTAGTCCCTGGTGGCAGGACACCCAGGGTCCTTGCACGCCCCTACTGCCCATAGCATGGCCCCCTGATTTTCTGGAAATCCTCCAGACTGACAGACAGCCCTGTTTTCTCCCCACAGCAACCCAGCCAGTCCCTTAGAAGTAACAGACAAAAGCAAGGTGTTGGCGTTATCATAGAGGAGGAAAAGCACATTTCTGTATTATGTTATGCAGCTACCTAGGAAAGAAATGGGTGCTCTTTAAAAGCTAGGGAAATTGTTTCTGGACATGTCTCTGCCTTCTTGGCTCCAGCCCAAGCATTGTCCCTGGTCAGGGGCAGAGAGGTTGGACATGGAACAGCATTTCTTGTGCTTAGGGGTTTCTCTGTGTGGTTTCCCATTCCTGCAATACTCCCTGCTGCCTGACCACAGTGTAGTTGTTTCTGTTCTGTGTTTTTTTATAGCAGACATGGTCTGAAAGATGACCCTGCCAACATCCAAGTAGGTTCCAAGACTGGCTGGATGCTCCTAACCAGGTGGCATCAACACCTGGTCCTGTGTCATGCTGTTGTATTGCCTCAACCCCAGCAATCTATGGCCAAAGCTGAACTGGGTGGCAGCAGAAATACCCCCTTGGCCTCTGCACTATTATTAAGTGAGATTTTAAGATCTTGCTTTGTTCTGTGTATATTATAGGCTAACTTGTTCTGCACAGAGTTTGCCATTCTCTATTTTTCATGACCTTTCATGTGTACAAGAGAATAAAGAAAATAGAGCCTTTCAGAGCCAAAACATAAAATGTTTTGAAATTTTTTTTAAAGAAACATTGAAAATCTGCCTTATGTGTGTGCAATTTTCATATTATTCACTGAACTCCAAGCTACAAAGCCACTGAGAGATGCAAGCACCACAGATGTGGTCTCCTGTCCGGCTCTGAAGGCACCAGCATGCAAGCAGCTATAGCTACTTAATGAAATACAGCTTTTCTGTGTTGCTGGAAGATGCAAAAAAATGTGGAATCTAAGAAAAAGAAATTATGCAAAAAATATGTTGATAATGGGGCAGATTACTTGCCAACCCTTTTTTTTTTAAACTCACAGTGTGATGTAATAACCACATATTTTAAAGTTTTTGAGATTTATCTTAGAAGTAGCAGAAAAGTATCTTCAACAAAGCACCATCTAAAAAACAAGAGATTAAAAGCAATTGATAACTGAGGCTCAGGATCCATATTCTATTTAAAGCAGCACTTTCATTCTTATTCTAAGATATCACATGAGAATTGAGCTGGTGTGAACACAATAGCAGGTCAAGTGGCTTGACATTTTCAGAGAGAGAGAGAGGAGAGAGAGAGAGGGAAAGAGGGAGAGAGAGACCCTACTGAACAGCCAGGAAGTGTCTTTTGTAGTTCTAAATACAAACACATTTATGAGCTGGAAGTGTGTTTCAGATTGTATTACAAAGTGGGATTCCATATGGCGGCTGAGGTCCAGAGCTGGAATGAGTGAGGAAATCGAGATGAAAAGATCAGCACAGTTTATTGAACAGGACTGATGGTTCCTGAAGCACCCTTGCCTTCATGATTTGAATAGGCAGACTTATGAACTGGCAGAGTTTGAGATGCCTTTTGCAGTAGCTGGAAATCATGACTACATTTTTCAAAGGTTGGCTTTCTAGTAAAAAAGCATATACAAGAGACCAGTTCCTATTAAGATGTTTTTGTATGTGGGATTTTATACAGAGAATAGACAATAGGACAGCTGATTGATTATAGCTGTAAAAAGTCTCTGTAAAAAGAAGATAATAAAGAGGCCAGAAAATAGGCATGAAACAAATCTTTTTAAGAGATCCGGGAGTATGGAAGCAACTTTTTGAATAGAGTTTTTTTATGTGATAAAGAAAGCAGTAAACTTACCTGTTCCAGATATGAAAAATAGGTAAACACAGCACTGCCCAAATTGCAAATTACTTGTATGTACTCATGACTATATTTCTACTTTGACACTTATTTTCCTACCTTTGCTTGCTGAAGCAAAAGCCTACTTCTGTGCAAACCAGCTGCAGTAATGGAACATGGAGGAAGTTCTGTATCCCTCCAAAAGTCCTCTAAGGTGAGCTCTGGAGTGGGACTTCAGTTCTAGAAGAGTCAGCCATGCAGCTGGAGTGGAGAGTCCCATTTGACCCAAGGAAAGGGAAGTTCTTCTCAGAGGTGCCCACCTCTGCCCACAACAACATCCTATCCTGTGCTGCCCAACAGACATTGGTGACTACCTTGCTTCAGTACCTTGCTGTACCTTGAAGCTGGCTACTGCTAAATAAGAAGGTGCCTACTTTATTTTGGAGTACTGAGTAGAAAAAAATATGGTACTTCTAGATTTGGTAATTTTTGTAAATGTCTCTATTTGTGGTAATTTGGAATAAATTATTTCAGAACTTGAAGAATATAATACAAGGGATCTTTGTTTTTCCAAAGAAGCTCTGATCTCTGCCTCTTTTTGTCACAGGGGTCCCTATGCACAAAAGATCCTCCCCAAGTTTCTCTGTGAGATTAAGAGGCAATCTTATTCCATATCAAAGCCAGATGGTGGGTTCTAAAAGTGATCAGCCTGTACAAATACATCTAAGTGTAGCCAGAAAGAGATGACAGACTACGAAGCAAAACAGCAAACAAAGGTGGGCCTGTGGAAGGTGTGTTTGACAGCAGGGCTATTCATTGGTGTCCTCAGATCACTAGTGAAACATGGCAAAGATCAGCCTGAACTTGAGTGAGATCTTCAGGTAGTTCTGCAGCATAACTGTAGGCTGCATTATCTTCTCTATGCAGTGTGCAGAATAAAGACAGCTCTCTGGAAGAGAGCTATCCTGAGTCATGATGGCTTTTTCCTCTCCTCAGCACAGCTACAGCATGCTCTCTGTGACACCTGAGAGAAGGTTGTGTAAGCCTTCTAACTAAGGCATGGCGAGCTGTGCATGTTGGGCAATACCGTCCGTGGCTCCAGGTACAGTGCAGACAGCATACCTCAGCCAGGGAAGATACATTCTCTAAGCCTTGCAGGATGGTGGCCAGTCCATTGCCACCCTACTCCCACATGAGACTTGCCATTTTCTGTGCCACCTGGGAATGGAGCAGGGGAGCTGGCTGAGCAACATGGGTTGTGGCACAAGCTCAGCAGGCAGGCTTTGAGGGGGCAGCAGAAAATGCTTCAGAAAGCAAAAGAAAGTCACGTACAGATCAGCAGATCAAATGAAGAAACAAAAGAGTATTGACATAAGGATTTACACTCTCTCAATGAGCCAAGAGATGAATGCAGAGAGGGAGGCAGAGAGAAGCTCTGAAAGTCTGCAGGATGCCTGAACCAAAGCAAAGCAGAGGAGCTCTGGGAAAGCCTCCAAACCATCTGGACCAGGGTCAAGCCCCCAGTACAAACCTCAGGGAGTAAAGAGCCAGGTCTTGGTGATCTTGTTTAAGCTTTGACAGTAGTACATCAAAAAATCAGAATGTGTGGCCCTTGGTAAAGAGAGGAGGTGGTAGAGTGACAGTCCAAAACCCAAGAGAGTCACTATATCACTAGTGCTCACCAGAAGATCCCTCTGGCAAGATGATTCAACCAGCATGGATGTGTGATGATGAAGGCTTGTTTTCTGCTTCACCATGAGTAATCCAGACAGGGACAGTAATATCTTGAGCTTTAGGGGAGTTTTAAAATATCTATATTTTTACAGTGTGTACAAAGACCTGTTGCCCTTGACATTTTAGTATTAAAGCTAAGCTTTAAGATTCAACAGAATACATCTCTATCTGTTCATAACATTTTTGATGCCAAAACATAAAAACATTAACAGACTGTCATGGAAGAGTCTAAAACTGAGTCTATCAGGAAGAAAGGAAAATGTACTTTGCTTTCTCTCATTTTCACAGTGGCTTTATTTCCTATTACTTTTGGCATTTTAGCTGGAGATCGAGATATCCAAAACCCATTGTTCATTCTTTATTTAGTTCCACAAGTTTTATGTGCACTACATCATCCTCGGCTTTGAGTTCTTTTCCCTGCAAGCTCTGATGAGGACGTTTCCTTGCAAGCTTTCTTTTATACTGCTCATCTTGGACACAGACAGCCCTGGGTATGCAAACCATCATAGAAACTCATGTCTGGTGGAAGAGAATGACAGAAGTCCTCAGACTGCAGAGGACTGAGCTGCAGCTACTGCTTTGTGCAAGCCTCTTCCTGTTCCCTTGGTATGGTGTTTACATGAACATGAAGGGCAGGAAAAACCCAAGCAAAGGGAGCAACAACATGGAAGAAGCAGACTTTAAAGTAGCAGAGCTTTTGGTAGAACTAGGAGGCTCAGACTTACATTGAAGCCTTCAGCATGCTAAAAGCTATCTTCCTACCTACAGCTGTATGTGTGTACCCCTGTGAGCGTATGATGTCTGGGAATCACAGGTTGTTGGCATCTCTTCCAGTTTTCCATTCAGACCAGCCCACTGAAAGCTTCCCATATCCTTTCCAGCTCTGCATTCCTGCCTAGGGCTGGGGGAATATGGTCTCACATTAGCTTTGGGAAAGGGAGAAAAAGGTGAGACATGGTCTCAAATTTGGCACTGTCCCTTTGTATGCGTAGGTGGAAAAGGGTATCATTTCAATGTGCTCCTCTGTTCACACACTTCTTGTACATCCTTTTTCCTGTCTTGTTTCTTGGCTGAAATAAGTCCAGATCTTCAGCTAAAGTGGATTCACAGAAGCTCTCTAACAGAAGCCACCAAAATGCCTGTTTGTATCACTAGGCTTTTAATTACCACCTTCTCCTTCCATCTTTCCCCAAGATACATGGGTTCACACTACATGGGAAACTGCCACTGGGAAACCTAGTCAGCACTGCGGTGGTTTTTTTTTCCTTTAACTGCAGTTTGACCTGGAGCCTATAATTACAGTGTTTTATTATACCAATATGTAGAGAATGTTACATAACAACAGTGCAACAATGTGTAACCAAAGCAACAATAGAGAAAAGGCCATAAGAGGAGGGGTGAGAGGTCCACGTGCTGGGGCTGTGGTGTTTGGGTAGATGAAGGCATGTGCAATATGTAGTCCTCTTCACCTGCTGCAAGAGCCTGTTCCTGCTCAGCACAGCCACAAAGCCACTGCTGGGACCCAGCTGTGCTCAGGTTTTAAAGCAGACTGAGTTAGTAGCAGGTGTGTCCAATAAATGTCATAGTGGTGGTGTAAGGGATATACCCGCATGCTCAGGGAGCACCGATGCCATGCTGAACCCCCCATCCTGTGGCTGGAGGGTAGTAGGACAGCCAGAGTGGGCACAAAGGGTACAGTATTGGAGGCTGATGGGCTCTAGCATGCTCCAGGAGGTGTCTTGTAACTCCTAATGTCTGAGTAAATGTCCTTTAGGTTTTGCCCCCGGGAATTTCTCCTCAAATCAAGATCAGAGGCTGTTAATGCATCTTCACTCCTCTAAAATTCAATGAGGTGAATTTACTGCTCACAGTCTGTGAAGCAGATACAGTCTGAAAATCTACATTTATTGTTCTTTTCTTATACAAGGGCAAAAATAACTCCTAGCCTTTTTAATTTTTTTCATTTAATTTTACTTTGTTTTATATTATTTAATCTTATTCATTTTGCTTTTTGCCTGTGTAGAGTGTTATTCTGTATGGAATATAGGAAGGACCTTGGCTGGCTTTCCATTTTTGTTTCCATTTTCCTTTTAGCAGACAGACAGGGCTCAGCAGGAAGCTGTGACTAGTGTAATCACTGCTGTAGATGAAAGGGTGTCCCCAAAAAGGGATTAAAGAGAAAATTCCTGTCATGGCAACCATTAGCACAGGAAGTCTGGACGGCTGAGATGGTGGAGTATTTTGAAACCAGATTAGGAAAGAGACGCAGCTTTTGACATTGATGCCCATTGTGGTTGCTAATTATGGGGAGGAAGGACTAGCTGGAGGGTGATGGCCATACAGTCCTCACAGAGAGGTTCTTCTGGTTTCATCTGGTCAGTGGGGACATCTCTTGTCTCAAGGCTGGGTTTGGTTTAGCAGTTAAAAGTTGAGTTAAAACATCCCAGGAAGGTCTTTCTTAACACAGCATTTTTCAGAATCTTTCTGGTCATCCAGAAACACTCTCCTCATCTTTATTTTCCCCTATCTTCATGAAAGAAATACAAACCCAAAAGACATCATAGTACAAACCTAAGCTTCTCTGATAAGCCATGTTTGTCTTGCTGTATGAAAAACTATCTCCTATTGTTTGCATGAAGTCTATACATTAATCAACTTACTCAGATCTTTGTCTACCACTTGTCAGTGTTTGATGGTATTCTCCAAGCTTGCTCTTTGCATCAAGGCTATTAAGTTGAAATTTTTCATATTGCAGACATCTTAAAGCCTGATCTTAGAGAAAGGGAGGGACATAGACATAGGCAGATACCATAGCCTGAATTTGTAACCAGTAGGTAAAGTATTCTCAGTAGAAATTATACCCTTTCCCTATATCCTGCATGGTAGCACATTGCCCACATATTTGAACAACACAGGCATCCAAATCTCTATCCAAAGCCACGTCAACGGTGAATCTCACAAATCTAAATCCAAAGCCGGATTTGCACAGCTCTAAATTTAATTCACTATACCAGTAAATGCTCTCAAGGGCTCAGACATCTTGAATGCACTGCTGTAGATTTGAACTCCAGGACACCAGACTGCTTTTCCCACACAGATCTTCAGCAATAACAACAGTAAATCTTAAATCTGTGATGAAGTTGTGCATCTTTCTAATTTTTTTAACTATTAAGTTACTGGTTTTGAGGGAGCAATATGCAAAGCTGGTGATGAGAGCAAAGGAATTCACATTTATCTGGCTACGTAATGATCTATAAAAGTGGTATAAAGGTGGTAGACAGAGCTCAGTAAAAGCCATGACAGTTAGCAGTTTGTAGCAGTTATACTTTGCTGAACCCTCTATTCTTCTGCCCCTGTACAAAGGCAAGGGCCCCCCAATTAGGACGATTGCAGCTGCAGACAGAAGTGTCATGCAAAGAGGAGGACCCTAGCATGCATTTTTTGCACAGGAAAGATGGGGAAAAGATCATGTATGAAAACTCTGGACTATTCAACAAGCAGAAAGTCCAGAGCTCAGACTGGAGAATATTGCTACATAGAGCTGTAGCAAAGGAATTGCAGTCTCTTGGGGTAGCACAGAACAGTCACCTAATTTTTTCCATCAAATGCTGTATTCAGTAGGGATGGTCAGAAGCAGATCTTCTCAGACATGCCAGGTTTGATACTCACCTGCACAAGAAGTCAAACTATGAAAACCTCTTAATGGAATTGGACGTTCCAAAACAGCAGAATATTTTGTTCAAAGTTTTGAGCTAAATAAAATGATTCAGACTATCTGAGACAAAACATTCCTGTTTTCTTTTTATATTTCTTTCAATCTGTGATCTCAAGTGAGCCTTGACTCCTTTGCAAAATTATGAATGGTCCTTTCTGAAGGCTGAAAACTGTCTTAGCACAAGCATGGACACAGGAGAAAGGCACTTTGGGCCTTGCCATCACTTCACTCCTCAGCCATCCCCAAATATGGGAAAAGCCATCCCGAGAATACTGTTTCCTCACACCAACTCTAGTGGCTGCAGGACAGAAAAGATAAAACTTTGACTTTGGCCTTTCCTAGAATTTTGCAGTGATGGTTGCCCAGTTAATTGGATTTACATATAATTATTGTTATATATAATAATTATAGGTGCTCAGCAAAACCTACTGCATGAGAGCCTTAGAAGTCAAGTAGTCCCTTCTGATGAAATATTAAAGTTACCAAGACGTTGCTTAGGTGGAAGCAGTTGCATTATCCCTTTACAAGGCATAAAATTATTTTAATGATCCAGTCTGAAGCAGAGAGGTCCTATTTTGACATATTTACTTCCAGCCAGGAAATATGCAGAGAAACCTCATGAGAAACCTGCCTCTTTTCTTCTCTGGGTGGGCAGAGCAGATGGCTGGCCCCAAAAGGGTCTCTGAGCACAGAAAAAAGTGTATTTATTGTGAAAATCAGATCCCTTTTGTCTATGACCCCTGAACCACTGAACACATGGCATGCTGCTGAAGTCGTTGTAAAACTGGATTGAAAGGAGATAGAAATTTGGTAAAAATAAGTCTAGGAAAAAAAATGTAAAACTAACTTCTGTATGCCCTGTATCTGACCATGACTGTTCTTCTCATAGATGTAGAACCAGCCTTTCACTGGGATGTACAGATAATTGATCACGAGAAAATCTGGCATGTTCATTTTGTGTTGCTAGAAGATAATGCATTGTATGAGTCATGGGAGACTGGATAATAAACACAGTGGATTTTCCTAGTATTAATGGTCAACAACTTACTGATACCGCAGCTTATAGCTAAGAACACTACTATTTTATCATCCAAGAAGCTTATTTGAACTCTTGTACCTCTAAGTGTGTTTGCTTGATAATTTTCAATTACATGTTCTTGATAACTGCCTAATTCCATTATTCTTCAGTGAAGTGTTTGTAATTTTCTTTTCTTCTTATCTTGAAAGGACCAAGAAAATTTGCAACTGTCATTTGATTTTTGGAAACATTACTGTCTACAGAAAAAAAATAGTCAGTTGTAATTATGTCTTTGCTGTAACATGCTGAGTTTTCATTCTTTTGTTCACTTCAGACTTCTTCCTCAAATGATTTTGCTGCTTCCAAACTTCAGGAGAACTAAGTTTCTCTAGATATTTGTATTAGATGAAGTATTTGAATCCAAACTGTAAGAGGGAGGAAACAGAGAGAAATGAAAAGATGCAATAAATGCCTCCAAAGGGCAAGTAAACAGCCTTGACAGACTGAAAGGACTGCGGTTTCTGTGTTTAGATGAGGAACTGCATGTCCAATAATTTGTACACAGTGCAGATTTTTTATCTGCAATCCAAAGAGCAAACAGATAAATGATGACAGGCTCTGAAATTTGAAATAATGAAAATTAACTGGTCTACAAGAGCCACTATGAGGAAAAGATTATGGCTTACTTGGTCATGCTCTATTGATTAAAGTAACGTTATCATGGGGCTCCTACACACACACTTCTTGACCTGACAGAGAATATGGTTAATACCCTTATTTGAGGGCAAAAAAACAACTTCACCTCTGCGTCTGCTGAGCAAAGACAGCTGTTGCAACTTGTGGCAATGTTTTTGAGCATTCTCTCTCTGCAGAAAAGCTTATTGGTCTGGATGCAGGCAGGGTGAGATGTTGTTTCGCCACATTCATGATGAGCATGCTTTACTGCTATTTTGGGCTGTGGAACAAACTGAAGCCATGGGAATGAGAACTGTTGTAAAAGAAATCAAACTACTCAGCACTTCAGAAGCTGCCTCTTCAACTCTTCACCCCCATGGGTGTCACTGAAGAGGAGCAGGGATGTCCGTGAGGTTCTGGGACCCCATCCAGTTGTTGCAGAGGAGCCAGAGGCTTATCTCCCAAGGGCCTCAGGGAGCAGAAAATGACACTGAAATGAAGCACTGATAGAGGGCTGAGAGTGGACAACATGGGTGAGGGATGGGTGATCTCTGGGACAAAAGGACATTTGACACAAGGACTGTCCTGCTGCATGGTCAGGAGAAATTTCCACTTTCCTAGCTCTCTGCTCTCTCATTCTCCTCATTCCCTCACACTATATTTATTTCCATTAAGCTCACACTGAGCTCCAGGAGGACTGGTCGTGTGTGGAGCAGGGTTTTGGACAGGAACTGGCAGGTCCCAAGCCCTCTTGCATAGACACGGACATTGGCCTTCTGTCCCACGGGGCCAAGGAACACCCCTGGCAGAGCATCCCCATTGTGCCACTTCTGATTTTGGTCATCTATCTCAAATATCCTCAGATGTCTTTGTAAGCACCATCTGGCCAGCCTGATATTTTAACCACAGCCCAAGAATTTCTATCATAAAAAAATTTTAGGGTCATGCTAAATAATTTTCCATCCTTAATTTTCAGTGCTGTTCACTTCAGGCACAACACCGTCCTAAATGATCTGACCCATATCCCCCAAAACCTCCAGAAGTTCCTAAGTCTAATCTTGAAGAGCCAGTACCCTCAGGTATGATGGGAAAAGCTACAAGGGAGATGCAGTCAGCTCTGAACAGGAGAAACAACACTGCCTTTGACCACCAACACTCAGAATAACCCACAGACAGAATTGCAAATTAATTCCCACTTCAGCTTGTGTCCTCTAAGATTTATGTCAAATCATTCCAGAAACTATCCATTCTTTCACTGATTTGAGATTATTTCCAATTACCTTCTATGGCTATGCAAAAGAAAACACAGTACAAATTACTATAAGTAGATACGTAGCTCACCAAAGGATAATTTTAATCTAATAATGGGGATTGTTATTCTAAAACATATATACCCAAGTGCAATTGGACTTATTCTTGAGAGCAAGAATTTATAATATCTTCAGTTCTACCTGAGGTACTGTCTTGCCAGATTTCATACAGAAACCAAAAGTGACAGTTATTGTGTTGTTTTTAATAAAAATAATCTCAAAATTCATGAGCTACTGTTTTCATAAATATTTATTATGAAATTCCAGTTTTCATGTGATTAAATGTTAAATAGCAGTACTCTGAAATACTCTAATTGGCTAAGGAAAATTACAATTTTATGAAAACATCAAGTTTAAAATGTTGCATTTTTAATTTCCCTTTTTTAAGAAGGCACCTATAATATTACTCTGAATCAATGCCTTTCTAGCATTTATCTATCTGCTTCTGTACCTCTCAGCACACAGAAATTAGACTTTGAGGGTGAGATTTTGGGTTGTAAAGTACTGACCCACTCTGCTTTGGAAGGTGGGCATAATTCCATTAGAGCTCATTCTGCTTAAACTTCTATATCAGTTCAATTTTCTTAGATACAACTATTGCTAATAAATTGTGTAAAATGGTCTAGGTTTCATGTACAGCTCTTAGTACTGTTAATGTATTCTACCATATTTATTGGGTTTTTGCTGTTACAGATCTCAAAGGCTCTGTTCAGCTGACAGTTTGGCTCTGGAGAAGTGACACATTTGGAACTAAGTAGTTATTTCTGCAGATACAAGAGGTAAACCTCCTTATCAAGATCTGAGAAGTTAATAGGGAACATGTGAATCATGAACAAGAGAAATATTATAGAACAGAGGCATATATTGTATTCAAAAAAGGACAATCTCTTTCTCAAAGTTAAATTTTATAATGCCTGAATGTATCTCAGTTTGCTCAAAGCATCACTATTATTTGGCAATCATGCCTTTGTCGACATACACAGAAAAATGTTACACATATCATGCATTATTTATTCCTATGTTTAAACTTGGAGGGGTAAGAGGAAAGAGCTCTGTGACTCAACTTTTCAGAGTCTTTTCAGATAGTACAAAAGGAGAGACAGGACAAATCATAAATAAATACAGAGATTTTGAGGCAAATGGCATTCTCAGGGATGTTTATAGAAATAAGGATAATGTAGGTCCCCAAGCGCAGTGGTGTTGCAGACCCTAGCTGGAGAAAAAGCACACTCTGAACACCCTGAATATAAGGAAAGAACAGCTCTAAGGGTAAAAAAAGAATGTATGGTTTGAGTTTAAAACCATAGCTCATTTACATTAAGAGATCAATCAGTGGGAAAATCCATTCTGCAGTGTTAGCCCATCAGTGAACAAGCTAATTGAACACAGAGCAAGTGAGAGCCTGGGTGGTCTCTTTCCTCTTTTATCTGCACAGCAAAGCTCACAGCAGCTCCACGATCCCACTCTCTGGAAACAAATTGCCTTCAGACCGTGGAAGCATCCAACTGAGCCTGAGGAACTTTATCTGTGAGTGTGTAGCATCTTGAAAATCTATTTCCCTGCTTCTGAGCAGGGCTCGACAGCTGCAGTCGACAGCCACCCAGCCACTGGCTTCTGCATGGGTCTGGTCCCCTGGCCTTCCAGGGCAGGAGCTGCGTGCCCATGCTGGAGCTGGAGCAGAGGTGGCTGTGTCCAACACACTGTGCTGGGAGCTCCCAAAATAAACGTGCTTACGTAACAAGCAAAATCATCCCATCTTTCCCCTATGTTCTTTTGGCAGAAACGCTCACAGGAAATATCCTGTTAGTGGAGATAAAAGGGTTGATTTACTCTGTTCCTGGTAATGCATAATTGCTTAATCACAAGCACATAGCTAAACTCCATTGGGAAGGTTACAGTGACAACGATTGCTGAACAAAGATCAGTTCCCCTGGAGAGGCACTCTGCATCATCTGTGGGTTTTTTTATAATGGTATGAGAGGAAATGCACTAAAAAGCCTGAATGTTTGACAGGAGCTATGGAAGCATGAAGCAAGGGAGACTGGACACAGGGGAGGGGCACCAAGAGAGGTAGGGAAGATAAGGTTTTAAGTTATTTCCCTCACCAGCTGAGCTGTTGGTGGAAACTCGCATCTTCTTGTATGCCAAGGAGGCTACCAAGCTCAGTAACCTCTAGAGAGGACAACTCTGAGGTGCTGAGCCACCTCCCAGACAATGCCAGCAAAGAGGCTCACTTGACCCCACCAGCCTAAGGCTGCTTACCCTCTGAAGATTGCACAGGTGTGTGGCATTAGGGCCAGAGGACTATGGGATCATCAGTGGCCAGAGAAACTGTAGCAGACCCACATCTGAACCAGCAGATTTAGTGTGGAGTCTCAGCTTCCCAATGCAGATGGACCAGTAGCTCCCATGGTGCCCAGTCTGTCCCCTAGTGTAGGAAACAGCCTGAAAGAGCAAACAGAAAGCTGTTCTTCCCAGTGACAGAAGGCATTTTTGCAAACTGGTGCATGAGTCATAACTCTTTTTATTGAAACTTGCTCTTCAATCATCTGGAAGTCAGAGCCAAAGATACATTTCAATTCCTTTGTCATGTAAATTCTGTGTCACTACTATATTAGGCTACCACCACAAAGAAACAGTAGTGTGCTGAGGCTGACAGAGACTTGTGCATCTGTCCACAACTCCAAGGCTTCCCTAATAACTGTGTAAATGAATGAGGTTTGTGCATGAAGGAACACTGCATTTGTTTTTATCATTGATGATGAAGGAAGTATGAGAAGTTAAAAGCAAAATAAAAACCTTTCGTGCACAAGAAACAGTGTGTTCCTAACAAAGAAAAGACAGTCAGTTCCAGTTTGTGGGAGCCAGTCTGTAAGTGCAAGTAAAGACCATCACTTTGCAGCCCACAGAGCAAAAGAAGAAAATTATCTGCTTCAGAAAATGGTGCTTGCTTTGAGCTGGCAAGAAATATTTCAATAACAGGTTGTGGAGAATGGAACTTCAAAGTTTGGAAGTCAGTGGAGTTTTGGAAGCAGTTGCTGAAATTTGTATCCAAAAGTGATTTAACTTCCCCAGTAAGTGATGTGTACAAATAGCACACACCACTAAACCATATATGCACGCAACATATAAATTCCCATTTTCTTGACTTTGCATTCCAGCTTTAACACTTCTTCCAGCACAAAGAAAAATGAAGCAAGCTTGCAATAGGATGTGTATATAAATGCCAAAGAAAAAATTAAAATCAGCTGCTATTTGAAAATTACTAAGCCTGGAGTACTTTGTTTGGATACTTAATGCCCTGTAAATCCTGTACACCATTGTGGGTAACTAGTTAAAGCAAGAGCTCTTTAAGCAAAATCTCTTCTGGGTTTGTTTGACTCTTTTGGTTGGTATGACCTTTTATAGTGACCCAAATGGTTATAAAATCATCAGGATCTATGGAGCAAACTGTTCTTCTGTGAACTGATTCCTTATAGTGTGGTAATTCATACATTTAAAAAGCATTTTCTTTGCTTGTGCCAAAGAAGAAAGGTTGTAGCCAGAAAAGAGAAAATGGAGGGACATGCTAGATAATGCATGTTTTCCTTTACCCCAACTTACTCTGCTGAGAAAGTGAGAATTGCTGGGACCATATGGAAGCAGAAAGGCAACAGCCTGCAGTATGTGAAAGGTTTCTGCAGCAAAGCAGAATTCCTCTCTCTCAGCCTGAAAGTACAATCAAAGCATCTCACTCAAAGTTTTTAGGAGAGATCTTCCTTTTGAGTGCTTGTCAGCAGGAACAAATTTACCAAAACAAATCTTCACTTTATGAATGCTGCTAGCTGTCATCTCTAAAAATGTTTAGATACAATAAAGGAAGAGAATGAGACATAAAATTTGTACATCTTGTTTAATACCCTAAAATTACACCATCACTCTGCTAAATAAGAAAGGACACTTGGAAGAAAAACAGGCAGTCATTTTTCTCTTGATACTATTTAGAGTAAGTTAATCTGTACCTGTAGAAGGAGATTTAGTTGTAGTGAAGTATATACTGGCTGGAGCCTCATCTCATTTGGTGGAAAATTCTGTTACTTTTTCCTCTACCCCCTTTCTTTTTGCCTTCTGAATAGAATCATACAATTGGCTGGGTTGGAAGAGACCTCTGAGATCATCAAATCCAACCCTTGATCCAACACCACTGTGATTACCAGATCATGGCACTAAGGGCCACATCGTGTCTCATCTTAAAAACCTCCAGGGATGGTGAATCCACCACCTCTCTGGGCAGGCCATTCCAATGCCTGATTACTCTCTCTGTAAAGAATTTCTTCCTAATGTCTAACCTAAACCTCCCCTGGCAGAGCTTAAGTCTGTGCCCTCTTGTCCTGTTGCTGGTCACCTGGGAGAAGGGACCAGCCCCCACCTGGCTACAACCTCCTTTCAGGTAGCTGTAGAGAGTGATGAGGTCACCCCTGAGCCTCCTCTTCTCCAGACTAAACAACCCCAGCTCCCTCAGCCTCTCCTCATAGGACTTCTGCTCCAGTCCTTTCACCAGCCTCATTGCTTTTCTCTGGACCCAGTCCAACACCTCAATATCTTTCCTGAACAGAGGGGCTCAGAACTGAACACAAGGTGTGGCCCCACCAGTGCTGAGCGTCTTATCTTTCTTGAACACACCAGAAGGTGCATATGTGCATATGTCCAACCACCACAAAATATGTAGAGGCCAGGAAGATAAGTGCATGTCACCACCATTGAAAGAATAGCAGAGCCCTCTGTGGTGTTTCATTTTCATGACCACGTCCTTAATCCTTCCTTTCAATGGGAAAAGCAGTGCTAATGGAAGATAGAGGCTAGCAGATCTTCATTTGCATCAGGATTTAATAATATTAATTTGTTTCAGGACTCAGCCCAGCAGTATGGTGAGGAAAGGAGTATGTGCTAGAGTCAGCATCTGCCTAGCCTCTACCTGTTACCAGACTGAAGAGGGGATCAGTGTTCAGCGAGAAGTGTCACAGAGGGAACAGGGAGTCAAAGGACATGTTTTTCAAGCAGAGCAGCATGCATCTCTGTTCCTGGCCCCCCGACACTTACATTTTTGCAGTCTGCTACTACATATTCTAACCTAGATTACAGCCAGCAAAGAACAAGCACGTTACAGGTTTGCAGCCCAATTAAGTAGCACACCACTGCAAACACAAATGCTGTTATTTAGAGACCTAACCATACGATGCTGAGAATGAACCCTAAACTTACATGCCCAGCATGGTGCTGGGCATCTTTGTGGTGATAACCCAGAGAGTAATCACCAACCACTTTGAGGTAATAAAATCTTCCAGGGGTAAAATGCAACAGTACTGCAGTCAGTTGCAATCACTTGGCACAAATAGGGGATGGGAACTTGCTTCCAGGGGATAGGAACAGGACCTGAAGTAACAGGGCCTACTCTAATACCTTACTATGGACATCAATGATGCAAATGCAATTAGTACTTCTGCCTAGTCTATAATGACTCTGATCCCCTAATGCAGTAGAGTAGCTAGAAAAGCAAAGGCACATAATGGCACATAAACACTTTCCAGGTGGCTGTCCTATTAAGGTTATGCAAGACCCAGGGCAGTCCTCTGCAATGTGATGTCAGCTCTGGCTCCTGGCCTGACACACAGTTACACAACAGGACAAGGCAAGGGAGAAAACGGAGATGCTCTGGAGTGAATAATTTTTTGAAATACAATTTAAGCACAAGCTTCTGGTGCTGTCACTGGGAAAAAGTCAAACGGGTAAACAGCAGTGAGGGGAGTTATGGTCAATCTAAGACATGACTATTTTTTCCTTTCCTATATATTATTCTTTATTCTTCTTTTCATGTATATGTTCTGATTTTCCCTCTCTGAGAGTCTTGGAAGGGGAACAAAAGATGGTCAGAAGTACATAGCTTACAAGTAATTATGAGTAATGCTCTAGTGAAGACAGGGAATCTCTCTTTTTCTTTTCATTTTTTTTCATGGCTTTCTTAGTTTGTGCATGAGCTGCTAGACTAGAAGCCCTAGTGATACTTAGCATTCCTTCCACACTGGTTAATTTGTGCTGGTTGCAAGAAGCACATAGTGGGTATTTGGGGCCAGCACTGGTGAAGATCACAAGTAGGGAAGGAAAATGTCACTGTCAGGTTGCACAGCCCAGGAAAAGGGAACAAAATGAATCAACACAAACCTTCTTCCTCTCTGCCCATGTAAGCCCACTGCATTGTAGCAATGAGTGCTGAACAGATGTGGAAGCATGTCGGAGGAGAGCAAGTACCATCCTCCCTTCCTAGGCTGTGTTGCTCTCTCTTTTCACAGTGCTGTTTAAAGGTGTCAGGGCTCTCAGCCGAGAGAAATGGTCATCTAACCCATATGAGCCAGCCTTTTTGAAGGCTTTTTTGTCCTCTCAGTTTAAAACCATGTAGGTGACCCTTGCTGAGGAGGAAATTGCCCAGGATAAATGGAAATTATGTGCTTCTCAGAGCTCAGGCAAAGCCCTGAAGAAAGATGTTCTCAAGCTCCTCAGGGGGCAAGGATGTGTGGAGGAAGCATGTATTCTTTTTATTGGTGCTGGTGAGCAGGGTCGACATGGGATGGACATGTCACTGGTGTGGGCCTTGCCAGCAGGTCTCCACACCACAAACTGGGCAGAAAAGTAGGCTGGCAGCATAACCACAGGCAGGAGAACCAAGGCCCACAGCATCTGCAATCTCAGCATGGGGAAAGACAGAGAAGAGGAGTAGCAGGGACAAGTCTCTGTATTCCATCTGTTGGACTCACTACCCAAAGGGAAGGTCTCTGCCCAGTCAAGGTCTCTAGGAAACTCCCAGTAGCCAAGAGCTGTATGGAGTCCAGGGCTACCTTGTTCCTCCCCAAACCCCTTGCAGACTGTTACATAATTTCCCTATTTTTCCATCAGGCTGTCTAAAGAGCTTGACTGCTCACTCAGTTGCTCAGTCAAGAGACTACATATGGTTGATATGGTGGAGTCCCATCTACTCATATGTGTAGTTATCCTTTCCATTTATCCCCTTGTCAGAATAAAGCTGTGAAACTTTTCAGACAAAAACAGTGTTGGTAATGAAGCTTTGAATTGTAAGCACTGATAAAGTTCAGTCTGAACGAAACCTTTTGTCTACAATTACCTCCTATAGTTTTATGTCTCCTTTTATCTCTGATACGTGCCAGCTGGCATTAATTTATTTTAGTGGTATCTTGGAAGAAGACACCACAGAAAAACCACTCAGACAAAGATTTCTCTGTAGATAAGGACAGTCACACCTGAAGCACAAACCTACCTGTTCTATATGAAGTGGGAGAGAGCAAAAACTGGGATTTGAAAAACCGTGGAGTTTTGTGGAATGTTTGATCCTGACCTGATCTGTGTGGCTCAAACCTTTTTAGCTCATTGTATGCTGGAGTCTTTTATGATGAAGAAAATAAGCAGTAAATCCCATTTAGATACAGGTATGGTCAGGATCCCTGAAAATATATGCATTAAAGCAGAATAAATCAATTCAGAAAACTGGCTGTCTTCCTTTTGCTCCATATTACTTCCCCAACATTTGCCTTAACTGTCCTTGGTAACGGCTCTTTCCTGTAGACTGTATGTTTTACACTTTGACAATTTGGTACGAATACTTTATTATCAGAATTAGGACACAATTATTTTTGCAATTCTACTACCTATTCTGAATTACATATGTCTGAACTTGTGCATATCTATGAAAAAAACTAAGATTTTCTGTTCCCGCTCTAATCCTCACAATTCAATCGAAACTATAATTCAGGCAAAACAGACCTTCTCAGAGAAAAGCAGCTTGCATTCTCGTGGTTTATAAAAAGAACTGTATTTCTCTGAAGCAATACAAATTCTTCGCACTTTATAAAAAATCTGTTCCACATGAATGTTAGTGTTACCTCCAAATGACGTGTGAGTGTGGGTGTATGTGTGGATTTCAAAGAAGTCCTTCACAAAATCTGTTGCATCAGAGATGCAACTGCTGGACTTCTATCTGAATGTTGCTATTGTTCTTGTCTCCATCACATTTGCTTTTCCAGTCATTCTCAGATGTGACTTTCCAACACAAGAAATTGTTTTGAGTTGTGGGCAGTCTAATTCGTCTAGACATTTTTTGCTTGAAGAAAGAATTTAGTGCCCAACAAAACTTTAAAGAAGAACTTTATGGCCAGCTCTTAAGCCACTATAAGGCAAAATGCAGGCAAGGGAGTAGATTTCCACAGATCAAGGTCAATAGGAGAGGACAACTTTTTGTTCAGATTAGTGGACAAGGCTGCTTTAAGTATCCTTGCTGTGATTGAAAAGAGCAGGAATCAAGCCGTCTGATGCTAAACCAGATCGTCATGTCCTCAGCCCTGTTTGAATTCTATTTCTTTAAACTACGTGAGCAAAAGCCTCTGATTATCTTCCTGCCCCGTGACGGGCTGTCAATCCTGGCACTAGTTTGTCTAGCCTGTTCTTTAATGCCTTTGAATACCTCTGGAATAGCTTGCTTACCCCAGCAAGCTGTTCCAGGGTTTTCTGCCCTTACAGTCTCCACTTCTAACCTATATCCCTTTCAGGCAGTCTAAGATCCTCAGTTTTTGGGAAATGAGATGAGTTCTGCTGACATCAGTGAAGTTTCACCATTAAACATGCTTTGAAGATATGACCTAGTACTGTCAAGACTCGGTCCTTTCACTTGCCTCTTAATTTTTCTCTGTTCCTACTCTTTATCTCTGGATAGATTCACAATGTTCCTTCCACTCACTTTAACATCTAAGCAGTGTGAAAGTGCTGATGTTCACTCCTACGTACCGTCATCAGCATTCAGCTCTCTTCTTCTGTTCATATTTCTGAAACTTTCAGATCTTCATCTTCACACATGCCCACTACAGCATTCTGACAGGAATCTAAAAAGCACACCAGAAATATAAATAAATTTCTGACATGATCTTCCAGCCTCATCTTTCTGAACAACTAAACCTTCTCTTTGTGAACCTCACCTGGTTTCTCAAGTTTAAATTTTCAGGAATTACCTTCAATACCACCCATAGGGCAACAGCTCTGCCAGTTCCTCTGTTGTTACGTGCTTCTACCTACCTCTATTATGACATCAGTCTACACTGTCCATTTGACCTGTTGACCAAAAGAAACTTTCATGTTTTCTTCACTGTCCTTTTTCAAAAGCATAGTTTTTCAGACGTGTGCTAGTTCTTCTAGCAAAGGAAAGCTGGTCTTCTGTGTGATTTCAGCCCTTTCCTGAAAGCCCACTCTGACTGCAAATGTCTAATTATAAGATATGAGGTACTACTATGTTTTTTAATTAAATTATTTGACAAGTTTGAATACAGCTAAACCATAAATAGTTGTCAAATGCTCAGGTGCAAGTGTGCTAACTTTTGCAACAATGATTTCCTTATCACTGCTGTTTTAATCTTCACCCTCTTTCTTCTAATTCTTCATTTATTGGGTCTTATCTTGAATAACCAGAATGTGCCACAAACGTAATATCATTCACTTTGTGTTTGCACAGATACTCGCATCTCTACATTACTTCCCACTTCTGCCTAAATTGTTAGTTGTATTAGAATCCTAGCATTGCTTCAGAGTTAGCTAAAACCCCCACAGCTCAGCCTCCATCTTGCATTGACATCTCTGGGATGTCCTGATTAGGTGCTCCTAGGTTCAGTAGTGTAGAGTATGGTCTCATAGTCACGGTGCAAATTTTGTGTAGCACCAGTGGTGCACAGGCAGACCATGCTGCCACCAGCAAAGCCCTGTCCTTGGGCAAAAGGCTGCCTTTGTATTTTGACTAGTGGGTAAGATACAGACATAATGAGCAACTCTTTCTTCAGTTTGATCTAGGATGGCTGACAGTAGGGTCTTTTCCCCTGTCAATGGGAGCTCTGAGCCATAGACTCTGCATTTGGTAGCAGTTTTCCTAAGTTTTCTATCTTGAAGATCTGCTATGGAGACTGTTAATTTGGTTGTTGTTTGGCTAATTGTTTATTTTGGACTTTGATGAAATAAAAACATATTAACATTCAGCACTTACACAGAACTGCTTGCAGATAGAAGTTTACAAATGATTTAAAGACAGAAAAATTAGAAACTTGTCTGAAAATCTGGTTGGTCCTAATCCACATGGTCTCCAGGTTTTTTTAGGTTTAGTTGTTGCTAGTTTTACTGTTTATTTTTGTCCTATCATAGTATTGCATAGTATTGCATAGGTTTTGTGTCTATTGTTACACACACCTATTGTGAATCTACTGTAACCTTTACAACTGCAGGCCTTCTCTTGTTTACCTGCTTCAACATTTCCTGTGCCATCCTCTGATACAATTAATTTCTTCACCAAAAGAAACCAAATACAGATACCCTTCCAATAATTAGGCAAGTACCTTTACAAAGAGAACATACTGAACTTGTTGAGAAGAGACCTGCAGTGATGGGGATGCTTTAGGTGAGAATATTTGCCTTGAGACACTGGTGGATGGCAAGAGTTTACAGAATGGACCAATGTTGGCAAATGCCATGTAGGAATAGCAGATGTGCTCAGCTATCTCATCAAAGATGTAATCAACCTCACATTCCCTCCTCTATCCATCTGAAAAAGCATCTCTGCAGGGCAGCCACAAGCAGTTAAACATCAGTGAGAGCCAGACTTGGCTAGTCCATCTCTTTCAGGGGAGAAACCCTGAGAAGGCGACCGAAAAAACAATAAAAACACTTTTTCTTTGGGTCATGAGCAGATACCTTGAATCAAAGTCAAAAAAACCTATCTTCTTTTTATTTTGTTCTCTACCTGCAAAATCACTGGATGTCTAAATGAGAACAATATGTCCTGGCAGCGTGACCCAAGTGAAGGCATGGCTTGGGGTAGAGCCTGACATGGTGCCCTGCCAAGCAGCCTCATGCACCAGTGATCTCTGAGGTCTGCTCCTTGCAGAGTGCTGAAGACACAAAAATCTCTCTCCCCACACCCTCCCACTTCTGTCAAGAGCAGCCAGATCTACCTAACCAAATTGTCCAGAAACGCCAGGGTTTACCCTGAAAACAGGAGAAACTAGAGCAACCACAAATACTTTGTTATTTGTGGCACTGCTGACAAGAACAAGAATATACAAGCAAAAGTGAAAAAAGTGTAAGCGTTTTCACAGAATCAAAATATCCTTAGTTGGAAGAGACCCATAAAGATCACAGAGTCCAACTCCTGGCACTGCACAGGACAATTCCAAAAAATCACACCATGTGTCTGAGCATGTCATCCAACTGATGATGACTTTCTCATAAGGATAGGAGGGAAAATACTGTGCAAGCAAACTAGGTTTTCCTCACTTTTGTCAGAAGTGTGTTGTTACAAGCAGATATAGAAGAGAATGCTTTCACCTGCTGGCATTAGCTTTAAGAAGTTGTCTTCCTTTAAGCTTAGATGGAAATTAAGCACCACGCACTGCTTGCTCAACCCCTCACTCTAAAACACAGTACTGTAACAGCTACCGAGAATAAATTATCTTTATCCTAGCTGAAACAAGAACAAAAGCCCTGGCAAAATGAAAAAAAAAATAAAAAGAAAAAACAGCTCTTTGTGTCTGGTGCCTGCTATTCAAGTAATAATGCTGGACATGCTAACACAGGTAGCCAGCACATTATGAAGGATTATTATGTACGGTTAGAAAGTTTTGGATGAACTTGGGTGGTGTGTGGGCCTGCAAGTCTCTTGTTGGTAAGAAAATAGAAATCAAAGTAATATGAGTCTCCATTTAGACAGTCACATGTGAAAGAGCCAGGGTAAACTTGAATATTTCAAACATGCTTTTGGGTGTGGTAGAAGGGCTTTGTCTACAATGTATTACACTGAGAAGGTTGGAGAAGTTGGAGCTTGAAGTTCCTCTCTCCACTCTTTTCTCAACGCTCTCTACTCCCTACTCTTCAGTTTTACAGGTATTTTGTGTGTGCCTTTAAAGAAGTAATTACACTATTGTTTAGAAAAGCCAAAATGCCAGAAGTGAACAGTAAGTGATACAGTACCACCTCTTTATTCCAGTGGAATATATATTTTTGCTACTTCAAATTTCTGACTTTTAGTTTTCCATTTTCGTGGTGTTACAAGGCTTTGGAAATTGCACTGTAGCTTCTGAGGCCCATGTGCTGCAGACTTTTTGCAGTAAAACAACTTTGCTTGGAAGTAGTTTCATGTTCCTATAAAATCAGTCACAGCACTCACCAAAATGAGACCAGTTTAGCAATGTCCTCTTTCACCCTGCTGTCACACAGAGCATAGACTTTATCCCTTCTTGCCATGCCAAATATCTTTCTTTGCTCTTAGGTGAAGAACACACTTTATGGTTATCATCTGTGAAACCAGAGTTCCAGGTTCTTTGTGGTATGATGAAATGGACTAAATCCTCACTGTGGCTCTACAGATGAGACTCGGAGTGTGTGGTTTAGTCCTTCTTCGCAGTGATTTTGTAAACGCTTCAAGAAAATGTGGTTCTTTCACGGCTTCTGTACCTGTGTTCCTCTCATTTTTAAGAACCAGCAACATAGCTTAAAATATTAAGCTGTTGAGTAATAAAAGTGCAAAGTCATCTGCAGGTTAGCTCAAAGGTCCTTCTAAAGAACCACATTAGCAAATGAAAGTGACAAGCAGACACCATGGAGGAGGACAAAACAGGCAAATCTAAATCACAAGCTTTGTCTTCTTAAAGCTTTTCATCCCAAGATATGCAAGTGCATCTGGTCTGTATTTGGCTATTGGAGTACTGCCTATGGATATAAGCTTACACATTTTGAAATGCATTGAAGAACAAGGACCAGTGAGAAGTTATAAACAGATTTTAATGGATGTACAGATCTTAGACCTAAAGCAGGGAACATTTAATTTTCCCTTTTCTTGTCCATCCTTCTCTTTTTTTAACTCACACTTTCCATGGAAACTAAACTTTGCTGAGACTTAAGCATTGACAGAAATAACCTCTATTTCATGGAAGGCGGAAGTTGCTCTATTATGCCAGCTCTAACTCTGACTCAATATCATTATTTTTTAGGAAATGACAATGAATGTAAAGACTTGCTCGCCCTTTTGCAGGGCTGACCACTGCTTGTGCTCCTATTCTTTTTCTGGGAGGAGAAAGACCACTGCTTTTGAATTTTCCAATCCACCAGGAGAAAGAGAGGCAGTTTAATATGATAAAAACCCCTGAAAATAACAGCTGTGACCTTCAGTGATAACCTTCTGAGTGGTAACAAAAGGAAGAGAAAGAAGAAACAGTTGAGTTAATTCCTAATACCTGTGGTAGTTTGAGAGCAACAAAAGAAGAAATCTTCTCAAACCAGATGTAAAGTTATGAGAACTGTGCAAAGATGAAAGGATTGGAGAGAGAACTGGGGGGGGGAGGGCAAGGGGGGGAGGGGAAAGGTCCCTTGCTGTGTGAAGCAAATTTTGATGCTATAGATCTGTGACTTGCTTAAAGTACAGCCTTTCTGTGTACTTCTGTCAGACAATGTTGATCTATGGCTTGAATAGGAGAAATTACTGCAAGTCTTGACAACCAACAGTACCACTGCTCAGATAGTTTGGTGTGCTTGGACTATGCCTTCTAATATTTGAAGAGCTGTTGCTCTCGCTCCTGGAGACAGATAATGTTATTGCAGACATGGGAGCAGGACTCTCTGGTCTAGTGTATGAAAGAAAGAGAATATTACTCATTGCTACTATGAAGCAGAGACATACTTTGGAAAAGAGTGGTAGAAACTGTGACCTACTCCATTCCCCTGAGCCTTAGGGCATGAAATAATCCAAGGATGATAGAATAGAATGTCCTTTTTTTACTATCACAGAATGCTTTGAAAAGATGTAGAATACAATTAAAATCTGAATGGATTTCCCTTATTTTGCCCTCAGAACTCAAATGCTTATACAATATAGACAATATGCCTATCATGTCTTCATTTCCCTCCTCCCTGCTGTCTTTCTCCACCACATTTCATATTTATTTGTAAGAACAGATTGTTCTTCTGAGTTGTCTCTGAACCTGGCAATGCCTCAGAAACACACTGGTCAGTTATTCAAGTGACATGAACACTAGAGCTGGTTGGATACATTACACACCTGGTATATCCAAGACGTAATTCAAGACAGGCCATTTATTCAGTTCAACTAAAAGTAAAGCAGAGCAACTCTGTGCAGGAATGCACAAGAGCAGGAAGAAAGCTTTAAGTGGTGTTCATTCATGTTTGCACATGTCTTCTCCACTTGTAGGAAAGTACAATATGTTGGGGATTTTCTGGGCCAATTGCTTCAAGTTGCTTCAACTTTCTTTCTGCTAGATAAACACAATAAATCACAAGCTTGTTTAAAGGTAGAGTAAGCCAATTTCTCTGATAAGCACAGTAGCCTCTGCAAAGTTATTTCCTTTTAGTCCAGTCTTGTCTGCCCATTGCAAAACCAAATCATGTGACATTTAATGAAAGACCAGGAGAAGATTAAGAGTGAATAGTACAGCAGCTTAATATTTCTTACATTACCCATCAATGTGGGCAAAAAAAGCAGAAGTTGAGCTGTGTGCTCGGCTACCCAAAGACAACTTGTCCCTGTGTGTTAGCTCTGCTCTTTTTCCTTGCTCTCACCTCATTTCTCTACTTACCAACCTTGTTTTGGCATGTACCACCACATTGGTTTGCAGGGCAGGAAACATAATTTGTAAACCTTTCAGAGCTACTAATCTTAGAATTATAGAAACATTGTGGTTGGATAGATGATAAAAATCTCCATTAACCTAAAACAACAAGGAAAAAGAGAGTTGAGTTCACCATGAGGCAAGGACAGGACTTCAGTGCAAGGTCCTTCTGTGTCCCCAGACCACAGAAATGGTCAGGTTAACCACAGAGTAGTCAGGTAAATCTGAGGGTGCCCTCAAACTAGAACGGGAGGGAGAGATCCAGGCACAACAAGAAGGCCTCATAGCCCCTTTGCAAAGAGGCAGAAACAGTTCCTGTTCCTGCTGCCTGCCTAGATACAGGGACTTGCAGACATGGGGTCTCAGGACAGCCAAACACAACCCTCAGGTCTTCAGGGCTGTCAAACTTCTCTCAGTCTTTGCTGCCAGGTAATAGGTCCCGCCCAACTGAAAAACTTAGGTTGATAATTAATGAGAATTAAGCCATGCAGAAGGCATAAACCCCCACATTAGAAGGCTAGTTTGTGACACTGTTCATTAAGCAATTACTTGACATCAAAAAAGACAGCCCAATGTGGCATTTCCATTACTCAGTTTTATTATACTGAAGGATTTTATAGACTATGTACTCCCTGTTGGGAAATGGGACTTCTGAAGAGCTTCCTCACCCTCCAAAGATGTTAACACTCTCTCAGGTTTCTGAAAATGAATCTCAGGTTCAGATCACCTCCAGAAAGACTTTGACAAATGCACCTACAGAGGAAAAGAGGGAGTTTTGCATAGGAGAGGTAAAATCATCCTGAGCTCTCACATGATATTGGAAGAAAAAAACATCCCATCAGTTCCCTTAAGCACAGTGTTCTTTAATATGCCGACACATTAATTTCCATGCTACCACCATGATATCTTGGATGCTTTCCCAGACACAGTGTAACAGCCAAGAACTCATGCTCACCATCATTGCCCACTGTAAAGGAGGAAGTGGACAAAAAGGTACTGTGATGTTCAAGCTAGTTGTGAGCAAAATGAAGCATTACTGCTCTGCTGAGGGTAAAGGACATGGATCAACAGCAACACCAGACAAGAACAAAGGACATGAAACCATTTAAATCCTTGTACACATAAATATATATGAAAGTATGTTACAAAACACGAGCTACAGGTAAAAATACTTAGAGGAAAAACTATATGGAAGGAGAACAGGGAAAGAAAAAATTTGAAAAGTGGTTAAAAGGCATGATTTATGCTATTTGAGCACTACAAAAATGTCTTAATTTGCCACTTTGTTGGAGGTAGGAGGGTAAGAAGGCAAGTATTACATTATTTGATAACAGTTGCAAATGTGAATCAGATTAAAAGAATGAGTCATTCCCATTCTCATGGTCAATTACCAAAGTCTACTGAGGCAGTTGATACTAGAAGTTTCATCAGTGCTATTTCATGATTTGTGGTCCTGAGGGTGACACAAGTTATGAGCAGTCAGACCTTGGCCCATCACGTGAGATGGGAAGGGATTATCTGCCCTCATCCAGTTTAAGGGGCTGGGGTGATGACAGTGCCACTGCAGGGGAAATGCAGACCCTGTTGCAAAGCCCCAGCACTACAAAAAAGTATCAGCATCACTGTCCATCTTGGCTTTTTTGAAGAGGGGGATGGAAAAAAGATGGAACACAATCCTAACCAGGCTTTGAGTCCTTCTCTTACTGGATTTGGACATAGTGTTTTTCAGAGCAAGAGAAAGGCAGCGATGGGCATGAACCAAGATTTGTCTTCTCATGTTTTTGCCCCCCATCAGTAAACACCGGGGACTATGGGCTAGTTTCTCAATGGGAGCAGGAGTTAAGACAGACATTCCAAAATATTTCCCTGTGGTCACTTGGGTATGGCAGTCTTGGCTCCTTGAAAGAGCACAGAGGCAATTTCATCTCTCAGAAAAAAACCCAGCTGTGATTTCACTGCACCTCTCATAAAGTCACGTCTATTCAGGAGCAGCTGCTTACAGCATACTTCCCCTTCTTTCCCTGGACTCTGAGCTTGCTGCTAGCTCACAGTCTAGCAGCTAAACATGAGGCTCAGCTCCTGCAGCTGTCCTGGACTAGAGAAATCGAGGAAAGACTGGATAGCACAGGCAGTGCAAAGGGAGTGTTTGAACGTACACAATATTTTTATCAGCAAGGAAGTCTGTTTGCCCTTTGGCAACTGTAACTCCTTGCACAGAGAATTTCATCAGCCGTGCTTTTGCACTGAGGACCTTTGAAGTGAAAGGCAGTAACACTTTTGACTGAGACATATTGCAATACAATCTCCTTTAAATAGCCACAAGCTCTTATCATTCTCATACCTCCATTTATTCTGATGAGGCATTACCCCTGCACCCTTTTGCACATTTGGGCAGGGAGGGGATCTGCTAATTAGCCATACATTGCATTTTTAGTGGAAGTCTGCTTCAGAAGTCTTGTTTTTCTAAAGTTAACCTGTTGAGTGATTTGCAAGATCCATATTAATATATAGCACAGTACCATTCCATTGGTTAGCATCCTAAATCTGCCAGATGGCTCATTAAAAAGATAAGCAGCAGGAGAAAATTCACTACCAAAGATAGCATTGTGACAGCAGCCTCCATTAGTCTGAAGTTAACAGCAAAAAGCTACCATGCCTTAGCATTTTTGAGTGCACTGCACTCTTCAACTAGGATGCTGGGGAAGATCAAATTTGGAAAAGAAGGTCTTTAAATAGAAGTTCAGTTCAAAAATAAAGTGTACCCTTGGAAGTTATGTTCCTATAATAAATTTAGAAACAAGATTAGAATAAAAAATTTACTAGCATTCTCAGGTGACAGGCAGTGTAGTCAGGTGGACATCCCTGAATATGACATGCTGTTTCAAATACAGACTTCCAAGAAAAGCGGGGCTGGACCATGTCTTCTTTTACTGTTTATTACACAGTGCTAAGAACATCAGAGATGTGTGAAAAACTATAAATCTTCATATGTAGTCAATCTGTCTCAAATGGCCTGACAGCTCATATCAATAGTTTTGTGTACTTACTGGTTGTCTCCTGGTTTCCAAGTAATGAGTGTCTCTGTGGCCAAATTTTCAAACCTCTGCTTCCAACAAGGCACAAGAATAAAAGCTTATTCAGGTGTGCTCTACCCATAACAGCTTCCAGTCTGACATGTTTGGGCAGATATTTAAAAGCACTTGGCAATAATATTCCAGTGATAGCCTGAAGAGGACTGAGTGAGATACTGTGGCCAAGCTTTTCTGGTAGAAAAAGTACAATATTTCCAACAATTAAAATTCATTTCAAAGAAGCAAACTTATTTGTCTCAGAATCTAAGGAAGAATGAATTGAGCACAGAAAGAGAAATAAAAAAAAGGGTCTGCATTTGTTTTGTTTACAGAAGATAATTATTTTTCTCTTCAGTTATATTATAGTAGGAAAATCCATCCAATATTTTGTTCAATTCTGAAAACATTCACAAGAAAGATGTAGTATTGTATGAAATATTAACAATACATCAGCTCATGCCAGGTTAAACTACAACAAAATTACTTTCTGCAAACTTTCAGCTTGTTGAAGATGCTAGAAAAAGCAATTTGTTGTTCTAGGCTGATTTTTTTCCCAGCTGTTGGAAGAACTGTCACAAACCACAAAATCAATTATTCACATGGCTTTAATACTATTTTGTTTGTTGGGGTTTTTTTTTTGAATCTATCTCCACTTTTAAGATAAGTTTACAATGAGAAAGAGAAAATTTAGTCCTATGTGATTCCCTGAAAATAAAATTTACTGGATGAGCTGAGGAGAAAAAATTTCCTACTCCTGCAGGTGATTTTATCTCTGCTAAACTGTCATTTTATGTAGATAATGAAAAATACCTAAAGATGTCCCATTTCTTCTACTGTATTTAAAGAATTTGCTTAAGGAAAAGAGACAGGTTGGGTTTGTATACTGTATTATGCAACAAGATACATGACACTACATTTCTCATTCCTTATTGCTGACTTTTTAACCAGTTCATGTCACTGATCACTTAGACTATCATATATTTATATTATATATTTAGACTACTTATATAGATAAAAAAGGAAAACTTTCCATGTACACTTTCTTTTCAGGAAGAGAGAGTGAAAAATATAATGATGCTTGGTTTGGAAACAGAAATGGAATGTTAAATATAGTAAAAAGTGTTTTGTGCTGTATTATAATAATTAAACTTCTGTTAATTCTAGTAATATTTTTGACTATTATCTTTTCTGAGTTAGGTCTAGATGTACCTTTAATTTCTGTACTTGAGCGTTTCTCAGGGGTCAATATTGGTACTGGTGCTTTTTAACACCTCTGTCAGTGATTTGAGCATGGGATTGAGTGCAATCTCAGCAAGTTTGCCAAGGACACTAAGCTGCATGGTGTGGACAGAAGTCCAGAGACCTGGAGAGGTTTGACAGGTGGTCACTGTGAAGTTCAACAAAACAAAGTGGAAGCTGCTGCACCTGGGTCAAGGCAATCCCAAGCACAAATACGGAATAGGTGAAGAATGGACTGAAAGCAGAGCACAGTCACCTGAGGGGAAGACCTTAGGGGTGTTGCTTAACAAAAAGCTTAACTTAACAGGGTAATGTTCAGTCACAATCCAGAAAGGGAGTTGTATCCTGGTCTGCAGCAAAAGCAGTATGACAGCAGGTTGAGGGAGGTGATTCTAGCCCTCTACTCCTCTCATGAGACCTCATCTGGAGTGCTGCATCCAGGTCTGGGGTCCTCAGGGTGGGAAGGACATTGGATATTATGGAGAAGGTTATTCTGAGAGTTACTGAAAAAAACCGCTTTAGAGACAGCACACTCCTTGACCAGAGCCAGCATGTGTTCATGAGGGGAATGTCCTGCTTAATGAGCTTAATTTCCTTTTATGAGGACACTCATCTAGTTGACCTAGAGAAGGCAGAAAATATGGTAGTTTGGGATTTTAGCNTCCGGTGGTTTGGGTTGAACATGAGTCAGCATTGTGCCCTTGCAACACAAAAGGCCAGCTGTGTCTCAGGGTGCACCAAACATAACATCACTGGGCAGTCAAGGGAGGTGATCGTCCCACTGCATAGGTGTGGCCTCACACCCTGTGTGCAGTTTTGGGTGTAACTGTATAAGAAGGACACAAGACTGAGTGTGTCTAGAGGAGGGCAGCCACGATGGTGAAAGGTCTCTAGGGTAAGACTTAGGATGAGTGGCTGAAGTCACTTGGTTTGCTCAGGTTGGAGCAAGCTGAGGAGTGGCCTCATGGCAGGCTATAACTTCCTCAAGGTGG